>OY821518.1:258781508-259066389 GCA_963682025.1 Cordilura impudica | reverse complement strand
GGGCATATTTTCAAGCATTTTAGAAGCGAATGGCATAATGCAATCTTCAGGAGCTCTGACAAAGAAAGCAAAGCTGCTTCTCTACAGAAATCAAACCTAGCTCTACATCTCAACGTATATGGAATGATATAAAGTGCATTACAGGAGCAAAATCTTTAAACATTATAAAAATTTTACAGTCAGCACCAACTACGCTCCCTTCATCAAATGATATCGCTAACTGCTTTGAAAGTATTGGTCAGAAGAATCTGAAGAAAAAACTTTTCTCAGTGTTACCGGCAAAACAAATCCAATTTTTTTTAATTTACTAACACTCAGGGGATGCCCCTACAAACGCAGAGCATTGTGTTGTTTTCAGGAGAATAGGATATGGGAAGGAGTAGAGAGGGAGTAATATTTGTGGATATTTGACTTAAATTTTATTCGATTATAACTGTCAGGAAAGACCTCAGCGGAGGATTTATTCCACATACGGCTAGTTCGACTGATAAACTAATTCTGTCTGCAATGCGTTGTGCGGTGAACTGGATAGTAGACTATAAACGGATGTGATCTACTAGAGAAGCGGGTAGAGCGAAACGGATCCCGGGCACTTGGAACAAGTTCGCTAATCTCAGAACATTTCCCATGGTAACATATATAGAAAAGGGCTACACAACCCACATTCTGACGATGTTCCAATAAATCAATAGAGTTGGATACCCTACTGTCATTGATGAGCATCAACGCCTTCATTTGCTCACGGTCCAGTATCTCCAAAATAGAGTTTGAAGCTCCTGCCCACATATAGGAGTTGTATTCCATTTTCGGTCATATGTAAGTGGTATTGATTTTAAGGAGACACTTGAATGCTTCTTTCGACACTTGATAAACATGCTCGTTCCAACGAACAAATCATTGAATTCTCATACCTAGAACATCAAGAGTATCCAATTCCTCAATACATATACCACCCATATATACAGATGACATTGTTGATTCCATGGCCCTATGGGTCAATATAAAATATTGAGTCTTCAACCCATTAAAATCAACCCTATTCGCTTTACCCCGCTCGGAGATTGTGAACAGGTCTTGATTGGGTGTGTAACTCATTATCTGCCTTGCGCCCCCCAACCTCCAAGAGGCTTAACCTACAGTTAAAGGAAAATTAATGCCAAATGCTGTTGTTATCTGCGAAAGGGTATATGTATAGAATTGAAAGTTTGACCAAGAAGGTC
The DNA here is from genome assembly GCA_963682025.1 of Cordilura impudica. Lineage (NCBI taxonomy): Eukaryota > Metazoa > Arthropoda > Insecta > Diptera > Scathophagidae > Cordilura > Cordilura impudica. The sequence goes on along the minus strand of OY821518.1, from coordinate 259,065,169 downwards.
GTACAGAAAGATAAGGAAAAGAGAAGGAGAAAGAGCTGAACATTGGGGTACCCCTGAATTAAGCTGAAACTCTTTCTATAAGACCCCATCAATAACAACACGTATTGTTCGGTCTCTGAGAAAACTCGATATAAATCGAGAGAAGTCATTACCGACCCCAAATGCAATAAGTTTTGATATCAGTACATCGTGCCACACACGATCGAATGCCTTGGAAATATCCAGAGCAACCACTTTACTTTCGCCAAAATTGCGAATGGATCGACTTCTGCGCTCAAAAAGTAGAGCTAATAACTCTCACGTGGAACGATTTCAACGGAAGCTATACTGTCGGTCTTAAAGAAGTGAGTTGGATGCTAGGTAATTTACAAGATGGAAATTGATCATGCTCTCCATCACTTTTGAGAGCGCAGAGCAGATTGCAATTGGACGGTAATTTTTAGCGTTATTAGCCGTACCTATTTTTGGGATTGGTTGGATATTAGCAACTTTCCAGCAAGAGGGAAAGACTCCCTTACAGTACGAAAGGCTGAAAATGTTGGCCAATGGACAGGCTAGTGTCAAAGAGCACTGGTATGCCATCTGGTCCCAAAGACTTCCATAGACGAAATATGTTATGCTCAATATTGCAACAAAAATGCTACGAAAGTGGAAACACCAATCAACATAACATAGTTAAAAGACCCTTTACGTTCTGCCGAAAGAAAGACACCTGGTGATAACCACATTTCATATCCAGTGTTAAAAAATGTAAGTTATTCAGCAAAAAAAAAACACATTCTCTCACCTTTCAACTACATGTTTATATCCAGTGTTTATTCTAATGTTCTTATCCCAATTCCAAAGCCAAATAAAGACCATCATGCAGTTACTGAATTTAGACAAATAAAAGCTTTCCATTGAAAAATGCAGTGTTTTACATATCTGAAAACAAATGCAATTGCTCTATTACGGACGTGGAATACAACAATATTAAAATCAAACGAATAGATCTTCTTCGTATACTGGGAGTTATATTTGACAAAAGTTTTACTTTCAAACAACATCATCATTGGGCCTCTAAACGCATGGTACAGGGTATCGTATAGTCGATCTGGACCGACTATAATTTTCTTACTTGTCTAAATTGTAATGTGTAATTTTTGAGTCATATTTTAACAGCCTTCCGTAGACTGTAAATTGTGAATTATTAAAAAGTTAATAACAGATGCCTGCCTTCGAAATTCGAATGCAAATTTTAGGAAATTATATTTTTTCATTAAAAAAATAAACTCATTTTTATAGCAAACACATTAACAAATTCAATAAACACACACATAGCATTGTATAATTTTACGTTTGTGTAAGTAGCAACTTTAAATGCAATATACTCAAAACAAAGGAACAAATTTAAAAATCTGTAATCGGCTAAAAAGAAATACCTTTCAAATAGAATACGTTTGGTCAAAATCGGGATAAAATGATAGAACAGAACATCGGTCACAAGAAATCGGCTAGCCTATTAATATTATATATATAATAGATATTATTGTTTTCTTCGACCTTTTTGTTATTATTAAGCTCAATAAATGTATAAATTAATATTATGGATACATATATTGCCTTTGTAATAAATAATTTCCTCTCTAAGGAAAATTTTGTCCACACATGTTAGTATAGCTGAATCATCAGCGTTAAGCTAGAAAAAGATATTTTTATATCCTAGTACATAGACCAAATATTAAAACTTAACCATGGACATTCTTTAGTGCAACTTGTTGTTGCATTGCAATTAAGCTTAGCAAGAAGAAAATAACAACAAAATCCATAGTTTGTGACTATTGTTGAAAAGTTCAATGAGCAAAAGTTCATAGTACGAGTCTTTTAAACTCTCTTAGGAGCTATATTTTCATATACCAAATTTGAATTTTTACACATGTTAAGTTTATATTTTTTTTCGTTTGTTTTACAATAAAAAAAATTAACTATATTCAAAAATAACAATTTTATATAATTTGCATATATGTTTTTTTTTTTCTTTCTTTCAGCAATCCTGTTGAAAGTTCAACATGCAATGCAGCACATATGTTTGCATTGTGGTATGTTAGTGGATATGTACTTTTTGGAGCCAACACCACATGCAATAACACAATATTAATAAAATTGTGGTAATGTAGGGACCCCCTTATGTGCGAAACTGTGTTTTAGTAGTTTTTATTTCTCTCTTAATTATTCTAATCAAATGAAAACATAATTTTGTGCTAGTTATCAAAGAATATAAAATTTAATTTAGCAAACAATTAAATATGTAAATGAACTTTCCTAATTTGTAAATAAACTTTCAAAATCTTTAAAAAAAAAAAAAAAAAGGAAATTATCAAAATAATTATCTAACAAAAAAGAACGCACTATTTCGAACAACACAAAAGCGTACCAAAAATTTAGAACTTCTGTTCTATACAAAATATTTACAACATTATGTTTTCTGTACTTTCTACCTGGCTTTTGTCCAAACCGTATGCTATAAAACTTAATTAGAAACTTATACTTGTTACAAATTCTGTTAAATAGGGCAAAACATTCATACAGACAATATAACAATACACTGTGGCTACAACAAGTTGAACTTAGCAACGATATAACATGGTGTTGCATTCCATTTTCTTTTCTATGTTTATTTACTGACATTGATTTAGTAGTAGCAAAGTAGCATAATGAACTTTTGGCATATTCTGACAAAAGATTTTCTTGTAGTTCAAAGTAATAGACTTCTTAAAGTTAATTTGTTAAGCTATAGCTTATGTATACATACCGGGCAAATGAAGAGCTCAATTAAAATGAAAAAAAAGTAGCCAGAGCAATTGATTTTACCTTTTAAAAATGTACTAATTTACTTAAACGAAAATTGGTCTACACCCACTTTAGGACTTGTAATTTGTATTCTTCTGTGAATGTTGTTTTTAAAAATCCTTAAAAAAGCATAAAATCGACACAATTTGCTGATTTGTGTGCAATAAATTAGAAAAAATTTATTTTTAATGACCTCTTCGTCTTTTAGTTTGCTGGGTTATAACAAAAAGTTTTTGTTGGCAGTTGAAGCATTATTTAGAATTGTTCGATGTACCCTTCCTAGGTAAATTATGGTGCACATAACAAATGGCAGTTGCATTCATTTTGAACTCAATTTCAAAATCTTATTTAAATTGAGTTACAACAAGTGAAAATGTATTTCTTATAAAAAGTTTGTTCCATTTTGTACATTACCACCGCTTATTATACCCTATACCACTATGTGGTTTGGGTATAATGACTTTGTGCTGCTGTTTTTAACTACCAAAAATATTTGACCTAGACCCATCTTTAATTATACCGATCGAATCAGAATCACTATCTGAATCACTATCTGATTCGATTTAACGATGTCCGTCCGTCCGTCTGTGTGTCCATGTAAAGCTTGTAATCAAATTGCAGGTCGCAAATATGAATATATTTTGATGAAATTTGGTATATAAGCTTCTGCCTGCCATAGGATGAACACTGTTGAAACTGGTGAGAATCCGTCCATGTTCAGACCTAGCCCCCATACAAATGACCCCTATGAAATCGACTTAAATTGTCATAAGATCCAAATTATCATATAAATCTTAGTCAAATTGGGTTTGTATGTGTTTATTACATCCATTAATCAGTAGTCCAAAAATGATACCTATGGGACAACTCTTAGTTATAGGCCATATAGAGCTGCTTCCCGATCTTTACTTAAATCTATCAAAAAACAAAAATATTGCACTGATTCTTCTCAAATTTTGTTTGTATATATTTTTGCAAAATACAAGAGACCTTACCAAACATGGTCAGCATCGGTCCATTTTTGGGCCTAGTCCCTATATAGATATAGCATCCAATATGAACTTTTTCATATCTGCAGCCAAAAATTTTGATAAAAATCCCACTCAAATTTGGTTTATGCTTATTTTTTATATGCAGTTAGTTGGGCCTAAGAGACAGGGTCTCTAAGCGCATGGTATAGGGTATCGTATAGTCGGTCTAGCCCGACTATATTTTTCTTACTTGTTTTTGTTTATTTTATATTTTTCACTTTACAACAATTGTACGGTTAACAGTAGCCATATACGTTCAATAGACAACCTGGAAAGTGAAGCGGTGTATTTGTATAATCTATTGCAGAAGTTGGCATGGGGTAGCATGCCTATCATAAGGAAAATAGAAACTTAATTATCTTATTCATCAAACGTTTAATATCTTCTACCAAAAAAAAAAAAATAAATAATATTACTTAAGAAGTAACATCTAGCTCGTTTACTCCAAGAAAAAAAACAATATTTAACAATTTAAGAAAAACCCTTAGAAAAGAAATAGGAACATTTAAAAATTCAAACTTAAGTAAATAAGTAAAAATAGCCGCATGTTGGTTAGCCGACATTTTTCATTTAATGTCAGATTTCACTGACAGAATTTGTTGAATTCGTCGTTTTCCAACAAAAAGATTCAATTTTGCTACAATTTGGAAGGCATAAAGTTTATTTTTTGGGACCTCTTGTTTAATGCAATAATTTTGTGTTTCTCTTTTTTAAAAGCAGTTTTGCCATAATGTTGACAGATCTTCGAACAAAGAATTTATATCGACCAGTTTGCCTAGCAAACCTATTTTTCTTGAAAATTTATTTGGGTTTTACATCATTATTATCATTTTAAAATTTTAATGAATTGTTTTTTACGTATTACGTCTGTCATTTAGCTAATTTAAAAGAACATTAGAGTGCATTTCAAAAATTTCACTCTTAATTTTGTGTTAATTAAGAGAAATTACAGTTACTCTAGAATAAAAAATATTAATGTATGTTTGATTTAATATTGAAAATACCACACAGACGTATACATCTTCCACTCTACCAATAAGTAATAATCATACGCCAATATGTTACTCAAAAAATTTATCAAAAAAAGGGGGGAAAATTACAATTTTTGAAGATTTCAATCGATTAAATTAGTCCGAAATAATTCTTGAGTTGTTGCTGAAAATCTAAGCAAACAAACATCAAGGTAAGTAAAAAAAAAAAATCATGTGAGTCCCATCACAGGGTATATGTGTAAAAATTTAGTAATTAAAGATTTTTTATGACACCTTTTTAAAATCAAACAAAAGCGTCATCTATGTATCATTTATGGCAATCGAATGCAGGGGCTCTGCTAATATAAAAATATATATCTAAATATTAATACGTGAAGGTGAGTTTTTAGTTCCCTTTTAAGCAATATGCGGGCACGGAGATGTGTGAAAATTGGCTTAGTTATAGTTCATATGGAGGAGAAGCTCAAAATGATAAAATCTATGTTTAATCTGTCTCAAAAATATATTAAATTAAATAAAATGAAATATTTATAATAATTCGTTACACACTGTTAATGCGAATGTTCTAATTATATATCAGGCGCTTTATGTTGAATTTTAAATTGCTAAAATTGATAAACATAACTTTTGGCTCATTTAAATATTCAAAAAATTTTTTATATATAGATTAAAAAAAAATTGGAAGACGAAAATTAAATTAAAAAATAATATTTCCTAGAATTTGCACTCGAATTTCGAGTGCTGGGCTATACCATATTATTTTTAATTTTTCGTTTTTTATTTTTCATTTTGGGTTTTTTATTTTTAATTTTTGGTTTTTATTTTTTATTTTTCATTTTTTATTATTAATTTTTTAATTTTCCGTTTTTATTTTTTTATTTTTCGTTTTTCGTTTTTAATTTTTTATTTTTAGTTTTTATTTTTAATTTTTTATTTTACATTTTTTATTTTTCATCTTTCATTTTTATACCCTACTAGCTGGACCCGGCAAACGTTGTTTTGCCCTCAATGAATTTTTATTTTAGTTAGAATCTGTATATACCTATATAAAATGTGTGACGAAGATCTCCAGATAATAAAATGAGAGCTTCACCAAAAAATCTTTCATTGCCTTTCAAATCTTTTATCAAATCAAATCACAATGTTTGCGAGCCATGGTACATTCATCCCAAATAAAAATACTGCATTTTTGCAGAACTTTTGCCATACCGGAATGTTTTTTGATATTACAGACAGCATTCTCATTTTTTTGTACGTTTAACGGTGATTTGAGTGCTGAATGAGCTGTGCGGCCACCATGCAATAATGTAGCGGCTTTTTCCTTCTTTTTCGTTAGAATATTTATATATAAAAACGTTTGTGAGTTTATTTATTAAAATTTATATAAATTTGACAACTCATTATTTTTCGAACGACAGCGCCATCTACCGGGTCCAATAAAAAAATGTTTCTAACATACATATATGTACATTCTTAGTTTCATTAAAATCACACCATAAATAAGAATATTCGAAATAACTTTACCCAGCGCCACCTATCGGGTCCATTTATACATACAAAAATTTCTTATGACGAAACATACGTTTATTCTGAATTGCAGTCAAATCGCGCTGAAAGTAAAAATTTTTGTTTTTAACTTGACCCCAACGCCAGGTAGAGGGTTAAAACTAAAAAAAAAACACAGAAGAGCTCGAACCGAACCTATGCTGGAAATCCTACCTCGACAGCTCTTATGGTTCCGGAGATCATTCGTTACAATCAAATGCATCAACGTTTTTATATAAACGCCACGCCCCTTTGCCCACTAACAACTTTATATAGCTAAGGTCTTATTATTTCGCAAAAATATCCTTTTGTGAAAATTTCATGACGATCCTTCCAGTAGTTTAGAAGATATTACGATTTTTTATTTTTCTAAAAAGGGGCGTGGCCCCGCCCACTTTTCTTCTTGTATGTATTTCTATTCATGCTAATACCATATGTACCAAATATGACTGCTGTAGGTAAAAAAATTCCCGTGATATGACTTTTTCAAATTTTGGGTTATATGGGCGTGGCACCGCCCCTTTGTCCAATCAAAAATTTATATAGCATATTATTCCTTCCAGAGTCACAGTAACACGCTCTGAAAATTTCAGGAAGATCGGTTCTTTGGTTTGGCCTCCTATAAAGCACAAACAAACGCACATTCATTTATATATATATAGATAGATTGAAAGCAGATTAATTATGATTTAAGGTAAAATGGGGCGAAAAAGGGGGACTTGGTAATAAAAAAATGTATGGCTACCTTACCTGTAGATAAAAAGTGTATAAAACTTTAGATAAATACATATTACAAAAAAATTATTTTGTATAGCAAACATTGTTAGTGGTATAAGTAAAAAAAAGGGGGCGGTGAAATGGGCGTGGTTCATAGTTATATGGCGACGTTAACAGTATTAAGAGCAATATACTACCAAATAAAAAAATCCGTTGGAAGGAACAAATTTGTACAGAGAAAAAAAAGTTTAAAACTTTCAAACAAAATTTGGCGTGAAAAGGGGCGTGAAAGGGGGCGTGGCGTAAGAAATGTTTATTTCTACCTCGCCTGGAGTATAATGTGTATACAATTTGAAGTAAATCTGTTAAAAACTATATGGGAGCAATTACATAATTTTAAAAAAGTGGGCGTAAAAGTGGGCGTGGTCAAAAAAAAAGTACCCTATTAATCATGCCAGAGTCCTAGTTAAATGCTGTGAAAATTTCAGGAAGATCGGTCCAGAGGTTTGGTCTCCTATAAGGTACACACAAACAAACAAATAAACAAACACACATTCAATTTTATATATATAGATACCACTATGTGGTTTGGGTATAATGACTTTGTGCTGCTGTTTGTAACTACCAAAAATATTTGACCTAGACCCATCTTTTATTATACCGATCTAATCAGAATCACTTTCTGATTCGATTTAACGATGTCCGTCCATCCGTCCATCCGTCCGTCCGTCCGTCCGTCCGTCTGTGTGTCCATGTAAAGCTTGTAATCAAACTTCGGGTCGCAAATATGAATATATTTTGACGAACTTTGGTATATAAGCTTTTATCGGCCACGGAATGAACGCTATTGAAATTGCTGAGAATCGGTCCATGTTCAGACCCCCATACAAATGTCCCCTATGAAATCAACATAAATTGCCATAAGATCCAAATTATCATATAAATCTTAGTCAAATTGGGTTTGTATGTGTTTATTACATCCACTAATCAGTAGTTTAAAAATGGTCCCTATGGGACAACTCTTAGTCATAGGCCCCATATGGAGCTGCTTCCCGATCTTCACTTAAATCTATCAAAAAACAAAAATATTGCACTGATTCTTCTCAAATTTTGTTTGCATATATTTTTGCTAAATATAAGAGACTTTACCAAACATAGTCAGGATCGTTCCGTTTTTGGGCCTAGTCCCCATATAGATGTAGCGTCCGATATGAAGTTTTTCATATCTGCAGCCAAAAAAATTAATAAAAATCGCACTCAAATTTGGTTCATGCTTATTTTCTATATCCAGTTAGTTGGGCCTAAGAGATAGGGTATCTAGACGCATGGTATAGGGTATCATATAGTTGGTCTCGACCGACCATAATTTTCTTACTTGTTTATATTTAATTTTTTATTTTTCATATTTTATTTTTCATATTTCATTTTTAATTATTCATTTTTATACCCTCCACTCCAGTGTGTAGAGGATATATATAAGTTTGTATTTCCGTTTTTGTAATAATTAGAAAAAAAATTATAATTATATCCTTATAACAACCGGAGTTGATATAGCGATGTCCGTCTGTCCGTCTGTGTAAATCACGATGGCGGCATCAATCGGGTAGCTAGGGTACTCGTTGATAAAAACATGATTCACTAACATTCTAAGAAGCTTCCCATTTAAAATCGTCTAAATCGGTCGATTAGGGCCCGAGATTTGAATGAAGAACTAAAAAAAGTCTTGAAAAATGTAATTTTCTTTGTTGTTCTTGTCACGATCACGCCCTCAATAGGATAGCTAAGGTGCTTATTTTTATTGGGAATGATTCACCAAATTCATGGAAAGATTTCTATTTCTAAAATCGTTAAAATCGGTAGAACAGGTCCAAGGAAATCTCCAAAAATTAAAAAAAAAAAAAATTAAAATATGATGTTTCTATATTGCTCTTGTTATTCTAAATGTTGTATTGTTGTCATAGCTGGACTTGTTTTTTGTGTGGTCTTTGTGGTAATAATATAATAAAAACTAACCCTTTATACATTTTTTTTATCAACACTGGTGGAAAAATTTAAAAGTTTCCATTGTTTTGGCTTCACAAAAAAATTTAGTAGATCATTTCCGTCATTGCCGCGAGCCTGCCTGCAAAGTTTCAGATTGATTGGGTCACGGGAAAGGGGTTAAATTCGATTCAAATTTTTTTCGACAAACAGACACTACGAGTTAATATAAAGGGAGTAAAAATTCACCAGCATCAAAAGCAAATAATGCTAAAATACCTAGTTGTTAATAAAAACAATGTAAATTTAGCAAAATAAATTTTTATGTATTTATTTATTAAAAGAGAAAAACACAAAAATAACATACACATATTAAATAATACAAATAATATACATATTTTCTATATATGTATATCCATAATAACTGCATGTTAGAAATAAATCGATATATATTTTTATTTACATAAAATTCTGCAATATTTTGTTGTGGGGAAAATACATTTCTTTTGCATTAACAGAGTGTCACTTCATTTTGCTCGGCGTGACTATGCCACATAATTCCATAATTTTTAAAAATTGTTTATAATTACTAAAGCATTATTACTCACATAAATACAAAATTGCACTTTTTAAATTTTCCATTCAAATTTTAGAAAATATCAATTCTAAAAACTGGAACTAAAATTGCCAATTATAAATTAGAAAATATTAATTGAATTTCAGAAAATCATATCAAAACGTCGGAAATAATAATTTTAAATTTAGAAAAAAAAAAAAAAAAACACCAAATATGTTAACAATTAAAAAATGTTTATATTTAAAAAAAAATATTGGCATTCAGGAGAAATTAATAGCTTTTCAGTAACTTCTTTTAACGATAGTCGAATCGTTAAAAAAAAGAAAAGCAAAATTATCAGTAAAACTTTTAAAGATATTCACTATTGTTAAAATCAGCTAAACGACAACCATTTTTGTGTTGTTTATTCAATCGATAAAAACTTAAATTTTTAGGTTGAAATGTCATCATACATAAATAAAAATTATAAAATAGTGAAAATATTTGGCTTTTATTAAAAAACTTTTTTATATAAATAAAAAATTTAAATAACATATTCAATTCATTATTACATTTTCAAATAAATAAGCAGAAATATTAGTAAAAAAAAAATAGAGATATTAAATATAAACATAAAATCATCCTGTCAAACACGAAGTAATTGTTTTTTTCTATTCTTCTTTGTGTTTTTCGCTTATTTTAACAGAGATGCCACTCGTTTACAATTTAAATAAATAGAAAAATAGATTTGTCGACTGTCGTTAGGATGTATGTACTTAGTGAATCACTTAGTCCTTAGTGCAAACAACAATAGCTGTCGATATTTTTTGCGATTCTCTGATCGTTGAAATTTACAGAATCGGACTACAGAAAACATTAGTTTAAATTCAATGATTGGCAACCCTGTGCTCGAAGTGTTTAAGAGTGCAAGTTTTTTATTTCGTCAATTTTATTTTATTCAATTTGATAATTTCGAGGTTTTATCAGTTATTAATATTCTAAACCTGATTTAAAATAACTACCAACATACGTTGCATACTGGTCGATTGGAGTTTGTGGAGTTTTAAGCTGTGTTATAAACTTATTTTATAAATTTATTTTTTGCTGTTTTGTGCTAATACTTGGGTGTACGCTGGACAAGTTTAATTATCAGCTGTTCAACAAAACAAATTATCGATTAGCAATAATAAATCAATAATACACTACAAGCCTTAAGGTATGCTTTAAAAAACAAATGAACAACAAACGCACGTTATTATCGACATCGCCTGAACACAACGTTAATGTTAGTAAAAAACGTTCACCTTGTCAAAAAATGTCTGGCAATAACCAACAAGATGTTTTCTCTTGGGAAAAATTATGCAACCTATTGGATGAGAAACTAAAAGATGTTACCAAAAAGGAAGATTTGGTTGCCATTAAATCCGATATGGAAGAATTGAAACAAGAAAATGCTAAATTAAAAGAAGATATTGTCAAGCTTACTTCACGTATTGAATTTATTGATCGTAAATCTCGTGCTTCAAATGTTATGGTGAGTGGCTTATCATGCACAAATACTCTAGCGGCTAAAGCAAAATTTATTAATATCTGCAACAAAGAGCTTAAGGTTGATGTTAATATAGTTTCAACTAGAATAATATCTTCTGGCAAATCTTTTGTGTTTACCCTTGAATCAAGTGGACAATCACAGAATGTTCTAGCTGCAAAATCGAAGTTGAAGGGTCAAAAGATTTATATAGGGAAGGATTACACTGAAGATGATCAACATACCAGATTCCAATTAAGACAAATAAGCAAATCCTTATCCAAATCAAAAAAAGATGTTAAGGTCCGGCTTGATAAGAAGTACACCTGGTCCAACGGAAAAGTAATGGCGCTAACTGAAACGGATGCAGACTACCTAAAGAAACTTTTTGCTGAATGTGGCTGCGAGTATGATATTTATTACAATGAAAATTATAAAAACAAAATAAGTAAATCTATTAACTCTTCTCTACAATAGCAATTTGTTCCATGCCATTTAATAGCTTATAATATAGCAAACCTAGAAAAATCCTTAAAATTTGGTAATTTTATAACTTATTTAAATAATTTTGATATAATTTTTTTGTTTGAAACCCATGTATTATCTGAAAAGCAAAAATATTTTTCGTCCTTTTTTCAAAATTACTGTCTACACTGGGTTACAGCAACTAAAATACATAAAGCTGGTCGTGCAAGTGGTGGTTGTTTATATGGTTTTAAAAGAGAAATTCAGAAAAAGTTTGCATTAAAATTTAATAGTATTCACGGCAATACCTTTTTATCTGCCAAATTTGAAGGGAATGTATTTTATTTGATTCCAAAGTATCTAAATTGCACAAATTGGAAGAAAGACCTGGAGAAGTTTGAACTATTCTTACAAGAACTTAGCCCTACAAAATTTTGCATAATGGGTGATTTGAATGCACGTTTAGGAGAAGAACAACTTTTGGATGAAAATATACTGCGTGATTTGCCGCATGTTAACAATTTAAGAAGTTCCAAGGATAAAACTTTGAATGCTCAAGGAAGACAACTGTTGACTATAATTGAAGATATAGGAGGGATTGTGCTAAATGGCAGAACAGTAAATGATGCTCAAGGGGATTACAGCTTTTGTGGAGTAATGGGAAACACTGTTATTGATTATGGTATTTGTTCGTACAATTTTTTTAAAATATGTTGATGATTTTAAGGTAGCAACAAAACCATATTCGTATCATATGCCTTTATGCCTCAAAATTAAAATTCCAATTCGCTTAAATGTTGTAAATATTGATCCCTCTTTACAAAAGCTCTACTGGAATAATAAATATTGTGCCCAATATAGCAGAAATCTTAGTATTCTTTCAAATAATCAGTTGCCTCAGATGAACAAGACGGTGGATGAAATGGTTTTATCAATAGCGACTAAAATAAAGCAAGCCAATGTTAAAAAATCGAACAAAACTTTTTATGAACCTAAACAAAAATGGTACGACTGGAATTGTTTCCGTTTTCGTGCAGTTATGCTGAAAAATCTTAAAAAATATAGAAAAAAATACACAACCCTAAACAAATCACGCTATTTTTCTTCGAGGAAGAAATATTTGAAATTATGTAGTGAAAAAAATATGGAATTTTACAACTGTAACATTAAAAAACTAGATAAAGTAAAATGTAGCAAAGACTGGTGGAATTTATCAAACTCTTTAAAAACTCGTGCTCCTGTATCAAAAGGTAATCTAAGTGCTGATGACTTTTTTTCACACTTTGGATCGGTTCTACAAATTCGTGATGATGTCAATGTAATAAGATGGTGTATGCCTTATTTTGTCGAAGCTCTACTGGACTCTCCTTTTGAATTCTGCGAGCTATATGCTGTCATAAAAAATCTTAAATTAAACAAAGCTCCAGGACAAGATGAAATTCCATATGAATTTTATAAATTTGCTCCCCATTGTCTCCTTAATGAAATACTGATTGTGTTTAATAATATCTTCCTTTGGGAAAAAGTACCAGCATCTTTCAAGCAGTCGATTTTGATACCATTATTTAAAAAAGGCGATCCGAATTTAGCAACAAACTATAGAGGCCTATCTTTAATAGTCTCTATCTGTAAAATTTTTAATAACATCTTGTTAAATCGAATTACATATTTTCTATCAGATAATAATATTTTGAATGAGTTTCAAGTTGGATTTAGAAAAGATTATTCTACCATTGACAACATATTTAATCTTGTCAACATTGTAAATTTGAATAAATTGAGTAATAAGTATACTTATGCTTTCTTTGTTGATTTTTCGTGTGCATTCGATATGATACCCAGAAACAGTCTTTTCTACAAACTATCGTGCATAGGCCTATCATCAAAAATTATTAGAATCTTGGAATCGTTATATGATAACACAGTGAGCCGAATATGGGATGGAGTTTCATTTTCTGAATATTTCCCAGTACAGTGCGGAGTAAAGCAAGGTTGCATTCTGAGTCCAGTTTTGTTTTCCTTATACATTAACGATCTCCCAGATATTTTACCTGGTGGACTTCATATTGCCAACATGAATATAAAAGTTTTGCTATACGCAGATGATATTGTCATACTCTCAGACACCCCCGGTGGTTTGCAGGAAATGATTGATGCTCTACTTCGGTATTGTAAATTATGGAGTCTAAAAGTAAATTTGGCGAAATCAAAAGTAGTCATATTTCGGAAAGGTCCAAGAATTTCATCTGACTTAGTATGGCTTTATGAAAATGAAAATATTGAAATTGTGAACAGCTACACGTATCTTGGTGTGGATATAACATACAATAAGCTTTCTGCTTCCAAAATAGCCATTAATTCCACCTGGTCCAAATATATAAATAATCCAAAAATATCAAATAGAAATAAACTAAGAATTTTTGAGGCTTGCTCTCAATCTATAATGTTTTATGCTGCTCAAGTTTGGGGACATGAAAGAAATGATGATGTTGAGAAACTATTCCGTTTTTTTATTAAAAAAATGTTATACCTACCAACTACTACACCCAACTACATGTTATACTTGGAAACTGGTCTCAATTCCTTATTTATTTCAACTTTAAAAATCCATTTTGGCTATACAAACAAAATTTTATCTCTAAACCCCCATAGACTTCCTCGAATATTAGCTGAAAAAGTTATAGAGCTAAATGTTTACTGGGCAAAAGAGTGGTCCAGTTTGTGTAACCAACTGCGGTTTTGTCCTCCAAATAACAGCAAACCTTTATGCGTATATTCTGACGAAATAATAAACATACTTAAATTAAAAGACAAATATGATTTCGCTTTAAATGCTTCGAATTCACAATTCCACGAACTTTACTCGCAACTGGATTATACTGCAACATCTAAACTTACTGCTGAATTTTTCTCTCGAGCTATAAGTTTAATTAACTAGAGGTGGCTTACTGAATCTCAATGCACGATGTTTCAAAAATAATACAGATGGTATATGCTCAATTTGTAATATGCAGGAATCTGAAAATACATTCCATTTCATCGGCTTTTGTCCTGTATATAGAGAATATAGATATATTTATTTTGGTCTGAATACTCTAAGTAAAAATGAAGTAATTAATTTATTAAATGGCTCAAATTTCGAATCGCTATACAAATATCTAGAATCATGTATAAAATACAGAAATCTTATTTTAAATGAATTTGAATTATAAAAATCAAGTAAAATTAGAATATAAAATTAAAAATTAATTTTAATTGCCAATCTGGCTTACAGCAATATCGCTACGCCAAATATAGATTGTAACTAAATTTATAATTGTATGTACATTTTTAAATTATAATTATACAAATCTATTAATAAATAATAAATAATAATAATAATAATTCAATGAATTTTAGAAAACCTCAAATGACATTTAAGAATTGCGAACATAAAAATTGTTACATAAATAAACGCAATTTGATGAGAATTTTATTTGTATATAAATTTTCACAATTTTTTTTGGATGATTGTTTGAAGTTTTTCAGAAAATAAAGATAACAAATTATTGTATTTAAAATGTTTGGCACATTTGGTTTTTTTGCGTTTGGCATCCCTAATTTGATTATTTATTATTATAAATTTATTCTCTATGTTTTCCAAATATGGCAATATTTTAACAAAAAAGTTGAGAGAGCTTTTTTTTGGTTATTATTTTGTTACTCCATCCGACCTATATGGCCGCAATGAAGAAATATTTGGCCAGTTAAAAGAAACTATACAGCCACCTCCAATTAGCACCCTACACAAACATTACCTTTGCAATGGAGGTTAAGGCGAGCTATTTAATTAGCAAAAACTAAATTAAACGAGAAGTTATGTCATATAACTGGAAACGCATGCATATAGGAAACGCATGCATATTTTTCCAATATTTTGTTTACGTTTATTATCAATATTCAGACCGAGGTGGAGGGTATGGCAGAATTTAACACTCTTTCTTGTTTATATTTAATATTTTATTTTTCGTTTTCTATTTTTCAGTTTTCATTTTTTATTTTTATTATTTCATTTTTCGTTTTTGTTTTTCATTTTTGTTTTTTTATTTTTCATTTTTTATTTTTCATCTTTCATTTTTAATTATTAATTTTTTATTTTTAATATTTTATTTTAAATTTTTTTTTTTCTTTTTTAATTTTTCGTTTTTCATTTCTCATTTTTCATTTCTCATTTTTCATTTACTATTTTTCGTTTTCAAACAGGTTATTTTATATCATAATTTTTCCACCAATACAGTCATAAGTCACACCGTTTTTGTCTTGCGTCTTACATGTTACGCTGTTTTTGTGACAGATATCTACACTTGCAACAAGTAAGAAAATTATAGTCGGTCTAGACCGACTATACGATACCCCATATGCAAGTGTGCCCAGCCTTTTCGACCTAGTGAGCTAAATTATATTTTCGAAGGAATGCCGGTCGACCATCTGAGGTTTAGTAAAATCTATTAAATGAAATAAACAAATAGTTAATATTTAAAAAATAAACATTTATTTTATCTTTAATGAGATAATTGACATTTTATGTACATATATTATCAGCTATTTTTAAGTAATTGGGTTCGTAATTACTAACAGCTAAAGCGATTTTGAGTCTTTGTCTTTATTATTATGAGTCACTATGTTTATTATATTTATTATATCCATTAATCAGTAGTCCAAGAATAATCCTTATAGGACAATTCTTAGGCATAGTTCCCATATAGAGCTGCTTCCCAATCTTCACTAAAATCTATTAAAAACAAAAATGTTGCACAGGTTTTTCTTAAATTGGGTTTGTATATATTTTTGCAAAACTGAAGTGACTTTACCAAATATGGTCAGGATCGGTCCATTTTTCGACCTAGTCCCCATATAAATATAGCACCCGATATGAACTTTTTCATATCAGCAGCCAAAAAATTAATAACAATGCCACTCAAACTTAGTTTATGCTTATTTTTTATATCCAATTAGTTGGACCGGAGAGATGGGGTATCTTAACCACGTTATAGGGTATCGTATAGTCGGTCTAGACCGATTACAATTTTCTTGTTTGATATATTTAAGTGAATATCTCAAATAGCTACATATGGGGTTATGACTAAGAATTGTACTATATGGTTTATCTGCGGACAGCTTGCATATTATTGCCATTTAAGTCGATCTCATAGGGGTCATTTGTATGGTGACAATGTGAATAGTGTTTATCCTATGGCCGATAGAAGCTTATACGTTAGATTTCATAACAACTTATTCATATTTCAAAGTAAGATTACAAGAATACATGGACACACAGACGGACGGACGGACATCGCTCATCCGAAGGTGACTCTAACTTTATACAATACTAATAAATATAATAATAAATCGATTCAAAAAGTGTTAATCAGTATAATATGTATCAAATATTTTTGGTAGTTACAAGCATCAGGATAAAGTTATTATACCCTGATTACGTAGTGGTATAAGGTATAAATATAAAAGCTATTCAAAAAGAGTATGACCTGAGGTTTTACTATATTTGCCTAGGGCTTTCACTGTGACTTGGAATTTCCAACCCCACATGAATGACTGTAGCACTGTTTAATTGACACATACTTATTATTACTTTTTTTGTAAAACTTATTTTTCTGGAACACAATCTTAAGCTTGATTTTTATTGCGACTCTTCAATCGACTTTGCAGTAATATTTGTCGCTGAGCACAGCACTTACAATCAGTTTTCCAAATGACACTTACTGCAAATAAATAATGTATACTTTACACTTTATACGAGTGTATGTGTTTCTACAAGATTTTAAAATAAAAACAGCAACTCGTAAATATTTCTCAAAAAAAAAAAAAAAAAAAAATTAAACTCCATTGCAACAAAAAAATAAAAAAAATGCTGAAATAAATAAACTTTTGCTGGTAAAACTGTCTCCAATTCGTGAAGAGACATTTAAACATGTACATAAAAATCCATACGTGCGACAAACAGAAATCAACAAATAATTTACAATGTCACAATAACAACATACTCGTATATAAAGGGATAAAAGATGCACAGAAAAATTAAAGTTTTTTTTTTCGGAGGGATAAAAAGTGGAGAATAAATGTGTTTCGCATTCACGATTCGCAAAATATTGCCATGTAAAAAAGGTATAAAAATGGAAATTTTATGTTGCATTTGTTGACCGTCTGAAGTTTTTATATCATGATTTTATTCCGCTAAAAAAAAGTTAAACACTTAAGTCACACATATGAAATATTTATGGCAAGAAGAATATTTAAAATCCATTTTTAAAACTTTCACAAAGCATTGTGAAAAATAATTGAAATGAAATTTCAAATATAACAAAATTGAATTAAAATATTTTTTTTAATTTGAATTCAGTAGCTAAACAAAAAAAAGAAAAAAAAGAGAATGCTAGTGATTTTCGATTATAAGCTTTAAAGGGTTCAATAATGATGAATATACAAATTTAAATATAAACTCTGTCTCAATCAATTGTACGTATGCCATAATATTTTGAATAAGCAAAGATTTTTGTTTAAAGTATAGACCGTGGTTTAAATAATTGTAGCAACAAAAATCTAAAAATTTCCTTTTTTTTACTACACACATTTGGTATCAGTTGTTCGAACATAAGAGTTTGTTTTAAATTTAAATTTTCCTTATAAAAAACTTGCTCAACTTTATTAAACTCTTCCTATAATAAACTTGCAAGTATATTTTCCAACAAAATTTTCTACTTCATGGATTTAGTTCTTTGTTTAGGAAAAGCATATTATATTTACTAACAAAAATTCCAGTCAGGTTCTGTAGTAAATTTCAATTGACCTTATTTTATAGGAAAGTTTTTAAGAAAATATGGTACAATTTGTCCAAAGATGTTAAGAATATGCAATGCAATTTCGCTAATTGTGCAGGGGGATACTTTTACTAGGATTATGCATAATTTAAAGAAATTTCTTTAAACTAAAATAGAAATTAGTTAAATGAGAAAAGAAATTCATGATTTTTTTATTATAAAATTATTGATAGCTTATATGAGATTGGGTCGGTTAAATAATAATGGTTCTACAAGTATTGAATCTTTTAGCATATTTCCTAATTTAAACGTTTTTGATTTTCTGTTTCCGGCCGACATTAGTTGATCTTCGATCTGCTAACCCAACAAATAGGGATCATTCAATTCATGTGAGGTGTTGCAGCTATGGGGAAAAGTGTCCATAAGCAGTTTTCAATATATAACCAATTTGATGTTCCCAACAAAATTTAACGTTCTTCCAAAATTTGTATGTTTTCGTTTCGTTTCGTTATACGATGATTAGTTTTCGATCTGGCTACCCTAAAAATAGTCAATATTTCGAATAGACTATTTTATAGCGTGGAAATTTTTTATAAATTTTGGTCTATAACGCACAGATATCAAATTAAAAGCGATTTTATGCTCTCCGCCAAAATTTTCCCACTTCTCAATCTGGCAACTTGAAATAAGTCCGCTAAATAATCCAAACAATTCCAGACAGTTCTTTGCTATTGTAATACAAATGTTTTAAAACAGATTAAGCTTAACCGTTCCCAAATTATTTTAAAACGATTATGCACTCGTACAAACATAGGCAAGCTGATTTCTTGTGGCCGATGTAACTTTGTCAGATGTACCCGGACTTTGACCAGACATACCTCTTTATAAAGGTATTTCTTTTTAGCTGGCCACCAATTTTACAGATTTTGACATTTTTACATGCTTTTGGAGTAAAATCCATTTAAATTTGCTGCTAGCGCATCCATAAAATTATACAATGCTGTGTATGTTTTTATTAAATCCGTTAATGTGTTCGCAAAAATTATATACTGGAAGGCCTGTTCTGAATTGAAAAATGATTTTGGACATAAACTTATAACAACTATAACGCAATCGAATTTCATTATAATAATTGCATGTCACACGCCCTGTGTTGAATTGAATAGCATATTTTTAGGTGGCATAAAACATTGAAAAAAATAAATTGAATGAAAAAATGAAATTTCCTAGAATTTGCACTCGAATTTCGTGGCTTTGCTAGTTACAATAATTACATTAGAAAAATTGAGCTGAACATGAATATGACATGGCAGCTTTCGTAATGTGCGGATCCACGCCAGCAATCCACTTTACTGAATATTCCTTTTTATACCCTATACCACTATGTGGTTTGGGTATAATGACTTTGTGCTGCTGTTTGTAACAACCAAAAATATTTGACCTACACCCATCGTTAATTATACCGATCGAATCAGAATCACTATCTGATTCGATTTAACGATGTCCGTCCGTCCGTCCGTCTGTGTGTCCATGTAAAGCTTGTAATCAAACTGCAGGTCGCAATTATGAATATATTTTGATGAAATTTGGTATTTGATCTTTTATCGGCCATGGGATGGACGCTGTTGAAATTGGTGAGAATCGGTCCAAGATCCAAATTATCATACAAATCTTCAAATTGGGTTTGTATGTATATATTACATCCATTAATCAGTAGTCCAAAAATGATCTCTATTGGATAAGTCTTAGTCATAGGCCCCATATAGAGATCCCGATCTTCACTTAAATCTATCAAAAAACAAAAATATTGCACTGATTCTTCTCAAATTTTGTTTGTATATAGTTTTGCAAAACACAGGAGACTTTACCAAACATGGTCAGGATCGGTCCATTTTTGGGTCTAGTCCCCATATAGATATAGCATCCGATATGAACTTTTTCATATCTGCAGCCGAAAAAATTAAAAAAATCCCACTCAAATTTGGTTTTTGCTTATTTTCTATATCCAGTTAGTTGGGCCTGAGAGATAGGGTCTATAAACGCATGGTATAGGGTATCATATAGTCGGTCTCAACCGACTATAATTTTCTTACTTGTTCTTTTTCTATTACCAATGATCTCTAGAGGCATTAAGTTGAATGCATTTGCACACGATGTAGTTAGCTTGATATATGGAAAATGTATCTAGACGTTCAGTTATATTATGAAATCGGCACTAAAAATGTTATCCTATTGGACTAGATCCAAGATAATGACGTCGTAATTATTTCAAACCCGAAATTTTTCTCTCCACAAAAAAAATCAGTGCTCCGATCTTCGCCCCTCCTTAATTGGATGTAGTTTCACTAATCCCTGCAAATAAAGAGAAATATTATGGGGTCGGAAAAATTTATTGCACTATTGTACAGTGGTTTTTTGCACGAATCTAAAATACGAAGCTATAGTATGGTGGAAGGTGGTTGCATCCAATTTCTTCCCTAATATTAAAAGATTATCCAGTACAGGATTGGAGGCAGCATTAAGTCTAGTCCACTTAGAATAGTCCATAACCTTCTGTCTCTAGATATATGACGTGTTTTTCAATTATTTCACTGAATACTTTACTATATCTCCAGTTAGACGGACGATAGGCCAAGAATAATTCCTAGACCAACTGTGTACCTAGTGAACTGCACAGGCAGTTAGAGATGAACTTTTTTGAACTAACGCTCGCACGCTTTCTGCATTTTAGCTTTATACGATCATAGTCTTTGTGTTGTACAACATTTTCCAGAAAACTCCAAAAACGTATAGTACGAAAAAGTATGCTGGAGCCAAATGAAAGCTTGATCTGTGCACTGAGACTCATTTTTCATGCCTAGCCAGTAACTTTTTCATGTTACAATTGGCTTGATGGCGTTGGTGAACACATATGTGTGAGTTTTTTCAAAAACCATAACAAGTTTGGAGTGGTTTACATGCATACCAGACCTCAACCACATACAAAATCTCTAGGGTACCTTGACAGAATTAGTGTGTAGATGCAATCGATAGTTTGAATCATATGCCAGTTTAATAACCACTCTAAAGGAAGAACATGAAAGAACTGACCTTTCCAATACATGAGGAGATTGCATAAAATTATTTTCTTTCTATAAATTTTGCCATTTCTTTACTCTCCGACTAAAAATCTTGATGACCTTATAATCTATATATATAAAATTAATTTTCTGTTTGTTTGTTTGTTCGTTTGTTTGACCGCTATACAAATTTTTATTTTTCAACGTATTTTCCTGAAATTTTGTACACACGATCTCTATACCCCAGGCAACGTCGCCACATACTTTTTACAGCCCACGCCTACTTTTACGCCCACTTTTTATGTAAAATCCATTTTCTGTTTTATTCATATTTGTTCACTATACAAATTTTTATTTGTTAACATATTTCTCTGAAATTCGGTACACACGATCCCTGTACCCCAGCTGAGGTCACCATATACTTTTTATCGACCACGCCTATTTTTAAGCCCACTTTTTTTATACAATTCATTTTCTGTTTTTTGGTATATTTGTTCGCTATACAAATTTTTATTTTTCAACCGATTTCTCTGAAATTTGGTACACACGATCTCTGTACTCCAGGAAAGGTCGCCATCTGCTTCGCACTGGCCACGCCTACTGTTACGTCCACTTTTTGTAAACAATTCATATTCTGTTTTTTGGTACATTTGTTCGCTACACAATTTTTTTTTTAACGGATTTCTCTGAAATTTGCTACACACGATCTCTGTACTCCACAGAGGTCGCCATACGATTCTTGCCGGCCACGCCTACTTCTACGCCCACTTTTTATACAAAATTAATTTTCTGTTTTTTGGTATATTTGTTCACTATAGAAATTTTTATTTTTCAAGGGATGTCTAAAATTTGGTCGCACGATCTCTACACTACAGGGAAGGTCACCATATGCTCTTACAGGCCACGCCTACTTTGCGCCAACTTTTATGTATATAAAACTTATTTTTTTCCTTTTATTTGTTTCTTTATTTGATTGCTATACAAACTTTTATTTTGCAATGGCTTTCTCCGAAATTGAGTACATATTCCAGGGAAGGTCGCCATAAGATTTTTACCGACAACGCCTACTTTTACTCCCAATTTTCATATAAGATTCATATTTTGTTGTGTGGTATAATTCTTTCCTATACAAATTTGTACTTTTCAACGAATTTCTCTGAAATTTGGTTTACACGGAAATAACTACACGGTGAACAAATTCACCAAACTTAAAAAAAGGCACCCAAAAGAAATGAACAAATTCCCCATTTTTTTTAATCGAAATACAAAATGAACTGACTCCCCAAATCCATTCTTAAATTTTTACATATTTGTATTTAATGAATTTTGTTAAATATTTATTTTAGTAAACATTTGCATACTGCTCTCAATATATGTCCTACAATAAATGCATTTAAAATGAGTATTCTTTTCAATAGCATCATTTCGTTGCGCGGAAGTTACGCGCACGGGGAATACAGCTTAGCTAGAATATCGGAATGATCTGAAAAATATATTTTGACAATTAAAATAAGTTGGCAACAGCTGTGCGGCAGCACAGGTGTGGCTGCCAAACGCGACGGATGCGGACGCGACGCGCTCGCGGAACACAGCTCAGCTAAAATATCGCAATGATCTGAAAAATATATTTTGGCGATTAAAATAAGTTGACAACAACTGCGCGGTAGCACGGGTGTGGCTGCCAAACGCGCGGAAGCGGACACAGCTTAGTGAAATGTCGTATGATAAATTTTATCTACGTATGTGAAATAATTACCTGTTGGTCAAAATAGGCCACACATATGCTGTAAGCAGTTGCTTAAAGAAACCTTGCGACACAATATTAAACGTCGCATTAGTCTTTCATTTCTGAAACTTTAATTTGACGTCTCTGCTCAATTATGATCACTTATTGAATGAATTAATTCAGCATCTTATAAAAAAACTTCTAAATTAAAAAATCAAAAAATTATTAATTGAAATAGAAAATGAATTTACTGCCCATACAAATTTTTGGGGAGAAAGTTCATTTTATTGGGGAATTTTTTAATTGAGGACTAAGTACTCAACGCCTGGTAAGCAAAGTGAACCAGTTTTCAAGTCAAAGGCCTTTTTATCCCGGGCAAGACCGGGTAAAAACAGCTAGTTGTGAAATAATTATATTTCTGAAATTATCAGTTAATAAATGTACGATTTGTCAAACACAATTTTTTTATTGCTTACAGAGTTTACAGAGTTTTTCCAGAAAGTATTCGTACCTTACAGTCCGTCGTCTTGGAGACAAATTAAAAAAATTATAATTGTGGCGTTACAATTGTGAACCACAAAATAACTTTTCGTACTCTATATCATGTTTAAAAATTTTTACTCTTTGCATTAGTTTGAAATTCACCTTATCACCTGTTTCATATCTTGATTGAGAAATAATAAAACAGTCGCGACTTTCAATTGCTATTACCTTTTTTCTTTTCCATTTTTATTAATAGTTGCACCTTTTCTGGGGGAGATCTTATTCATATTTGTGATCGGCTGTATTTAAAATTTATGACATATAAATTATTTTATAAATTTTGTAATAATAAGAAATGAAATCTTTCAAATATACTGTATCGCTTGGTCTTAGTTGGCTTTAAGATTGGTGAATAAATAAAATAAATGAAAAAATAGAATTCTTCGAATTAAGGAGTTTATCATACATAGATCATATATGCATTCTGGATCATATGAATATACCAGCTGAGAAAAGTGACTACATCAACAACCAACAAGTGTTCTAATAATGGTAAGGCAGTGCCAAGAATTAGAATACACAACCCGGCTGTAGAAAATCGAAAGCTATATGCTCATCAGCGAATAGGAATCTGAAAAAAATTTACTCAGTTTGAATAAAGAAAAGATATATCATTGGAAGTAGGACCAAAAATCAGGTGTACCAATAAAAAAGCACTGCAGGTGGAACCAGAATTACTATTTCACCGTCTTTGTGAATACCCAGCAAAAGAATCTCATTAAAAGACACGAATTGTTTCGTATATTACAAACATTCAACAGAGCAATGCAAAATATAAAAAAAAAATCAATTAAAAACTTTTTTTTTAACTAGTTTTCTCAACTATCTTTAATAAATTTGCTATTAAAAATAATTTTTGCACTTTAAGAGAAACCCAATACGGTAGACATACGTACCAGTTGTATTACATGCAATTTTCATATAACAGTACGTACGTATTCATTTAAAACTGCACTAGTACTACAAAAAAAAAAAAAAAAAAAATTTTATTATTTTTTATAAAAATAAAAAAAATCTTATTTTCGATCTTTATCAATTTAATGATTGAGTTTGAAATTGTTCAGGCTCAAGATCAAATGTTTTTGCTTTAAATAAAGCAAAAGCATTAGCACATTTGTTTCAAAAATTGATCTATGTATATTCTGCATGACAGGTTATACAGCTGTTTCGGGAAGAGTCACCAACCCTCATCAGTAACCAAAAGCAGTAGATAGTTTGTTTGGTAAAAAGTTAAATTCATATATATTTGCTGAAAACAACCAAATGAGAATTCAAGCAAAAGTTATACTATTTAAGCCTCTTCCAATATAACAAACTAAAAATAGAACAACTTTGAAACAAATATGATTGTATACGAGTACACATTGCATACTACAATATACATGTTTGTTTTTGTCTTGAAAAAACAAGAAAAACAATTTGTTTTTGCTAAACTTACATTTAGCGTTAACGGCGTGCCCTCCGTATTTTTAATTTTATTATTTTTTATAAAAATAAAAAATCTTATTTTCGATCTTTATCAATTTAATGATTGAGTTTGAAATTGTTCAGGCTCAAGATCAAATGTTTTTGCTTTAAATAAAGCAAAAGCATTAGCACATTTGTTTCAAAAATTGATCTATGTATATTCTGCATGACAGGTTATACAGCTGTTTCGGGAAGAGTCACCAACCCTCATCAGTAACCAAAAGCAGTAGATAGTTTGTTTGGTAAAAAGTTAAATTCATATATATTTGCTGAAAACAACCAAATGAGAATTCAAGCAAAAGTTATACTATTTAAGCCTCTTCCAATATAACAAACTAAAAATAGAACAACTTTGAAACAAATATGATTGTATACGAGTACACATTGCATACTACAATATACATGTTTGTTTTTGTCTTGAAAAAACAAGAAAAACAATTTGCCTGAACAATTTCAAACTCAATCATTAAATTGATAAAGATCGAAAATAAGATTTTTTATTTTTATAAAAAATAATAAAATTAAAAATACGGAGGGCACGCCGTTAACGCTAAATGTAAGTTTAGCAAAAACAAATTGTTTTTCTTGTTTTTTCAAGACAAAAACAAACATGTATATTGTAGTATGCAATGTGTACTCGTATACAATCATATTTGTTTCAAAGTTGTTCTATTTTTAGTTTGTTATATTGGAAGAGGCTTAAATAGTATAACTTTTGCTTGAATTCTCATTTGGTTGTTTTCAGCAAATATATATGAATTTAACTTTTTACCAAACAAACTATCTACTGCTTTTGGTTACTGATGAGGGTTGGTGACTCTTCCCGAAACAGCTGTATAACCTGTCATGCAGAATATACATAGATCAATTTTTGAAACAAATGTGCTAATGCTTTTGCTTTATTTAAAGCAAAAACATTTGATCTTGAGCCTGAACAATTTCAAACTCAATCATTAAATTGATAAAGATCGAAAATAAGATTTTTTATTTTTATAAAAAATAATAAAATTAAAAATACGGAGGGCACGCCGTTAACGCTAAATGTAAGTTTAGCAAAAACAAATTGTTTTTCTTGTTTTTTCAAGACAAAAACAAACATGTATATTGTAGTATGCAATGTGTACTCGTATACAATCATATTTGTTTCAAAGTTGTTCTATTTTTAGTTTGTTATATTGGAAGAGGCTTAAATAGTATAACTTTTGCTTGAATTCTCATTTGGTTGTTTTCAGCAAATATATATGAATTTAACTTTTTACCAAACAAACTATCTACTGCTTTTGGTTACTGATGATTGTTGGTGACTCTTCCCGAAACAGCTGTATAACCTGTCATGCAGAATATACATAGATCAATTTTTGAAACAAATGTGCTAATGCTTTTGCTTTATTTAAAGCAAAAACATTTGATCTTGAGCCTGAACAATTTCAAACTCAATCATTAAATTGATAAAGATCGAAAATAAGATTTTTTATTTTTATAAAAAATAATAAAATTAAAAATACGGAGGGCACGCCGTTAACGCTAAATGTAAGTTTAGCAAAAACAAATTGTTTTTCTTGTTTTTTCAAGACAAAAACAAACATGTATATTGTAGTATGCAATGTGTACTCGTATACAATCATATTTGTTTCAAAGTTGTTCTATTTTTAGTTTGTTATATTGGAAGAGGCTTAAATAGTATAACTTTTGCTTGAATTCTCATTTGGTTGTTTTCAGCAAATATATATGAATTTAACTTTTTACCAAACAAACTATCTACTGCTTTTGGTTACTGATGAGGGTTGGTGACTCTTCCCGAAACAGCTGTATAACCTGTCATGCAGAATATACATAGATCAATTTTTGAAACAAATGTGCTAATGCTTTTGCTTTATTTAAAGCAAAAACATTTGATCTTGAGCCTGAACAATTTCAAACTCAATCATTAAATTGATAAAGATCGAAAATAAGATTTTTTATTTTTATAAAAAATAATAAAATTAAAAATACGGAGGGCACGCCGTTAACGCTAAATGTAAGTTTAGCAAAAACAAATTGTTTTTCTTGTTTTTTCAAGACAAAAACAAACATGTATATTGTAGTATGCAATGTGTACTCGTATACAATCATATTTGTTTCAAAGTTGTTCTATTTTTAGTTTGTTATATTGGAAGAGGCTTAAATAGTATAACTTTTGCTTGAATTCTCATTTGGTTGTTTTCAGCAAATATATATGAATTTAACTTTTTACCAAACAAACTATCTACTGCTTTTGGTTACTGATGAGGGTTGGTGACTCTTCCCGAAACAGCTGTATAACCTGTCATGCAGAATATACATAGATCAATTTTTGAAACAAATGTGCTAATGCTTTTGCTTTATTTAAAGCAAAAACATTTGATCTTGAGCCTGAACAATTTCAAACTCAATCATTAAATTGATAAAGATCGAAAATAAGATTTTTTATTTTTATAAAAAATAATAAAATTAAAAATACGGAGGGCACGCCGTTAACGCTAAATGTAAGTTTAGCAAAAACAAATTGTTTTTCTTGTTTTTTCAAGACAAAAACAAACATGTATATTGTAGTATGCAATGTGTACTCGTATACAATCATATTTGTTTCAAAGTTGTTCTATTTTTAGTTTGTTATATTGGAAGAGGCTTAAATAGTATAACTTTTGCTTGAATTCTCATTTGGTTGTTTTCAGCAAATATATATGAATTTAACTTTTTACCAAACAAACTATCTACTGCTTTTGGTTACTGATGAGGGTTGGTGACTCTTCCCGAAACAGCTGTATAACCTGTCATGCAGAATATACATAGATCAATTTTTGAAACAAATGTGCTAATGCTTTTGCTTTATTTAAAGCAAAAACATTTGATCTTGAGCCTGAACAATTTCAAACTCAATCATTAAATTGATAAAGATCGAAAATAAGATTTTTTATTTTTATAAAAAATAATAAAATTAAAAATACGGAGGGCACGCCGTTAACGCTAAATGTAAGTTTAGCAAAAACAAATTGTTTTTCTTGTTTTTTCAAGACAAAAACAAACATGTATATTGTAGTATGCAATGTGTACTCGTATACAATCATATTTGTTTCAAAGTTGTTCTATTTTTAGTTTGTTATATTGGAAGAGGCTTAAATAGTATAACTTTTGCTTGAATTCTCATTTGGTTGTTTTCAGCAAATATATATGAATTTAACTTTTTACCAAACAAACTATCTACTGCTTTTGGTTACTGATGAGGGTTGGTGACTCTTCCCGAAACAGCTGTATAACCTGTCATGCAGAATATACATAGATCAATTTTTGAAACAAATGTGCTAATGCTTTTGCTTTATTTAAAGCAAAAACATTTGATCTTGAGCCTGAACAATTTCAAACTCAATCATTAAATTGATAAAGATCGAAAATAAGATTTTTTATTTTTATAAAAAATAATAAAATTAAAAATACGGAGGGCACGCCGTTAACGCTAAATGTAAGTTTAGCAAAAACAAATTGTTTTTCTTGTTTTTTCAAGACAAAAACAAACATGTATATTGTAGTATGCAATGTGTACTCGTATACAATCATATTTGTTTCAAAGTTGTTCTATTTTTAGTTTGTTATATTGGAAGAGGCTTAAATAGTATAACTTTTGCTTGAATTCTCATTTGGTTGTTTTCAGCAAATATATATGAATTTAACTTTTTACCAAACAAACTATCTACTGCTTTTGGTTACTGATGAGGGTTGGTGACTCTTCCCGAAACAGCTGTATAACCTGTCATGCAGAATATACATAGATCAATTTTTGAAACAAATGTGCTAATGCTTTTGCTTTATTTAAAGCAAAAACATTTGATCTTGAGCCTGAACAATTTCAAACTCAATCAAAAAAAAAAAATACTAAATTCTAAAACAAACTTATTGTTAGTAATACCACATGCACGTACAAAATGTTGTGGAAACTTTCTAACCCGATCCATTACCATTACGTATTATATTTCATTATATATTTTGTATATATGTAAGTATATTCGGATAACTCATATAGTACTTACATATTGATGAAGATATCAAGAGTGTGATATTTGTTCAAAAATATTATCACACATGCATCAAAAAGACACTAAAATCAAAAACTATAGACTTTTTAAGGTATTTATAAAAACTAAGCATCTCTAGTTTTAGTCCAGTATTGATTTATTTTCTTTAAACTAATAAGATAATACAGCTTTCTTTCCATGGTTTATTTATTAAGAGTTCATTTAGAAATTGTGTGATCGTGAGACCAAATATTTTCAGTAAACTGAAAAAATTTTCAAAATGTTATGAAGGCGAAGAGTAATAAAGGGTTTTTCAATATGGACCAATTATCTGCAATGAGTAGGGAAAGTGGTCGGTTGCCGGCACCCTTTTGTTTGTGGCTCATAACTTTTGTCGAATTGCACAATATGTGGACACATCCTTACCAATGGAAAGCTATATACTTTAGCCAACAACTGGTGACGGAATAAGGTGTATTCTGGCCATTGGAAAATGTTTACAGTTTAGCAAAATGTTTTTTTTTTTTTTGCCATTTACAAAAATGTGGTCGGTTGTCGGCACCCTAGGCAAATCCACTGAAAATGGAAGAATATGAATGAAAACCACCAGTATTCAGACAAAAAAAGAAAACTTATTTATTTTAATGACATTCAATGGAACTTTTAACATTAATCGTCATCAAGATCGAGTATGCTGCAGCAGTCGATTTTGTTGGCAGCTTTTCCACCAAAAATTGTTTGATTGCTTGGCATCGCGGCACCACAATCAATCTTTTTTGAAGAAGACGATTGTTTTGCGGGTAACCTGGCTTAAAATATCGAAAAAAAAATTTAAAAACTACACTGAAATTAATTTCGTTAACATCCCTGGTGATATTTCATCATTTGTCACAAAAAAGGGGTGCCGACAACCGATTTTAGCAGTCATTTTGAATAGTGAAAAAAAATTTTGGTTGCGAACACGTTCTTGGCGTTTATTGTTGAATCACAAAATAAACTGAATTTGTTTCACAAATATTCAATGCACTTACTTTTTCGATCGATTTACTAAATCGGAGCAAAACTTAAGACGATACAGCGACCGGCCTCATACGGTATATCATATATAAACTTTAAATCGATTTTCTTGCAAATAAATATTCGAAGTCCGTGAACATCATAAGTCAAAATATACTTGACCGATTCTTTTGAAGTTTTACAAACTATATCTACACATAAATCGTCAGGTAACCTCGCAAATATCGTGTTTTTCATTTCAAAATGCTGCAAAAAAAAAAAAAAAAAAAATAAAAAACTCTTCGGCGCTACCTCAGGAAACAAGGCACCTTTTAAACTCATTTCGATTTTTTATTTCACATGATGCGGTAACGAGTAATGATGTTCACCGCAAAACAACAATGCTTCCGAAGATTCGCTGTCACGGACTTATTTATTAAAATTTTTAATTGAAATTTTTTTTCGAAGATTTTACAAATGTTATGCTATAACTTGTATATGAAATAAATAATCCAACATTATTCATATCTTCAAAAAAAAATTATGAATATAACCCCTTAAAACACTAAGCAAATCACCAACATAATACTTCAAAGTTGAATTTCACTCATTTAAAAATATTTTAATCAAATCCACTCTGAAGTTTTAGATATTCACAAAACTCATACTTTGCATTATTTATGGCCTTGTTGATTTTGACATTCCTTAACTCAATATGTATAGACTATGCAAAACAAGTATGATTCGAATACGAACACTAAAATAGTCATTATGAAGTTGTGAGTTTGCTCATATGCATTGCAATGGTAAATCTAGATATTATAATAAGTGAAAATAAATACTTAGTTCCCTTTTTAGGCAATATGCGGGCACGGAGGTATGTGAAAATTGTCATAGTTATAGCTCATAAGGAGGAGAAGCTGAGAATAATAAAATTTATGTTTAATCTGTGTTAAAAATATATTAAAAAAAATAAAATAAAATATTTCTCACAATTTGTTACACCCTCCCAATGAGAATGATTTAAATTGTATATGATATGCCCTATGTTGAACTGTGAATTGCTTAAATTGATTAGTATACCTATAGACTCATTTAAATATTCATAAATTTTTTAATTGAATAAAAAATAATATTTTCTAGAATTTTCACTCGAATTTCGAGTGCTGGGCTCTACTAGTAAATACGATCCCTGTACTCCAGCTAAGGTCGCCATATACTTTTTATCGACCACGCCTACTTTTACGCCCACTTTTTGTATACAATTCATTTTCTGCTTTTTGGTATATTTGTTCGGTATACAATTTTTTATTTTTCAACGCATTTCTCTGAAATTTGGTATACACGATCTTTATACCTCAGGCCAGGTCACTGGGTGATTCTTGCGGCCACACCTACTTTTACGCCCACTTTTTGTATACAATTCGTTTTTTGTTTTTTGGTATATTTGTTTACTATACAAATTTTTGTTTTTCAACTGAATTCTCTGAAATTTGGTACACACGACCTCTGTACTCCACCTAAGGTCGCCATATGCTTCGTACCGGCCACGCCTACTTTAACGCCGACTTTTTGTTACAATCCATTTTGTTTTTTGGTATATTTGTTCGCTATTCAAATTTATATTTTTCAACCGATTTCTCTGAAATTTGGTACTCACGATCTCTCTCCTCCAGGGAAAGTCGACATATTCTTCGTACCGGTCACGCCTACTATTACGCCCACTTTTTGTATACAATTCATATTCTGTTTTTTGGTACATTTGTTCGCTACACAATTTTTTTAACGGATTTCTTTGAAATTTGTTACACACGATCTCTGTACTCCAGAGAGGTCGCCATATGATTCTTGCCGGTCACGCCTACTTCTACGCCCACTTTTTATACAAAATTAATTTTCTGTTTTTTTGAATATTTGTTCACTATAGAAATTTTTATTTTTCAAGGGATGTCTAAAATTTGGTCACACGATCTTTATACTACAGGGAAGGTCAACATGTGCTTCTTACAGGCCACGCCTACTTTGCGCCAACTTCTATGTATATAAAACTTATTTTTTCTTTTATTTGTATCTTTATTTGATTGCTATAAAAACTTTTATTTTTCAATGGTTTTCTTCGAAATTTAGTACATATTCTAGGGAATTCATATTTCGTTGTGTGGTATATTTCCTCCCTATACAAATTTGTACTTTTCAATGGATTTCTCTGAAATTTGGTTTAAGCGGAAATAACTACACGATGAACAAATTCCCCAAACTTAAAAAAAGGTACCCAAAAGAAATGAACATTTTCCCCATTTATTTTTAATCGAAATAAAAAATTAACTTATTCCCCTAATTCAGTCTTAAATTTTTACATATTTTTATTTAATGAATTTTGTTAAATATTTATTTTAGTGAACATTTGCATACCGCTCTCAAAATATATGTATGTCGTACAATAAATGCATTTAAAATGAGTATTCTTTTCAATAGCATCATTTCGTTGCGCGGAAGCTACGCGCACGGGGAAGACAGCTTAGCTAGAATATCGGAATGATTTGAAAAATATATTTTGACAATTAAAATAAGTTGGCAGAAGCTGCGCGGCAGCACAAGAGCTCAGCTAAAATATCGCAATGCTCTAAAAATAATTTTTTTGGAAATAAAATAAGCTAACGAGAACTAAGCGGCAGCACGGGTAGTAGCTGCGAGGAAGCGGCGCGCGGACGCGGACGCGACGGATGCGGTCGCGAAGCGCTCGCGGAAAACAGCTCAGCTAAAATATCGCAATGATCTGAAAAATATATTTTGGCGATTAAAATAAGTTGACAACAACTGCGCGGCAGCACGGGTGTGGCTGCCAGACGCGAGGAAGCGGACGCAACTCGCTCTCGGAACACAGCTTAGTGAAATGTCGTATGATAAATTTTATCTACGAAACAATTACCTGTTGACCAAAATAGGCCACACATATACTATAACCAGTTGCTTAAAGAAACCTTGCGACACAATATTAAACGTCGTATTAGTCTTTCATTTCTGAAACTTGAATTTGACGTCTCTGCTCAATGATGATCACTTATTGAATGAATTAATTCAATTTTTAAAAGTTTTGATTCCTTTAATCTGCGGCCCATTCCGTTATATTTGATGCTTATAAATAAACTGAAAAAAAAACTTAAAGCGGTTTCGCACCTTATTTTTGAAGCATATTTGCTGCAGCATCTTATACAAATTTTTGGGGAGAAAGTTCATTTTATTGGGGAATTTGTTAATTTGGGACTAAGTACTCAGCGCCTGGTAAGCATAGTGAACCATATTTCAAGTCAAAGGCCTTTTCATCCCGGGCAAGACCGGGTAAAAGCAGCTAGTAGTTTAATATAAACGAAATCTTAATTTTTTTTTTCTGTGATCTCTAAAAACGTGACGCAAGGTTCATTAACGTAGAACGTTTGCAAATTATAACAAATTACTACCGGAGTTGGCGCGATATGAATTTTTTTAGTTGCAAACTTCATAACTTTTGAACCGATTGAGATAAGCAAATAGGTCAAAAGGCAATTATCCAACCTATAAAATAAGTGTTTCAACAGGGTGCTTACTTACGAGATGTGTACTTATGGGTAGAGATTGCCCAATTCCCAACTTTTATTTAATTTCAAGATTCAAGAATCTCGAATATTGTCTAAAAAAAAATATATCTCGAGATTCAGGTTTCTCGAGAAATATGAAAAATATTCCCGATTTTACTAGTTAAATCCAAAAAAAAATAAAAAAAAAGTGAATTTTTATGATTGTCATTCATTGCACAAAACATCGCTTAAAAAATAAAATAATAAGATACACACATACATATATGTGTACATTAGGGTGACAGCCATTTTTTATACCCTATACCACTATGTGGTTTGGGTATAATGACTTTGTGCTGCTGTTTGTAACAACCAAAAATATTTGACCTACACCAATCTTTAATTATACCGGTCGAATCAGAATCGCTATCTGATTCGATTTAACGATGTCCGTCCGTCCGTCTGTGTGTCAATGTAAAGCTTGTAATCAAACTGCAGGTCGCAAATATGTATTTATATGTCGATAAAATTTGTTATGTAAGCTTTTATCGGCCATAGGATGAACGCTATTGAAATTGGTGAGAATCGGTCCATGTTCAGACCTACCCCCATACAAATTACCCCTATGAAATCGACTTAAATTGCCTTAAGATCCAAATTATCATATACATCTTAGTCAAATTGGGTTTGTATGTGTTTATTACATCCATTATTAAGTAGTCCAAAAATGATCCCTATGGGACAACTATTAGTCATAGGCCCCATATAGAGCTGCTTCCCGATCTTCACTTAAATCAATCAAAAAACAAAAATATTGCACTGATTCTTCTCAAATTTTGTTTGTATATATTTTTGCAAAATACAAGAGACCTTACCAAACATGGTCAGGATCGGTCCATTTTTGGGCCTTGTCCCCATATAGATATAGCATCCGATATGAACTTTTTCATATTTTCTATATCCACTTAGTTGGGCCTGAGAGATAGGGTCTCTAAACGCATGGTATAGGGTATCGTATAATTTTCTTACTTGTTTTCTTTTGAATTTCAAAACTTTAGTGCGTAAAATTTGAGCCAAACCGGATAATGCTTTCTGGACTCGCAATGATTTCAAAATTCATATATGAATTTATATGTAAAAATTATAAAAAAAAAATTCTTTTTCACAAAAATTTTTATATTAATAATTGCATTTAAATTAAATTAAAAAGTAAACCATAATCTAGAGTAAATTATGTTTCTAATAAAAGAACAAAATCTTTTATTGGTTGAAAAACAGCCAAGTTATATCAGGTTCCCCATCCAATAAATGCGCCGCAGACCACTTTATTAAGAAAATCAAGCTCACTTTTTTAAAAACATCGAATTAATTTACAGTAACAATACTTTTGCATTCTGCTGATCCCAAGATGATCTTATGTAAAGTATTTTGCATCACGTCTATTATTACGCCGCACACTGGGGATTTTGTGGAAAAAACTCAAATTGTCAATATACTCTTCATGCAATATGCAGTGATATTTTGAAATTTTAGACTAAGTGGTACAATCAAATCAAAAAGAATTACTCCGATCTGACTGCTAGTTTTTTTTTTTATAGCGTCTCAAACTCAGTACTTGTATGTTTTACCGAACCAACTTAATTTATACCTAAGAATTTCAAAACGAATATTATTTTATTATGTGAGCTAACGTTTTTCTTTTTATTTTTGGTTCAAAGTAGGATATTTCAGTATACTAAAATTTAAAAAATAAACTCTCCAGAGACTTAAGTTTTATAACAAAAATCCCTTTTTTCTCCAAACATTTGGACCTGCAATTTTAGCACTACTTTCCCCCAGTTGAAAAACACTACTAATACATTGTCTGATATCTGTCTTTACATTTTTAATCAATTTCAAGTGCCCCTAGGTGCCCCCTTTCAATTTGTTGCATTACACAGCACAACATTTTTCATCTGATTGATTCAGGACTCAATTCTGATAAGGCTCTTTTGTTTAACATAACTCGAGAACCACTAGTCGGATTTTTCTGAAACAAATTTAGAAAAATCAAGAATTACAATTACTTTCTGTTCTGTTCATATAATGTTTCGCTACATAAGCACCAGTTTCGCAGTTATAAATAAATGTATGAAGAAAAAAAAATATTTTTTGCCTAAAAAATTGATTTTTTTTATAATTCATAAAAAATCCAAAAGGGTAAAAAAGTGTCAAGTCATATTACTTTCGCATAAAGTCGCATAACCTATGAACAAAACGAGGTATAAATCATGAAAATCGATGAACGTGTTTTGCTTTTATTCACAATTAAGTAAAGGTATGAATTTCAAAAATTTGCTCGAGATATCCACAAAATTCTTTGGAAAAAACATTGATGACTTTTTATGATTCTCAGAATTAAAAAAAAAGGAATAAACAAAAGGTTATTTGATTTTTATGATTCTGGTAGCAAAGTAATAAACGCTAATAAATGTGCGTGGACAAAAATGAAAAAAGGAAAGTACACTTTTTTAATTATGTGTTTTTCAGTTGGCTACCTGTATGATTTTTTTTATAGAAATTGCATCCACATTTATTAAAGCTCATGTTTTGCAACGTTTCGAAATATACGCCCATTCATAAGTACCTGACAGTAAAATATTGAAAAATACGCAGTATATATAGTTGTTCATTGATCGATTTTTGTCATTCAACAAGTGCCGACGAACGAGAAAAGTACATGCGATTTTTCTCAGGTTTTTATTTATAACTGAAATTAAGGCCCAAGAGTTTTACGACAATGGAAAGTTTTTCTATTTCACATGGAGTTTTATGCTCGAACCTTCTGGAGTTTGACAAAGACAGAACAAAAGAAAGTCGTAAGAAAGACTATAAAAAATATCGCCTTAAACACTCCAGAAAATGCAGTCGAATTGCCACCAACGAAGACATTATGCACCGAATGATGTTAACATCAGATCCCATGATCTCACATTTGACTCCTTCATTTAGCCAGAAAAAGCATAGTGTTATAAGCGACGAAGTTAAGGCGTTTTTAGAATAATAAATTAAAAATAGATTTAAAATAAATAATAAATTAAATATTAAAAAATCATTTAAATTTTTTTGTTACATTGTAGGTAACGATATACATTTCTCTAACTTTATTTATTTTGATTATTTTTGTGTATTACTATATAAATAAAACTAAATTTGTGCCCGCCCAGTAGCCCGATCCCAGCCATTTTTGGCAAGACTATTTAAATTCATACTCTGGCATCTAAAATAAAATTTCAGGGCTTTGGCTATCATAGAACTCCATAATGTTAAAAATTCACTTTGTATGGGGGGTGCCCCTCCCAGTAGCCCGATCCCGCCGAAATTTAACAGGATCAGTTCTTGGATAAAAATAACCCCACGCACCAAATTTCATCCATATTTACCGATCTTAGTGGAATTTAAGCGAATTTTTCTAAAAAATTTGTATGGGCGCTAGGTCCAAACATGGACCGATTTTCAATAGGGTTCGTCCTTGGCCCAATATAAATATATGTTCCAAATTTCATCCAGTTATGTCTTAAATTGCGACCTACATCGTTTTTTTTTTTCTCACCTCCATACAAAAATTCCCAGTGTGAGCCGTTCTCAATTAATGTCAAAATTTTACGTATTTTTATACCCTATACCACTATGTGGTTTGGGTATAATGACTTTGTGCTGCTGTTTGTAACAACCAAAAATATTTGACCTAGACCCATCTTTAATTATACCGATCGAATCAGAATCACTTTCTGAGTTGATTTAACAATGTCCGTCCGTCCGTCCGTCCGTCCGTCTGTGTGTCCATGTAAAGCTTGTAATCAAACTGCAGGTCGCAAATATGAATGTATTTTGATGAAATTTGGCATATAGGCTTTTATCGGCCATGGGATGAACACTATTGAAATTGGTGACAATCGGTCCATGTTCAGACCAAGCCCCCATACAAATTACCCATATGAAATCGACATAAATTGCCATAAGATCCAAATTGTCATATATATCTTACTCAAATTGGGTTTGTATGCGTTCATTACATCCACTAATCAGTAGTCCAAAAATGATCCCTTTGACCCCATATAGAGCTGCTTCCCGATCTTCACTTAAATCTATTAAAAAACAAAAATATTGCACTGATTCTTCTCAAATTTTGTTTGTATATATTTTTGCAAAATACAAGAGACTTTACCAAACATGATCAGGATCGGTCCATTTTTAGACCAAGTCCCTATATAGATATAGCATCCGATATGAACTTTTTCATATCTGCAGCCAAAAAAATTAATAAAAATCCCACTCAAATTTGGTTTTTGCTTATTTTCTATGTCCAGTTAGTTGGGCCTAAGAGATAGGGTCTCTAAACGCATGGTATAGGGTATCGTATAGTCGGTCTAGACCGACTATAATTTTCTTACTTGTTTAGCACTATATTAGTATTGTCTACCACTTTTCTTCTAACAGACTGAAACAGAGTTTACAATTTTGAAGTTTTAAATTTCTTCCATTTTTTAAATGCTAAGCCTTGGTGTATATTTGAATTAAACCAAGGTGGCTATTTATCCTTGATAGCTTTGTTCCTATCCGGTGCGGTTTCATAAAATATGGTTTCATCAAATGCCATAAATAATGTTTCGAAAATCACGATAAGCATAATAGGAATATCCTCAGGGTTAATAAAAACATCATACACTGCAAAGATAAGGTCATGTCTTGAAAAAACTGATGCGGATAAATGATCATAGGTCAGTATTTTGTTTTTGTGATTAACAAAGAGTAAAGGTGATATGCGAAAATCATGAATAACATAAATAAACATTTTTTTGTGTATATTATTCAAACTAAGAATATGTACAATGTCTCAGCATCACAAACCTAAATATAGCAGTACCATAAAGCAAAATAATTTACTGATCAAAATCAGTAAGTTTTTTGTTCGCAGGTGCGAACAGCGGCCGCAAATGGGTTATATTTAATAAAGTTAAGCTCAATACCTCAATGGTTCTGTGATCCATTTAAATACAAAATTCTTCTGTCCCTTTAGATACCTGAAAAATTGCTATGTAAAAAAATAATTTTTGTGTAGTAAAGTCCCAAATATAGCAAACTGTGTTTTTTTTTTTCGTATACATCAACAATCAGAGGATGTTCCTCATTAATGCAGTGTTATGGCTAGAAGGAAAGAGGAAGCAGTATTTGTGAATATTTGACTGGAATTTATCTATATATTAAGTCACCGGAAAGACTTTAGCGGGAAGTTTGTAAAGGGTGATTTTTCAAGAGCTATAGGAAAGTTTTCAAAAAAAAAAAACACATAAAATTCAGAAAAATGCATGAAATCTTTATTTGAATCGATAGTACGGTCCACATAATTTAATGTTTGAAGATTATTTCATGCAAATCTTGACCGCGACTGCGCCTCAAATGGTCCATCCGCTTAGTCCAATTTTGGCATACTCTTTCCAACATTTCGGCCGGTATCTCACGAATAAATGCTTCAATGTTGTCTTCCAATGCCTCAATTGAAGCGGAATTGTCTGTATAGACATGAGCTTTAACATAGCACTACAAAAACTAGTCTAAAGGCGTTAAATCGCACGATCTAGGCGGCCAATTGACCGGTCCCGAACGTGAAATAAAATGTTCACCGAACTTATCTAAGTCCATTGTTGCGCGTGCTGTGTGGCATGTGGCACCGTCTTGTTGAATCCACATGTCGTCCAAGTCAAGCTCTTGCATTTTGGGCAAAAAAAAGTTGGATATCATCTCTCGGTAGCGCTCACCATTCACAGTTACGTTACGATTCGCATCATCTTTGAAGAAGTACGGTCCAATGATGCCACCAGCCCATAAACCGCACCAGTGGATCTTGGTCAACTTTCCAAGAGCCCATTCACCAAAAATTCTACGTTGCGGTAGGTCGTTCGGCTTCAATTCTTGCACCAGCTGTATTTTGAAAGGCTTCACACCTAAATCCTTCCGCAAAATTTTCCACGTTGTTGAGTAACGGAGGCCCAATTGCTGCGAACGGCGACGAATCGATAATTGATGGTCATCATTAACACTGGCCGACACAGCTACGATATTTTCTTAAGTTCGCACTCTACATAAGCGTGTTGGTGGTTTAATGTCCAACAATGTAAATTTGGTGCGAAATTTAGTCACAATAGCCCGAATAGCCGCTTCAGTGGGTCGATTAAACTGACCATAAAATGGAAGAAGCGCGCGATGAACTTTCTTAACAGAGCACGCATTTTGATAATAAAATTCAATAACTTGCAAGCGTTGTTCGGTTGTAAGACGATTTGTGGTTAAATTATAGACCAAACTGAAGATGTTTGACAATGCAACAAAACACGAAGCGTGCGTCAGCTATTTAAACCAGTGTTGCCAAAAAGATAATAGCTAAAAAATCACCCTTTACCACATACGGCTTGTCGGTTAATAAACGAGTTTTCACGGTAATATGT
Source organism: Cordilura impudica (assembly GCA_963682025.1). NCBI lineage: Eukaryota > Metazoa > Arthropoda > Insecta > Diptera > Scathophagidae > Cordilura > Cordilura impudica. The sequence goes on along the minus strand of OY821518.1, from coordinate 259,024,853 downwards.
TATGCGATACACTGGACAATAGAATGAGCGATTGGTACGTCAAAAATATGGGCTCTAAGCATGAGTGCACATATACCAGCAGAATACTTTCCATTGTAATATCTATAAGACAGTGTAACACAACCAATAATCCGACTATGCTACAATGAGGCAGTAGAGTTGGATACCCTACTGTCACTGATAAGCAACAACGTCCTCATTTGCGTCCTCATGAAGCGCCTATCCCATATATTGGAATTGTATTACTTTTTTGGTCAGATAAAGGTGGTATAAATAGTAAGTATAGTGCAATGCCTGAGAGAACTCAATATAAATCGTTACAAATCATTACCAACACCAAAAGCAATTAGTTTTGACAAGAGTGCGCTGTGCTACACCCGACTGAATGCTTTGGAAATATCCCGACTAACAACCTTTCAGTCTCCATTCTTCTTAAGAGATTTTAGATTTTCCAAGTAGCCAGGGCTATGTCTTACCATTTCGCAATTTATTAGAGGAACATTTAAATCTCGATTCAATTATAAGTTTCGAAATCAAATATTTTAGCAAGATAGTTATTTTATTAACTTATTAAATAAGTGAAATTTACGCGGCAAAATTCTGCAAATTCTGCATTTTATCCATTAAAAAATCATAATTTTATTCAAAACACTTCTCTTATTTAAAAAAATCCCCATACTTTTTGACCATATCTAAGAATAAACTAAACCACGAGTAGCCCACAGGGTTTTAGGTTTTTCTTCGATAAACACCCAAGTAGAATATGATGATGAGAGTGATGACAATAAAAAAAAAAAATAAAAAGAAAAATATATCAACTTGGATTAAGTAACGTCAATTTCAACAGGGAAAGCCAAGAGAAAAACATGAAGTAGTGCGAGAACAAAAATATAGTGACAGGAAATGAGTTGATAAGTAAAAAGTGTTCAAGTGATGTGAATAGATTTTCATATAATGATAGTAGTCACATGAAGTAGTAGTGGTAAATTGCAATAATGGCTGGTTTTCATGTGCACATGCAGAAGTAAAAATTTGTGCGGTAACAAGTTTGCTCTGACAAAGTGAGTGTGCATGGTCTAACAGTATACGTTCCAAGGAAACGGATGTGGTTAGTTTTCATCTACAATATGTTCACTGGTGCGTCCTGAATTGTTGAGGTGATTAAATGAAAATTTATAAAAAAAAAAAAAAAACAAAGGAATTTAGTTTTGAAAAAAAAAAATGATTCCATAGAATTTTAATAAATATTTTATCTAATATAATATTTATAACATAAAATTGTGAAACTTTTGATAAGAATTTTTCATCAAAAAGATTGCATTTAATAAGCTGTTAACAGTTAAATGATATACTCCAAAAAAATTAGAAATTAATTTGTTATTAAAATTGTCTGTTTCTAGTTTTCACGTAATCAGCCCTTAAATACTTAAAATATATTTTTTGTGATATACTCCAAAAAAATTTGAAATTAATTTGTTATTAAAATTTTCTGTCAATAGTTTTCAGCCCTTAAATACTTAAAATATATTTTTTTGCGGGACATCCTAATGTACGAAGGTAAATACATTTTTGTGTGTATGTCTGTATTGGTCAATTTAAATTTAAATTTAAATTAAGTTGTCTATAAACTTATATTTTAAGAGTGAGTGAGTATTTAAATTTAATGAATCAACAAACTTTTTCTGTAATGAATTCTATTAAATTAGGAAAATTTTCTATTATCTTACATACACAGATAGGAACTTTTATATAGATAATCTATATACTGGTCTTAATTGTATGGTATGGACTATATAAAATTTTTCAAACAGAAATTTATAACTGCCAAAAATACTTGACCAAGATCCATCTTTTGTCATACCGAGCGACTGAGAATATCTTCATGAGTAGATTTAGCGATATATAACCATCTGTCCGTCTGTCCATTTGTACGTTTATCCAGTTTTCCGTTTATCCGTCTATCCGTCTTTCCATCTGTCCGTGATTCGCAGTCTTAGCTTAGTGCGAAAAAACGGTAATGAGTTTGGTAAAAATCAGTACAAATCTATTGTAACTTCCTTACCCGTTTCCTTTTTGCTAGCAGATCCCAGCCCTCGAAATTTGAGTGCAAATTATATGAAGTTTTATTTATTCATTCATAAATAATTTTATAAGAGCCAATTCACAATTCAACATGAATTTAATAAACACACAAACAGCATTTTATAGTTTTTTATTTGAATCTTAAATATGTGTTTTTTATTTTTTGTGTGCTAGTAGCAATTTTAAATGAACTTTATTCAAAAAATATACCAGATGGTACACATCTGTAAATGTGGTGAACATCTACAAGCAAATACCTTTCAATGGTATATTGGTCAAAATCGGTTGGTAATTGAAGATGTAGAATACATCACAAAAATCGCCTTGCATATTATAGATCTGGTTTTGAAATTTATTTATAGAAATAATTATCAAACAACCACGTTATGTTTAGGCAGAATAACAAGTAAAACTGTTACATTCGGCTGTGCCGAATCTCCATCGATTTTCTAAACACACTACTGTAACCATGGAGATCAACACTAAGATGAAAAAAGCTAAACTTCATATTATATTGACTAGATTTTTACATGAGATTTAAAATTAATAAGACGGGGCTTCATTACGACTTAGGTCGTTATATTTATATTAATAACTTTTCAAAAAACAGTGTTAGAGAATTGTTCTTATGTCAACTAAAGCGGTTTTTAGTATGAGTAGTCTGAAAAAAAATGAGCGAGATCTTATCAGTGGGCCTGGCACCTCTATACAAAGCAAATATTTAATATCATATAGCTGGAGTACTATTATAATGAAAGCCTTGGGCCTTTGTGTGAGTTCATAAGTTATCAGTGTTAGTAATCGGAAAAGAAAAGGGCGGGATAAGATTAGTGGGCGTGGCGCCCCTATATAAAGTAAATATTTAATGTTATATATGTGAAGTACTGTAATAGTGAAAGTCTTTGACTTTGTTTGCGGTTATAGGTTATTAATGTTAGTAGTCGAACAAAAACTGGGCAGGATAGGACCAATGAGCGTGGCACCCCCATACAAAGAATATATTTAATGCCATATAGCTGAAACTTTTTTTATTCCTTCAATTATTATTTAACATACACACTATATGTAATAAATACAATCAAATACAATATATATGAAAAATACTTAAAACTCCTAATCGGAGCATAGGGCGGGAAACAAAACAAGTCCATTGTCGTCTATTTTGCGCTGTCCGTTTAATCTCCTGCCATGTTCCTCTGGATCTATATTCAGCATGAATAGATCTTATCTACGTACTTTTGGGCCTTCCTGGCCGTCTCGTGCCCTGCGGGTTCTATTCAAAAGACATTTTAGCAATGTCGTTATCTGTCTTTCGTAGCGTACGACCTATACAGCGCCACTTTCGGCGTTTTATTTCAATAGCTACTGGTTCATTATTTTTCATTGTTAGGAGGCCTTCAATGGATACAGTATAGGGCCAAAATATTCTGCATATACATCGCAGGCATTTATTGATGTATACCTGACGTTTTCTGCATATAACGTCCGTGACTTTCCAGGTTTCAGTGCCGTATAAGAGGACAGATTTCACACTGGTGCTGAATATCACTGTGGAACAAATTCAGGTTAGCAAAAAATAGGTCGATTCTGAGAGTGAGGGGAGAAAATAGAGGCTAAAATAGAAGACCCGTATCGCGGCGTTTGTTTATGTTAGTTCGAATTTTTTTTAATCGACCTTCGAACTTTGCAGTCAAATGCCGATTTTCAGCCTATTGTTTATATGGTTTTTTGGCTATAACTCGTCGACTAATTGATATTTTTACAATCTGTAGAGACCTGTGTAACAATTCAAATTTTAAAAAAAAAATTGATTTAGAAAATTTTTGTGGTGCTTATGAAGCAAAATATTGGACAAATTATTTTTTTCATGCTTTTTGAAAATATTTTCTACAAAACTAAGTCTTTTTTGCTTTCTGTTTGATCTATAATATGCTTCTCAGTTTCTTCATTAAATTTCATTTGAAAAGAAAATGGTCTTAGTCGATAATTTGCGTTAAAAACCCCAAACCCATTAAATAAATAGCGATTTAGGTAGAAGTAATTAAAAAGGGAAGTTCCAAGAATTAGGAATTAGTAAAACAACTTTTTTGTTTTCAACCACCGCACAGGTAATGATTTTTTTTTATTTCGTACAAGCGAACTAATTTCAAAAATGAAGATTCAGTTAAGACTCGAAACTCAGCCGAAGCTGATGTCTTTTAATTTTCGCTCGGTCGTGATAAAATTCGCTATTAATTTTTTTGGGATTTATTTCATTTTGTGAGTGATTTAAGTTAAGTGCATTGGTTTCATAAAAATAACAAAAAAAAAACATTGTATAATAAATATTATATTAAAAATATCGGAACCAAAATGTAAAATGGACCATTTTTGTAATGTTTGTGTACGTTTCATAGCAAGCGATGAAAAATGTGGCAATGCGAGTGATTTTTTTTTTTTGGAAGCCTATAAACAATTTTCTCGCACGAGTTTATCACTGACGTAAACTATGTCCCCTTAAAAAGTTTGCTTTAATTGCTATTCAACTCAATGGATATGTGAAAAGAAGAAGGCTATGCCTTTTGGTATACCAATGATGTGGTTAAACAGCAGCCCGCATCAAGAAGAAAATTGCTATGGATGTATCAACTACCATAAAACTTTGAATAGAAGGAAAGCAAAGAATAAAACTTATGTAGCAGTGCCAAGTGTCCAATTACCATTATCGCACTCAGAATTCATACCAACATACCGAAATATTGATCTTCAAACTGCTGCTACATCCATGGATTTCTTCTCAGAATGCGACCCTGGTGAAGGTACATCTTATGAAACATCAAAGGACCAAATCCTAGTCACACAAAACCAATTGGATGGAATTGTTGCAAATTTGTGTTTGACTCACAAAAAATCAGAACTACTGGCTTCATTTTTGAAAGGAAATAATTTGCTGGCGAAAGGTACCAAAGTAACAGCATATCGAAAATGCCAAAAAGAGTTAGAAAAGTTCTTCAATGTGAATGATGCAAAAAATTTCGCTTATTGCAACGATATTGAAAAGTTAATGGAGACGATAGGATTATCCTATAAAAAAGATGATTGGCGTTTATTCATCGATAGTTCACTAATCAGCTTAAAAGTTGTACATTTGCACAAGACAAATAGAATGCCTATTGTGCCGATTGCGTATAGCACTGACACTTGTGAAAATTTCGATAATTTGAAACATATTCTGGAAGCAGTCAACTATAACGAACACCAGTGGCGCATTTGCTGCGGCCTCAAAATAGTTTCATAGTGTTTTTTGTGCGATTGGGATTCACGATACGGAGAAGGTATTAAAGGAAGAAACCAGTACAAACAGCATAACTGGAATAGTCGCATTGGACGGCAATGGCCGAAAGATAATAGGCTACACGAAAGTCTTGTTCCTGAAATGAAAATTTTGTTGCCGTTGCTCCACATTAAACTTGTCATTGCTAAAACTTTTTTGAAATGTATCGCAAAAAGACCAGCAGTATTCAAACGCTTAAAAGACATTTTCCCAAGACTAAGTAACGCCAAAATTCAGGAAGGGGAAACTATTGAGTTGTCAAGATTTTGACCAAGTTCTGACAGACCGAGAATTAAATGCATGACTCGCATTGAAAGCAGTCATTGAAGGCCTTTTGGGTAAACAACGCAACGAACAACTACAGGCAATCTGTTGAAAACATGTTGGCAGCTTTCGATGAAATTGGGGATAATATGTCGTACAAAATTCATCTCTTGCATCAGTATCTTGATCAACTCGCTCAACAGTTGCCAACTGGATCTGATGAGCAAGGCGAACGTTATCACCAAACTGCGCTTCCATTTGAAATAAGGTAACTATAGAGTGTGCATATTTTGAATTCCTAGATTTTTCTAAAATCTTTGTCGGAGTGCACAATGTAAACATGTTAATGATTGAAAACTATTTTCGTTTCATGTACAGAGGAAAGAAATCTCCAGATGCAATACTCGCTGAAATTTGTTGGTGGTATAAAAACCCCTTTGAAGAAGAGGAAGACGAGGAAAAAGAGAAAGAAGGGGAAGACAAAGATGAAACTCCAGAATATCTGCTGGACGAAATTATCGACCTTTCTGATGATGATGACGATGACCAAGATATTAGAGAGAGCGGTGATGTTGCTCCACAGCCGTCTGCTAAACGGCTACTGGCCAAATTTAATTTATTTAATTTTTTACTTAAAACTTTTCAAAACTAACATTTCAAAAAAATATTTTTTTTCCATATTTTTATAATTTCTTTTTCAATGTTTCTTCAAAACCAACACTGAACAAAATTGGTGCATAAAAAATGAGAAGTAAATTAATATTAAGCTGGAAAACACAAGTTTTGTATTATGATTGTTTTCTTTTCAAATGAAGTTTATTGAAGAAACTGAGAAGCATATTATAGATCAAACAGAAAGCAAAAAAGACTTAGTTTTGTGGAAAATGTTTTCAAAAAGCATAAAAAAAAAATAATTTTTCCAACATTTTGCTTCATAAGCACCACAAAAATTTCCTAAATCAATTTTTAAAAAAATTTTAATTGTTGCACAAGTCTCTAGCAATAATATGGCTTTCACAGATTGAAAAAATATCAATTATTCGACGAATTATAGCCAAAAAACCATATAAACAATATGCCGAAAATCGGCGTTTGACTGCAAAGTTCGAAGGTCGATCAAAAAAAAAAAAAATTCGAACTAACATAAACAAATGCCGCGATACGGGTCTTCTAATTTTGCCTCTATTTTCACCTTTCACTCTCAGAATCGACCTAACTTTTGCTAACCTGAATTTGTTCCACAGTGTATTCTTAGTTTATTTCGCTGTGTTATATTACGGTGGGCGCTGTCTGGTTTTTGATCTCAATTCGCATAAGATTAGTTTTCTTAACATTTACACGTAATCCAACTTCACCAGCATTTTAAGTGAGTTTTTCCAATTTGTAATCCAAGTCGCTGAGTTTTTGGTGTGGCGCCATTGAATGCCATCGGGGACTTCAGCATTGGTTTTAGCAAGGACGCTATCAAGCACGAAAATAAACAGTGGTGGGGAGAGAAAGCATCCCTGTCTGGCAACACTTTGTATGGCAAATTTCTCACTACATTTTCCTTTGAGCCGAACAGTGTATTCAGCGTTGGCATGTAGTTCGCAGATTAAATCAATTGTTTTCTTTGGCAAACCTTTTTCCGCAGGGCATGCCATATTGCGTCCCTTCTAATAGTATCGAATGCACGCTCAAAATCTACAAACAGTAACTAAAGAGGGGAGCGCCATTCTACGGACTGCTCTATAATTATACGTAGGGTGTTTATATGATTCACATAAGATCTATTTGTTCTGAACCCATTTTGTTCTTGCCCTAAGCTTGCATTGAAGGGTAGGTGATACACGATCAAGGATTATAAATGCTAGAATTTTTAAAATGGTATTGAGGAGCGTTATTCCCCTCCAGTTCCTACAGTAACTTAAATCTCCCTTTATTGGGATTGTTATTGTTACGCATTCCTTCCAATCAACCGGAATAGTGCTGTCTGTTCATCGGAGTCAATTTTGAACAATTCCGCCGATATATTAACCGAACCGGCACTTTTGTTATTCTTCAACCTCTGTATCGCAGCCCGGATTTCTTCGATCGATGGGGTATGAGTTGAAATGGTTCTGCAAGTGTTTAGTCGCATTTCGCTGTTAGGGTTTTGTACACTTGCTTCCATTGTTTGATTCAGGGTCTTAAATAATTTTTTCTATTGATTTAATTGTTCATTATCGGTTGTTAGGATATTGCCATATTGGTCCTTTAGGACTTGTTTGCCTCATACATGCCGCGCTGATCATTACGACATGCTGCTCTTTCTGCAGATAAAGCGATGTTGTTTTAATATTCTAACTTGTCCCTTTCCGCTAATGTCTTTACTTCTTTCTCTACATTGTTGTACGTACATATATCTGATACCAACTTTATCGTTTATATTCTTGCAATTCAGGAGTTTTGCTTTAAGTTATCTTCTTCTTTCTATGCATTGTGAGGTTGCGTTACTTATCCATGGTTTCCTATACTGTTGCACGTGTCCTAATGCCGATTCCGCTGTTTCTTTGCAAGCCGTTGAGGTGTTTTCCCAGGTGTATGGCTCGTTTAAGGCTTTTTTTCCTCCAGCGAGTGTTGTATTGTAATTACTCTTAACTTAAGGAAGATATAGTCTGTCCAGATCTAAGCGTCGGTTTCATAATACACGGCCATTCAAAGCCGCTGGACGTAAACGGAACTGTGCGACAACCAGGTTATTATCGCTGTAAATATCAGCACTGCGTCGGGTACGTACGTTTTTTGAAACCTCCTAGTTGATACCAGTTGATTGTAAAAGTCGTCTTTGATATCACCATCGGAGAGTTCCGTTGGAGCATAGCACTGGATTATTTTAATATTCTGAAATTTTTTATTAAATCTTTTAGAGATTTTTTGATTTTGGTGATATTAAGATACCAACACCTTTTGTGTGATCCTGGTTATTGCCACTGTACATAAAATAATGACCTGTTTTCAGCCTTATATCTCCTTGACCCATCCACCTAGTTTCTGCCAGCCCCAATATATTGAGATTAAATCTGTCCATTTCTTTTGTAACCTGAGCAAGTTTAGTTGGATCTGATAGTGTGCGAACGTTCCTTGTTCCAACCATTGTCCTTTTTCGAAAGCTACAGTCGTCGTCTGGGGGTTCATTGATTTTCATTTATTTGTTCCGTTTCTTGGGTAAATATGATTTTACGGCTAGGTTATCAATCCTGAGCAACCACAAAGTACGTCTGTGGGACAGTACTGGAGGTGTGAGGCATCTTACTGGAATACTGTAAGAGAAAAAGACTTGGCACTTTGTCTGATTTCATGAGTTAATAATGTGAGTAGTTGCCCAAAAACGCCGCGATCGGACCATTGGGCGTGGCACCACCACCACAAAAAATATGAAATACTATGAAAATTACATCCTTGAATCTTTTGACAAGTACATTTATTACCAATGTGAACAGTCCTGCAAATATGGGCGGAATCGACATAATCAAAAATATCCAGAATCAAAAATCCCAAAAAAGCCAAAAGTTGCCTAAATAAAAAATAGTAAAAAAACAAAAATCTCCAAAATCAAACAAATTTTTAAATTATGCCATCTCTTGTGGATAGTGTACCTTTTAGTTTCAAAGATGTGACTTCGGATATGGTTCATATTTTATGCAAACAACGATCTGATATTAAAATATCTCATATTAATGCTCAGAGTTTCAGACCAAAAATAGTTGAATTCGTTATATATTTGAGAGGTCCGGCCCTGACATTATATGTATATCTGAAACATGGTTCAAGGAATCTATTCCAGATAATATTGTTACCTTAAACAACTTCCAAATATATCGTTGTGATCGGAAAACTCCTTGTGGAGGTGTGGCTATATATGTAAAAAAGGGTATAATAAGTAAAACATGCAGCAATTCTAACGATTTTGATAACTTATATAATCAAAATGATAATTCGCATAATAATATAAATATTAAAATAGAATACTTATTTGTTGAAATTGTAGCCGGTGGTAAAAAATTACTTGTTGGATCTGTTTACAGACCTAATTGTAGAGTAAATACAGGCAATTTTTTGGAAACACTTAGTACCCCCACTGTGAAATACGATGGTGTTATAATATGTGGGGACTTTAATACAAACATACTTATTGAAAATCGGCTTATAAATGACATGCAGTCTATTGGCTTTACACCAACAAATACCATAACTCCAACTCATTACACTGCTACTAATAGAACATTACAGGGCATATTTTTTGTCAGTAATACGAACAAAGTTTTGTTATATGACCAGTTATCGGCACCATGTTTCTCCAAACATGATCTTATTTTTCTGTTTTATGACTTCCGGCTGCAGTATGTATCCGAAACAGTTACTTATTATGACTTTCATAAAATAAACGATAATGTTCTGACCCGTAAGTTTTACAGTATTGATTGGGATTCAATCTACTAAATACCCTCAGTGGATGATCAGTTCAATTTTTTAGAACACAACATGCTAAACGTTTTTAAAAGGTCAGTTCCAGTTAAAACGTTTAAACAGGACTTTAGGAATAAACCATGGTTCAGTAGGGAAATTAAAACGGCAATTGCTCGAAGAGATTTTGCTTATAAAAGGTGGAAAATTTTTAAATCTGATAATTTGCATATAGAATTTAAAAATGCACGAAGAGATGCTAATATGAAAATAAAAAATGCAAAATCTGAATTCTATTCGCATCGTTTTTCATCTGCAATCGGATCTAAGAAAACGTGGAGAGTCATACGTGAAATTGGTATAGGTAAATCACCCTGCAGAGTGGAAACTGATGTTAACATTAATGAGATAAATAAGGCTTTCACAAAACTTCCAAATGTTCCTCCTAATGCCGGTTACTATGATCAAAATCTAACCTCTAATATTAGCTGCAACCCATTTAGCTTTGATTGTGTATGTGAAGCAGATGTATTGTCCATATGTCTTGCTATTAAATCAAACGCAGTTGGGTTTGATGAACTTCACCCTAAATTTTTAAAAATAATTATCCACCAATTGTTACCATATATCACTTATATATTCAAAAATATAATTATAAAATGCATTTTCCCTACAAAGTGGAAGTTTGGTAAAATAATACCAATACCTAAATCTAGCAAAGAATATCGACCTAGTGCCATCTTACCTTATTAAACAAAAGTATTTGAACGTTTACTCCATCAACAATTAAATAAATTCATTAATGATAATAATTTATTATCGAACAGACCATCCGGATTTAGACCAAAGCACAGTTGCATAACGGCTTTAATTGATGTTTCTGAAGAAATACGGCGACGTATCGATGCTGGTGACGTAGAACTACTTGTTATACTGGATCATTCCAAAGCTTTTGATATAAAAATGCTTAATTTCTCTTTATTTTCTACTCAATTTTTATCATCGTATTTATCAGGTCGCTCTCAGTCTGTCTTTGTAAATGATAAAACTTCTTATTCTTTGCCAGTTTTAAAGGGTGTGCCGCAGGGTTCTATACTTGGACCTCTACTTTTTACGATATATGTTAATGATCTACCTCGACAACTGCAATAGTGTGATACACATATGTACGCTGACGATGTGCAACTCTATGTCAGTAGTCACATCGATAATATTAACAATTGTATTGAAAATATTAACATGGAGCTTGAGAGAATCAACGGATGGGCAAATGCGAACGGACTGTGTCTAAGTCCTCTCAAGTCTAAATGTTTAATGTTAGCCAAAAGAACATTGATCTTGCTCCAGGAGCCAATATTACTTCTGAATAATCAACGAATAAAAATAGTACAAACCGCGAAAAATCTTGGTGTTACTTTTAACGGCTCACTAACATGGTCTGACCACATAAACTTTGCTTCAGGGAAAACTTTTTCAATGTTACGGACTTTATGGCATACCCAATACTTTACACCATAAAAAATTCGTATATTAATTTCTAAAACTTATCTCATCCCCACATTGTTATATGGATGCGAAAAATATGCGGTAGATAACTTCTATCAACGTACAAATCCACATTAAGATATGTTTTTAGCTTGGGAAAATATGACCACATTTCTCAGTACTTTAAAAAGCTTTATGGCGTAACCTTTTCTGATCTGTTGAACATTGGAAATTGATACTGTTACATAAGGTTATATTAACTCGCCATCCAATGTATCTATATGGAAAATTTGAACTCACGCGCTCTGAAAGGACCAATGACATGCGGCCTACTAAATACGAAAACTCTCTTTCAAAATTTCAATTCTATGTGAATTCAATCCATCTTTGGAACTCGCTAACAAATCTTAAATTTATAAGCAACGCCCAGCAGTTTAAGAAACAGATTTTTAAATTCTATGCATAATTTTATTTATTTTTTTTTTTCTTCCTCTTTGCTTTGTTAGTCAATTTTTATACCCTATACCACTATGTGGTTTGGGTATAATGACTTTGTGCTGCTGTTTGTAACAACCAAAAATATTTGACCTAAACCCATCTTTAATTATACCGATCGAATCAGAATCACTTTCTGAGTTGATATAACAATGTCCGTCCGTCCGTCCGTCCGTCTGTGTGTCCATGTAAAGCTTGTAATCAAACTGCAGGTCGCAAATATAAATATATTTTGATGAAATTTGGTATATAAGCTTTTATCAGCCATGGGATGAACGCTGTTGAAATTGGTGAGAATCGGTCCATGTTCAGACCTAGCCCCAATACAAATTACCCATATGAAATCGACATAAATTGTCATAAGATCCAAATTGTCATATAGATCTTACTCAAATTGGGTTTGCATGCCTTCATTACATCCGCTAATGAGTAGTCCAAAAATGCTCCCTTTGACCCCATATAGAGCTGCTTCCCGATCTTCACTTAAATCTATTAAAAACAAAAATATTGCACTGATTCTTCTCAAATTTTGTTTGTATATATTTTTGCAAAATACAAGAGACTTTACCAAACATGATCAGCATCGGTCCATTTTTGGACCTAGTCCCTTTATAGATATAGCATCCGATATGAACTTTTTCATATCTGCAGCCAAAAAAATTAATAAAAATCCCACTCAAATTTGGTTTTTGCTTATTTTCAATGTCCAGTTAATTGGGCCTAAGAGATAGGGTTTCTAAACGCATGGTATAGGGTATCGTATAGTCGGTCTAGACCGACTATAATTTTCTTACTTGTTATATATTCGATGTTATGTATGATTTTAGTTATTTTCATATTCTGTAATTTTTATACCCTATACCACTATGTGGTTTGGGTATAATGACTTTGTGCTGCTGTTTGTAACAACCAAAAATATTTGACCTACACCAATCTTTAATTATACCGATCGGATCAGAATCACTTTCTGAGTTGATTTAACAATGTCCGTCCGTCCGTCCGTCCGTCTGTGTGTCCATGTAAAGTTTGTAATCAAAGTGCAGGTCGCAAATATGAATATATATTGATGAAATTTGGTATATGAGCTTCTATCGGCCATGGAATGAACCCTATTGAAATTGGTGAGAATCGGTCCATGTTCAGACCTAGCCCCCATACAAATTACCCATATGAAATCGACATAAATTGCCATAAGATCCAAATTGTCATATAGATCTTACTCAAATTGGTTTTTGTATGCGTTCATTACGTCCATTAATGAGTAGTCCAAAAATGATCCCTTTGGCCTCATATAGAGCTGCTTCCCGTTCTTCACTTAAATCTATTAAAAAACAAAAATATTGCACTGATTCTTCTCAGATTTTGTTTGTATATATTTTTGCAAAATACAAGAGACTTTACCAAACATGATCAGGATCGGTCCATTTTTGGACCTAGTCCCTTTATAGATATAGCATCCGATATGAACTTTTTCATATCTGCAGCCAAAAAAATTAATAAAAATCCCACTCAAATTTGGTTTTTGCTTATTTTCTATGTCCAGTTAGTTGGGCCTAAGAGATAGGGTCTCTAAGCGCATGGTATAGGGTATCGTATAGTCTGTCTAGACCGACTATAATTTTCTTACTTGTTAATCTTGTTGTTTTGGAAAACAAATAAATACAAATACAAATACAAAAGTCGCCAAAACCAAAAATTGCCAAAATCAAAAAGCACCAAAAATCAAAAATTGTTACAAAAAAAAAAATCGAAATCGCCAAATTAAAAATCGCAAAAAACAATAATCGCCATATCAAAAATCGCTAAAACATAAAGTCGCAAAAACAAAAATCGACAATATAAAAATGGCCAACATTTTTTAAAAACTGTTTTCCCAGCGCATCGGGCTACAGCTAGCTATATATAAAACTGATGTTTCTTTAAATAAAATAATTTCTTTTTTTTCTAATTCATCGTTAAAATAATTTTTGTTTACAAAATAAACCTATTTTCATAGGGAAAAAAAGTTTTTACAAGGCATGAGGACGGCCAGTTGCAAGGTTATCATGAGCACACAGGCGATAGACAAACAGACAGACGGACGGACGGACAAAAACAAATCCACTCAGAAAATAAATCTGGGCCGATCGGTATAGAAAAATATGGTCCTAAGCAAATTTTTTGGTAGTTACAAACATCATCACAAACTCATTATATCGTAAGCGCAGAAAAGTATATGCTATAAATAGAAAATTTATCAGCTTATCTTTTCCCTAAAATGTTTCCAAGAAAAGTGCTCTTGAGATCTTCAATCATGAATGCAGAGTGTCCATACTTTTCTTGATGGAGATCGATTAAATCTCGAAACACAATACAAGATGCACTAAATTTATAAATTTATCAATATTTATTTAAAATATATTGAGTTAAAAAATATTATATAATAAATGGTTTAATATGGAGACTTTGACATATCTTTTTGTTTAGTCTAGACGAATCTAAATTCAAAGTTATAGCCTTCCTCTGTATTGCGTAAAGACTAATAACTTTTTCAGAATATCGATATTCTTGCTTAATCAATATTAAAAAACATACATTAGCATTTATGAAGGGGAATAATTGGATTAAATTTGTTGATCTCATGCAACGATATTCAAACTCATTGAGATTTTTTTAAATTTCTGCAAAAACGTTCATCTTTTCTAATTTTAAAAAGTTTTTGCTGACAACTGTGAGTTTTGAAATAAAACTTTTAATTAAAAGTCATTTATCGAGCTTAATAATTCAGTAGTAATATTAGTGTTTTATTTGAAATCTGATACAAAGGTTATTCAGGTAATCAGTGAAATAAGTTTAAAATTCTAAATTAGATCTGCATACAAATCTGCTGCTGAAAAGATACCTGATATCAAACTATAATAAGAGATCCAAATATTCTGTTTCATTTTTATTTTAAAAAGGGCTATAATCGGTTTGTGCTGATGTTTGTAACTAACAAAATTATTTGATCTAGAACCACGCTTTATTGTACCGATGCACTTAGAATCGCTCTTTGTTTAAATTTACTGATATCAGTCCATCCGTCTGTGTGTCTGTAACCAAATTGCAGGTCCAAACTATTGATATATTATAATTAAATAAAGATTCTACAGGCCTTCGGTGAACACTATTGGAGATCTTTTTACGAGTTTGTTTGAGGTTAAAGGTCAAGCAGAAAATGCAACATTGTCTAAACAAAACTCAACTACAGTTATACTAAATGGTCATGACCAATTTCGACAAAAGAATGCGTGTGTGCCATTAAAAACGTGGAGGGCATAACCCTATCCTGTGAATTTTATGATTCAATAAAAAAAAATAATATAAAGAAACAAAAAAAATGGTTTTCTGTTTAGTTAAAATCCCACGTGGGTTTTGGGACACCCTTTACACCCTTTAAAAACGTGGAGGGCATAACCCTATCCTGTGAAATTTATGATTCAATAAAAAAAATAATATGAAGAAACAAAAAAAAATGGTTTTCTGTGTAGTTAAAATCCCCCGTGGATTTTGGGACACCCTTTACATACGAACGCATACATATGTACATACAAAAAAAAAAAAAATTATTGTATGTAAATGGTTCGACACATTTACATTGTTTAAAGCACATAAAAACAAATTAAAAACAACAAATTTATCCCCGGAGACAAAAATTGTTAAGCATTAAAAACGAGAAAAGTTTTTTCTTTCCTGTTAATAAAATTTTAAATTAATTGTGCTTCTAAATTTTTTGAAAACATTTTATGAAAAGTCTTTACAATACTGTAAGCATAATAATTAAATTTTTTATATTTATTTAATATTTTTTACTATATATAGACAAATCCATATACATATAAGTCATGTATGTATGTGAGTGAGTGTGAGAATGCATAAAATTTATTTTTAATTAAACCACATGAGGTTTAAACATTTTTTATCAAATATTAAGATCAACTCATTTGTTCTTCGTCAAAAAGGGTCATACAAAAAAATGGAAATGGAAAAGAAAAGCCATTTTCCAAACAGTATATGTTGCTTTTATATTTTGATAAACAATTTAGTTTTTAAGCCATAGAATGACAACAAAATAAAGAGATGACTATAATCTGAAAATAATTATAAACAAACACTCTGTGTATGTCAAGTGGAAAAATTAATTCTTTGAATTTATTATAATTTCCAAACATATACGAGTAGTATACTGGCCGAAAAATTAGAATGTTAAACTTATTATATGGAAAAACATATTTAATGAAAGCATCACATGCAATATCAATGACAGTAGAACAGAAAGCAGCATATACGTTAAAACTATATCTTTATATGCGATGTGGCATCACCGCAAACGTAATGTCTAACATTGTTAATGCTTCATGCTCTCAGAGCACTTTGTTATACGAGTGCCATTTGTATTGTTTACAATGACTTAAAAAATTTATCGGTTCTTAAAAATAAAATTAAATCATGGAATTTTTTATGGGACAATTTAATCCGACTTTCTACGGGGATAAACTCAAAAAATTATAAGCCTTGCCAGTAAACTTTGATGCTGTGTGTGAAATGAAATTGAAATACTTTAATGTGACTTATCTTGAGATTGAGGTAAATTTAGAAATACAGTACAACAGGCATTCTGGGGGCTGATAAGTCCCAAGTCAGGGTAAACGTAGTAGGGCACTATAGTTAAAACACTTTTATATTTTTATACCCTATACCACTATGTGGTTTGGGTATAATGACTTTGTGCTGCTGTTTGTAACTACCAAAAATATTTGACCTAGACCCATCTTTTATTATACCGATCGAATCAGAATCACTATCTGATTCGATTTAACGATGTCCGTCCGTCCGTCCGTGTGTCCATGTAAAGCTTGTAATCAAACTGCAGGTCGCAAATATGAATATATTTTGATGAAATTTGGTATATACGCTTCTATCGGCTAGAGGATTAACGCTATTGAAATTTTTGAGAATCGGTCCATGTTCAGACCTAGCCCCCATACAAATGACACCTATGAAATCGACTTAAATTGCCATAATATCCAAATTATCATATAAATCTTAGTCAAATTGGGTTTGTATGTGTTTATTACATGCATTAATCAGTAGTCCAAAAATGATCCCTATGGGAGAACTCTTAGTCATAGGCCCCATATAGAGCCGCTTCCCGATCTTCACTTAAATCTATCAAAAAACAAAAATATTGCACTGATTCTTCTCAAATTTTGTTTGTATATATTTTTGCAAAATACAAGAGACCTTACCAAATATGGTAAGGATCGGTCCATTTTTGGGCCTAGTCCCCACACAGATACAGCATCCGATATGAACTTTTTCATATCTGCAGCCGAAAAAATTAATAAAAATCCCACTCAAATTTGGTTTATGCTTATTTTCTATATCCAGTTAGTTGGGCCTGAGAGATAGGGTCTCTAAGCGCATGGTATAGGGTATCGTATAGCCGGTCTAGACCGACTATGATTTTCTTACTTGTTTTATTTACATCATTTTAATTGTAATTAAAATTATAACTAAGAAAAAACATTAGTTGCTGAAGCTATTGGTTTCAGGGCGTATGATTATTATTTATTAGTATAGTTCAAGTGATATTTTTTAATATTAAATCATACTAGCAGATTCCAGCCCTCGAAATTCGATCGCAAATTCTAGGAAATTTTTTTTTTCATTAAATAAAGATCCTAAAGGTGTACTAATCAATTATAGCCAATTCACAAATTAAAACTAAACAAACTCATTTTTATTACAAACAAATTTAATAAACACAGACATAGCATTGTATAATTTTATGTATGTGTTAGTACCAAATTTAAATGCAATTTACTCAAAAGAAAGGAAAAAATTTGAAAATCTGTAAATCTGAAAATCAGCTAACAAGAAATACCTTTCAAATACTATATGCTTGGTCAAAATCGGGATTAAACGGTAGAACAAAACATCAGTCAAAAGAAATCGCCTAGCCTATTATAGATATACATCCGCATTTTTATACCCTATACCACTATGTGGTCAGGGTATAATAATTTTGTGCTGATGTTTGTAACTACCAAAAATATTTGAGCCACTCCTTATTATACCGATCGACTCAGAATCACTTTCTGAGTCGATTTAGCGATGTCCGTCCGTACGTCCGTCTGTCCGTCTGTGTATCCTTGTAAACTTTGTAATCAAACTACAGGTCGTAAATATAAACATATTTTGATGGAATTTGCTATGCAAGCTTCTATCAGCCATAGAATGAACGGTGTTGAAATTAGCGAAAATCGGTGCATGTTCAGAAATAGTCCCCATACATATGGCAACTATGAAATCGACTTATATTGCTATATAATCCAAATTATCATATAGATCTCGGTCAAATTGGATTTGTGTGTGTTTATTACAGCCATTAATCAGTAGTCCCAAAATAAACCTTACAAGATAATTCATGATCATAGCCCCCATATAAAGCTGCTTCCCGATCTTCATTAAAATCATTTATTAGAGCTGCTCCATACGCAAGACTAAAGGCCTTATGTTGCAGTATGGAACTGATTATATCGAAAATTATAAAATCATTAATAAATTAATAACTTAATAACTAATTACAATTTTTTTTTATATAAAACAAAAAACAATTAAGATTAACATAAATAAAATTGAAATATTTGAAGTTTAATTTAATTAAATGTGTTATAATTTCACATAATATGTAATTTTTCAAACAGTTATGCCGAAAAAAGTTTAAAAATATTTTCTTTAAATTTTCGTGCGTTACTTAAAAGTTGAGAGCTATGGGGTAAAGAATTCCAGAGAGATACTGCGAATATGTAGAAGTGCCACTCCGATATGAAACTTTTATATCTAAATGATCTAATCCTTTTTCCCCTGCTTATATCTGAGATATAAAGTTTGCCATACAGATGATCCGGTTTGTGTGTATATACTATTTTATGTAAAAAAAACTAAACCTTTTAGCTTTGAAAGATTTTCTAAAGAAACGCCATATAGCTGAGATGAAAACAAAGATACACTAGAACGCCTATTAAGTCCATACACGTATCGGATTATGTTGTTCAATGCAACGTTGAATTTCCTTTTTCAAATTGTATCACATCTAGCAAATAGCTCACAACCATATAGTAAATCGGATATCAGATAGATAAGTTTTGGCAAGTAGGATTCTTATTTTCATAGAGAAGGTACGGGCACAAGCATAGTTAATGTGGTTCGACCACGTAAGAGTGTCATTAAAAAATATACCTAGATTTTTAGCAGATTTTACTATTTAAATTTTCTGGTCATTTATAAATATACTAGGTATAATATTTAGTTTGGCACGAAGCTTTTGAATTATAATGCATTTAGAATTTTTCGGATTCACTTCTTTACCATTTGCCGTTGGTCATGTATAAATATGATGGAGTTGCTGATTAACACTGGTCGCTTAGGGCATTACTACAACTGGTATAATGTTGAAATTTATCCACGTACATTCTTTGCTAAAATACCTCGGAGGTCATTCGAGTACAGTGAGTATAATAGTGGCCCAACAATAGACCCCTGAAGTACACCCCTTGCTTGTCTTTGACTTTTGGATTGTAGTTTCAACATACTGATACCTGCGACGTAAGTACGTTGACAATAGCTGAGTAGAGGTCGAAGAAAAATTAAGGAAGTTATAAAGTTTGTAACAAAGAATGTTATGTTCCACGGTATCAAACGCTTTTGAATGATCTAATAGTATTAAAAATGTAGCCTTGCCATCATAAAGTTTCTCTTAATCTCCTCTGTAACATCAACTAAGGCTGTTATGCAGCTATGTTTCCTTCTGAATCCGGATTGATGATCTGTTAGCAATTTATTTTTATCCAAGAAACAAGTCATTTGATTATGCATAATACGTTCGAATACTTTAGAGAGAAATGGAGGAACCAGCTTTGGGTATTGGAATGATTTTAGTTATTTTCCAATTCGATGGGAAGTAGCTTTTAACTTCAAGCTACTTCCCATCGAATATTTTGTTAAAAAAATATTATAATTGGCAGTAGCTGAGGTAAAAGAATCTTAAGAAACTTTGAATTAATCCCGTCCACTCCTATAGAGTTCGATTTTATAGACAATAAACTAGATAAAACGTCACATTGGTTTACTGCAGCAAAAGAACAAAAAGATTCAGAGTTGTTATTCGAATGGTTATTGATATAATAATCCTTATCTGCTTGAACCATAGGAAGGAACACTTAAAAACTTTGTATTGATTGTATTGGCATCAATCGAACATGGTTTTCGATTCGTAGATTTACCGATACCAACTTCGAGTATCGTTTGCCATGTTCTTTTGGAGCCAATGACGAAAGAAAACTTTTGAGCATAAAAATCGCATTTGGCATTTTTAATCATTTTATTTCTGTTTCTCTGAGCAGTCAGATAATCCTAGTGTAATATTATTGATTGATATAATCTTTAATTTCAGATGAAACCCAAGGTTTTTGTTTATTACAAAAATTTTCGATTTTATTGGTACAATTAGATCAAACAAATAATTTAGGTTTTGCTCCAGAAAAGAGAGTTGGTCATCTACATAACTCAAACAATACAAAACATTCCAATCAATGTTAAATAAATCTTCCGCGAGGAATCTAAAATTTATGTTTTTGAAGTCTCGAAAAATAATCCTCTCAACTGTTGGAAATTGTAAGTAACGAAAATGAGATCATGTTTGGAGAAACATGACGCAGACAATTGATCATAGAGTAGTATATTAATTTTACTACTCACGAGGAAAAAATCCAAAAGCGTATTATTAGTTGCAGTGAAGTGTGTAGCATGTAAGATATTAGGTGATATTAAACCAAGCGAGGCACAGTCATCAAAAAAACTACTATCTACCAAACAAAGAATTAGTAAAATATCTAGGAGTGAATCTAGATCAATTTTTATATTTTAACACCCATATTCAAATACAATTGGAAAAAGCAAAACGTGCATTTTTTATGTACAAGAATCTCTTCTGTTCAAAATATATAAAGGGTCCGCCATCTAACGTTTTTTTTTTTTCAACTAGTGCTTATTTCGTTAATGGTAACACATAGCTCATGTCTGATTTGACAGATAATTAGTTTTATCCTTCCACTGAACGAATATGGTTCTGTATATGCTTGAACACCGCTGGGAAATATTGCGATATTACTCTGAAAATCATGGTAATGTTGCAGAATGTGTGCGAAAATTGCGTACGGATTTTGGAAGAAGAGAAGCACCGTCAGCTCCGTATGTTCGTTATCTTGTGAAAAAAGTGAAAGAAACTGGCATCCTAATCGATAAACCAAAGCGTGAAAAGCCAATAAACCAAAACGTGAAAAGCCAATAAACAAAAGCGTGAAAAGCCGACAATATTGCTGCTGTGGCAGAAAGTGTGCGTGAAGCGCCATCAACATCAATTCAACGTCGTTCTCAAGAATTGAACATTTCGGAGGCATCACTGAGACGAATTTTGCATAAAGACTTTGGTATGACACCATACAAAGTCCAATTTGTTCAGGAGTTGAAGCCAACTGATCATCCAACGCGTTTTCGTTTCGCTAAGTGGGCCTGCGATCGACTTACAGAAGATGCCGATTTTGCCAAAAAAAAAATCATCTTTTCAGATGAAGCTCATTTTGATCTTGGCGGGTATGTAAAGAAGCAAAATTGTACAATTTGGGGCACAGAAAACCCCCATGCATACATTGAAAAGCCGATACACCCAAAACGACTCACTGTTTGGTGCGGATTTTGGTCCAGAGCCATAATTGGGCCATTTTTCTTCGAAAATGAGCAAGGAGTGGCCGCTACAGTCAATGGCGATCGTTATCGGGCCATGTTGAACGAATTTTTGCGCACAAAAATTGAGCCGAAGCTACACTCGATGTTTTGCGCCCTGTTTTTGAAGATCTCATTATCAGCCGCAGAGCAGATGTCGTTTGGCCACCTCGGAGCTGCGATTTGACACCGTTGGACTATTATTTGTGGGGTGCCCTCAAAGATAAGTTTTACGCCAACAAGCCAGAGACAATTGACGCTTTAAAGGGCAATATTCGTGAAGCCATTGGTGAAATACAGCAATCGATAATGTGCTTAACAATTGGACCAATCGTGTAGGCTACTGCATGGCCAGCCGAGGCAGCGATTTGAATGAAATTATCTTCCATTATTAACAGGAAGGATTGTACTTTCAAATAAAAAAAGAAATTTGAGATAATATTTAGTAGTTTTTTTTAGCATTTTCAAAAAAAACAAGTGAGAAAATTATAGTTGCTCTAGACCGACTAAACGATACCCTATACCATGCGTTTAGAGACACTATCTCTCAGTCTCAACTAACTGGATATAGAAAATAAACATAAATCAAATTTGAGTGGGATTTTTATTAATTTTTTCGGCTGCAGATATGAAAAAGTTCATATTGGATGCTATATCTATATGGGGACTAGGCACAAAAATGGACCGATCCTGACCATGTGTGGTAAAGTCTCTTGTATTTTGTAAAAATATATACAAACAAAATTTGAGAAGAATCAGTGCAATATTTTTGTTTTTTGATAGATTTAAGTGAAGATCGGGAAGCAGCTCTATATGGGACCTCTGACTAAGAGTTGTCCAATAGGGATCATTTTTGGACTACTGATTAATGGATGTAATATATACATACAAACCCAATTTGACTAAGCTTTGTGTGATAATTTGGATCTCATGGCAATATATGTTGATTTCATAGGGGTCATTTGTATGGGGGCTAGGTCTGAACATGGACCGATTCTCACCAATTTCAATAGCATTCAGCCCATGGCCGATAAAAGATCAAATACCAAATTTCATCAAAATATATTCATATTTGCGACCTGCAGTTTGATTACAAGCTTTGCATGGACACACAGACGGACGGACGGACGGACGGACGGACATCGTTAAATCAATTCAGATAGTGATTCTGATTCGATCGAAATAATTAAAGATGGGTGTAGGTCAAATATTTTTGGTTGTTACAAACAGCAGCACAAAGTCATTATACCCAAACCACATAGTGGTATAGGGTATAAAAAAGTTATTTGGCGGACCCGTTACTACCCAAGGTAAAGATAATGTTATATCAAACTTTAATTAGGCCAATATTGACTTATGGTTGTCCAATATGGTTCAATATATCGCCATCTAATATGGAAAATATCGTGTATTTGAACGTAAATGTATTAGAGTTTGTTTATCGCTTTACAGAACACATAATAGCAATTATACTAAATATATATCTAACTTTAGGCTATATAATGTTGCAAAAATAAACAGAATTGATAATTTCATAATTCATTTGATAAAAACACATATTATGAAATGTATGGAATGCGACACAAATAATTCGCTATTAGCCTCATATTACATAAGTGAAAACTATATAATTTCATGCCTAATAAGTGGGTATGTTCCACCAGAAGCTTTCCTACACCTCGATAGAAAAGGATATATTCAAAACAATAGAGGTATTCCCATAATTTATCATATTTATAGGAGGGCAAATATTAAAAATATATATGATAATTATCTGACAGTAGAGAATAGTAGTTTTAGCAGAGATATTTTCTCTAAAGATACAAATTTACTTTCAAATGTAAATATTAATAAGTTTTGGTGGCTTACCGAGTAAGACCATTTTTCTTCTGCTTTTTTTTACCTCTTAGACTACAAATTTGAAATAAACTTATATAAACAATGTTTTTTAAATAATTTTTCATTGCACAATGTTATAGTCATAGTAGAAAATATTATTAGAACTATATTATATTGAACTTATCCATATTTAATAATAATTAACGAAATTATTCTAAGTATTAGAGCGCCCGATATGGGGGAGTGTACATTAAATATTTAATATTAACTATTTGTTTATTTATAGTATACATATTATGTTTGAATTTGAATCTCCTGCTATGATAACATCATCGTACAAAGCTGTTTGCGTTTCTAAAGTTCTAAGAAACTGCCTGGTACAAATATTTTTATTAGGCCTATAAATACTCCCTACCAGCAATTTTCTACCTTCATTGTTTATCCCAATAAATAGATACTCAACTTAACTTAGAGAATTTGTATTATCTATGTCCTCAAAATACAATTTTCCTTAGATGTACATTTGATACTAAAAGAAATACCATTTTTTATGTACACAGCAACGCCGCCATATACATCTTCTCTATCAACTCTACGTAAATTATTTCCATTTAAGGAAACAGAAAAGTCTGTGATTTCGAAATCAAACCATGTTTCCAATACACATACAAAATCAACACCTGAGTTTTCGAAAATCAATCTAAATTCGTCAATCTTTTTGCTTAAGCTTTGAGCATTAATATGACATATTTTAATACCTTTTCTCTGATAAGCAAGGACTTTAACCATATTCGCAACATTATCTTTGGAAATAATTGTATGAGTATTGTTCATTTGTATATGTTTTGGCCAAATATGATCAGAATCGGTCCATTTTTTGATCTAGTACCCATATAAATATAGCATCCGATATAAACTGTTTCATATTCAAAGGGAACAAATTAATAACAATGCCACTCAAATTTGATTTATGCTTATTTTCTATATCCAATTAGTTGGGCCTAAGAGATAGGGTCTCTAAACACATGGTATAGGGTATCGTATCGATGGTCTAGACCAAGTATAGTTTTCTTACTTGTTTAGTAATATTATTTTACATCGACATATTAGTAAACATTATTTACTTAAGGCTTAGCTACAATTTTGCTGAAAAATCAAATGAGAAATCATCAATGGTTGTTGAATTATAGCTGAAAGACAAACATCAAGATAAGGAAAAATGTAAAAGGGCATAAAAACAGTTTGGCCTGATAAAGCCAAAACCTTTTCATATTTTTCTGTACTGGCCTAGTAATACCAAACTGACTTTGAATTGATCTTCCCAAGGAGAATAACCCCGAAAATATTTCTCAGCGAAATTAGTTCACTTGGGGTAAATGCTGCCTGATCATCAAACATATTTGGTCGCATAATCGTGGTTTAATGGGCCCTAAGAACTAATTGAGGAATCATACTCCATAAAGTCCAGTTTTAGCCAGCAATCACATATTTTTATAGTTGTAACTCAAAACTGTTTTCATGGTTAACGTTATCCGGTGTCTAAACAAGCGGTTGTTACATTTAAAATGCTTGTTTTGCAGTTATCAAAATCGGTAGATGGCGGTTAAATACCTCAAAAATTGGTAAAAGAACGCAGCAAATGTGTGATATTTATAACGCAAAACTTCTATAATCAAAGAACGGGTTTCTTTTACTCTCTCCGAATTTATGAAATATTAGTAAAAATGATTGAGTTAGAAATTCATCAAATATTTTTACCACAAATAAAGCAAAAAAGCCTTAGAACAGTGATACAAAAGAGAACGAAACCGAAATACCTGGGATGGGGAAACTTTTTTTCTGTAGGCCTTGTCGAGTACAACAAGACCATGACCTTGAGATTTGTGAAACACCACCAAAGGGTTTGCGGTCCTTTTTCACTTATAAGATAGTAACTTTGTTGAAATTGACAAAAGACATTGAAAAAAGAAAAAGCGAAATACCGGCCATTCAAATTAGAAATATTTGCAAGGTTTCTAATGAATTGAAAAAACTTAAATTTTCCTGCAACAGCTGTCCAAAAACAATTCCGTCCTGTATATTAATAAAATGTGCTGATGTTTTAGTTGTACCATTAACACTCATCTTTAAAACCTTAATACGGCCATTTTCCCAATTTGTGGAAGGTTTCATTCATTATTCCACTTTTCAAATCTGGTAACAAGACCGATATTACTAATTATGGTGGAATTGCTAAATTTTTGAAAAAATTATAAGGGATTACCGATGCCATGTTCAACCCCTACAAATCTATTACAATTTACTACAATTGTCAATCGTGCTTTTCTTGAACGCAAACACACAGATGCAATTTATACTGGCTTCAGTAAGGCTTTTTATAAAGTTAATCATAAAAGTCTTCTAAAGGAATTACATATGTTGGGATTTACAAATCTTAGCACAAAGTGGATATATTCTAATTTAAGCAATAGAGTATAAAAAGTAAGTATCTATTTCCTGTTTTATAAATAAATAGGTACTTTCATTATCCAGCACTAAATGTTGGAGTGCAATTATTTTTGATGTTTTATATTATGCTGGAAAAGAAGAAAATTCTAGGAAATTGAATTTTCTTCATTCAAAAATTATTATATTGTGAAGTTAGACAGAAGTTGTATAAACAAGTTTGTGAATAAATAATTCTATAAGAGCCTAAAGGTATACTCATCAATTTTAATCAATTCACAATTTAAATTAACAAATTTAATAAACACACATTGTATAGCTCAGATATGTGATTAGTGTATGTTTTTGAACCAAGTGAACCCAAAACTCACCCAATTTTAATATAAAAAAAAACGGTGTACATCTGTGGAGAAATACCTCTCATATGGTATATTTTTTATAAAAATCGATTGGTAACTGAGAGCGTAGAAGATGTCACAAAATATGCCTTACCTATTAACATTATAGATTATTTTTCTTTTACACTGGGACTCTGTTGTAAATATTTGTTGTAATATATTTCGCGATAACTTTAAAAAATAAAAACAATTTAAAATAGCAATCACAAAATAAGGATATAAATGAATCAGCTGCACTAAACGCGAGCAACCCAGCTGACTTATTGAGGTCGTGATCATGATTAGCACAGACGAACATCGCTATAATAACTCCGCTTGCTATAGGGGGCAAGAAGGTATATATTTTGGAGTCCAGATTTTTTCTTTCTGATAATTAGAAGTTGAATCATAAACTTATATGTATATCAGGGTGACAGCGGTTTGTATGAAAAAAAATTTTGGTCGAATTTTGAGGTGTGCGGGTCGGATTATTGTGACATTAGATCTAAAACTATAGTGCACAAAATTTGAGCCAAAGCGGACAATGCTTTCTGGACGAGCATTGAGTTCAAAGTTCAAATATATATTTATATGTAAAAATTATAAAAAAAAAAATATAATTTTTCAGAAAATTTTGGTATTAATAATTGCGTTTCAATTAAATTAATTAACAAACCATAACCTACAGTAAATTATCATTGTAATAAAATAACAAAATCTATTATCGGTTGAAAAACAGCCAAATTATATCAAGTTCCCAGGCAATAAATGCGTCGCAGACCACTTCATTAAGAAAATCGAGCTCACATTTCTAAAGAAATTTAAAATATTTACAACAACAACAATATTTTTACATTCTCCTGATGCCGAAATGATTTTATGTAAAGTACTTTGCATCTGGTCTATTTTTATGCTGTTCTAAATTTATGTCAAAACGGTACGTATTTTTTAGCACTATTTCAAAATCATAAATTTTACTTTTTCAAAAATTTTGTTTAAGAAATTTTCCGAAATCACCGATGGGACTTTAGCGTCTTATTAACAAAATATATCTAACTAAAAATGCCAAATATTGTAGGTATACTGTTCTTAATTTGGCGAGGGCAGCGTTTTTATTTCAGTGGATTTGAAGAAATTTCATACCTTTTCAATTGTTCGGCTACATGGCTTTTGTGTTTTCAAATTTCAAATATATTTTGTCAAAATATTATACTACATACTTGATATAAGTTCTCAATCCTGAGAATGGAGGTTAAATTGAAACACTATAAATTGTCCCCCCTTTTAGGTCAAAGGTCAAATTTAAGGATATTAACATTTTTTTAGAACAAAATATCGAAATAATATATATTTGTGGAAGGATTTCCATAAACCTTGTTGATAATATTTCAATAATTCCAGAAAATAACATTCTGAACTTATCTTCTGAAATTAACCAGTGGGGGCCTCTTGATGTCAAATTGAATCTATATGAAAATTTATAAATATTTTCTTCATCAGGATTTTTTTTAAATAAAACAAATTTAATGTATTCATAAAATTCCGCAAATTTATTCGTTATAAAATAATTAAATTTCTATCCAATTTCGCTTGGAATTTATCTCAAGTGTTAAGAAGACAATCAGCATCAACAAATATTTTATAAAAATTGTAAAAACATCACTCTTTAAAACGTTCCAGCAAAATTTTGGAGCATGTGATAATGAACTTTCACTTTTCGGCTAAATAGCTTTAAATCAAGGCCTCTACTAGAATTATAAGGTAACAAGTTTTGAACGTAATTATTCTCGAGCTTCAGGGAATTTTTTTTATGAATTTTGATTTCGCGCCGCCATATTTCAGAAACTGTCATAGGTAGTAGTCAGTTTCGTACCAAATTTTATAAAACTCAGAAATATTGGGGTCAAAAACTTAATTATTTTCATTGATTTAAATTAGGAATTCTCAATCGACAATAATTTTCAATAATATACTTATATATTTTTTTCTATTTGTTTATCATGAAATGTAAAAGGCAACCCTTATAGAAGATGATGTAAATCATTCATTTAAAATTTGATTTCTAAAAGTGTATACTCTTTTAATGTCTGTGGAATGTTTTGCAACTTACTAAACATTTAGCGTTACACAAATGTAAGTGTTTACAAATACAAAACTTATTATATCCCTAAGAGTCCT
This sequence comes from Cordilura impudica, assembly GCA_963682025.1. Lineage (NCBI taxonomy): Eukaryota > Metazoa > Arthropoda > Insecta > Diptera > Scathophagidae > Cordilura > Cordilura impudica. The sequence continues at coordinate 258,996,146 of OY821518.1, read as the reverse complement.
TCATACATTAACAATCATGTCTGTGTGTGTAAGTAAGTGTACTTGAGTGTTTTCTACATATTCTATACATTTTTCATTTATAGTATTTGTAGCACTTACAATTAGTATTTCTGCAATATTATTTTCTCGTATATATGTTGATTTCATATAGAAATTTGCTTGTGGTTTTTATATTTTGTTTTATTTTTCTATATTCATATTTATTTATTTTTGTGATTTTGGACCAAATAAAAAGCATTGCATTGCTAATGCATTTCCCCAAAACCACTTTTTAAATGGTAAAGAATTGCTGTTTTTTTTGTTAGATTTCATTCTATATGAAAATGAAAACAATAAATGAAATTTCCATTTGAACATTTAGCACTAGATCCAGTAGTATGTAGTCGTATGAACATGTAGATGAAATATATTTTGAAAGGTGTTATTTCGTATAAATATTAGCATGGCACAAATTTTTATTCCATTTTTTATTGAAACAAAAATTTTTAGTCTGCTTGTCTATAAGTATTGATCAAATACTAAATGCATTTAGAAAAAAAATTTGATTTTCAAATACAGACCAGTTTTTTTTAATACCTTTTAAATTCTAACACCCTAATAAGTATGCAAATGAATTCAATACGGGTAGCTTTTTTGTAAAGTGGCAAAACACTTAGTGGTATTATGAAAGCGTAATGCCATAATATTTGGAAAGCTTAATTTTTTTTTAACAAAATAATATTATATTTGTTGTGCATGAGCGTCTTCTATTTATTTGCACATAAATTGTTTTTAGATGTGATGATATGACAAGAAGAGCAATCGAAAATTGCACAGTACCCGGAAACGACTTTTTTTCGGCTTTTAACATATAATAAAATACTACCTTTCATTGGGCTTTCCTTGAATTTGTTATAAGCAACCTTAAGTTAAGGTTATCTGGAAGTTTTGCTAATGTTTAATATAGACTGGCTTTCTGAATCATTGTCCGCCCTTCTGTCTTTCTTGCGGTAGCCAGAAAACCAAATAACAAAATATTTGTTCTTTTCTTTAAATATCAATCTTCTATCTATATATCTGTGGTCACAAGCATTAACCGCCTAAGTCGAAAATCATGCTTTTGATAACTTTTTTTAATAACTTTTTATATAAATGCAATCGAACTTCATTAAGACTTAGGTCAGAATTTTTCATTAATAACTTTTTAATAAACAGTATTAGAGAAATGGGGATTTCCCGTAAATATAAAGCGGTTTTAGTAAAATATGACACCATACATAACTCAAATCGTTCTTAAGTCGACTTAAGCGGTTATCACTTGTGACCAAAGATATATAAATGTTTAAACATCTATACGCGCAAGGAGATGAATTTCTATTTCGCAATACAATCACAAAAATAGCGTAACATGTGAGCCGTAAGACAAAATCGTTGTGACTTTTGATTGGATTGGTGAAAAAATTATGCTATGTAATGACCTGTTTGAAAATGAAATATTAAAAATGAAAAATGAGAAGTTAAAAAAATGGAAAATAAAAAATGAAAAAATAAATGAAAAATGAAAAACGAAAAATTAAAAAATTAAAAATTAAAAATTAAAATTTAAAAATTAAAAATTAAAAATTAAAAATTAAAAATTAAAAATTAAAAATTAAAAATTAAAAATTAAAAATTAAAAATTAAAAATTCAAAATTAAAAATTAAAAATTAAAAATTAAAAATTAAAAATTAAAAATTAAAAATTAAAAATTAAAAATTAAAAATTAAAAATTAAAAATTAAAAATTAAAAATTAAAAATTAAAAATTAAAAATTAAAAATTAAAAATTAAAAATTAAAAATTAAAAATTAAAAATTAAAAATTAAAAATTAAAAATTAAAAATTAAAAATTAAAAATTAAAAATTAAAAATTAAAAATTAAAAATTAAAAATTAAAAATTAAAAATTAAAAATTAAAAATTAAAAATTAAAAATTAAAAATTAAAAATTAAAAATTAAAAATTAAAAATTAAAAATTAAAAATTAAAAATTAAAAATTAAAAATTAAAAATTAAAAATTAAAAATTAAAAATTAAAAATTAAAAATTAAAAATTAAAATTTAAAAATTAAAAATTAAAAATTAAAAATTAAAAATTAAAAATTAAAAATTAAAAATTAAAAATTAAAAATTAAAAATTAAAAATTAAAAATTAAAAATTAAAAATTAAAAATTAAAAATTAAAAATTAAAAATTAAAAATTAAAAATTAAAAATTAAAAATTAAAAATTAAAAATTAAAAATTAAAAATTAAAAATTAAAAATTAAAAATTAAAAATTAAAAATTAAAAATTAAAAATTAAAAATTAAAAATTAAAAATTAAAAATTAAAAATTAAAAATTAAAAATTAAAAATTAAAAATTAAAAATTAAAAATTGAAAATTAAAAATTAAAAATTAAAAATGAAAAACGAAAAATTAAAAAAGAGAAATGAGATATGAGAAATGAAACATGAAAAATGAAAAATAGAAAATGAAAAATAAAAAAAAAAATGGAAAATGAGATATAAAAAATGAAAAATAAAAAAAAAAATTTAAAAAATAAGAAATGAAAAATAAAAAACGAATAATGAAAAATGAAAAAATTAAAAATAAAAAATGAAAACCCAAAAATTAAAAATTAGCCAGTTGAAATAAAAAATAATGATCATAATTTTTATATTAGCAGAGGCCCTGCAGTTGATTGCTATAAGTAATACATAGATGACACTTTCTGTTTGATTTTAAAAAAGTGCCATTAAAAATCTTTAGTTACTAGATGTTTACACATCTCCTCTGTGATCGGACTCCCACGATAATTTTTGTAATTTTGTAGTGTCTCTTGAACATTATATATGTATATATTCAGTTATTTATTTATATATTTTAGTTATTTTTATTTGATGTTTCATATCTACACAAGACTTATGTCTCATATTAAAGTATGAAGCTGATAAACGCTCATACAATATTACTTAAAATATATAATTTTAATTTTAATTCATACATTTAATAATTTATTAAAAAAAGCTAACAAAAAACAACAATATCCTAGTTATTTAATTGATCATAAAATTAATTCATTCTGAAAATTAATTGAAAATGTTTTTTTTTTTTAATTGAAGTGCTTTAGTTATAGTTTGAGAGCTATGTCGAATTAAGTTACAAAGACGGATTGCATGTATGAAAAATTGCATTTCAACACATTAGGCTATGATGTCTTAAAGGTGTCTGCCCCTATTAGATATCGAGAAATTAATACGTTCAGAAAGATGTTCTGGCTGGCAGGTATATATAATTTTATGCATGAACAGCGGAACTCTAATTTTTAGTAGATTATTAAAGCTAATACCTTTACCATAGCAAAAGAAGAGATATGGTCAAATATTTTCAGACCATATACATAACGCATAATATTATTAAACTAGTTGATTGTGTGGCGCCTAGGCGCCCGTTTAAAAATTATGAATAAAACAAACAGTTTAAATTTAAGTACACGAAAAATTTATAATAAATTAAATTGAAAATTATATTGTTACATATGTACATATGAAAAAAGATTGTGTTTGTAGAAAGTGTATACATAAGTATCAAAACAGATAAGAAATATTTGGCAAAAAAATTTTTCAATTTAGAATCTCTTAAAAAACTGTATTTCGTGTGAAATATCGTTGGTCATGTAATATTTTTCCTTGCTGTGGGTTCGATTGAATACGTATCTTAACTTGGCTTGCAACTTTTGATCGTGACAAAGCCACATACAGTTGACCGTGTGAAAATACCGCGGTCTCCAAATTAATGCCAACGTAATCAAATGACTGGCCTTGAGCCTCGTTTATGGTAATTTCGTATGCAGGAATTACTGGAAACTGGCGGCGTTTTTATATGAAAGGTAATGTGGTGTCGGTTGGGGCGAGATCAATCCTAGGAATTAGAATCGTATCATTTTGGTCAGCGTTACAGAATCAGTCAGTCTCTCAGTCAGTCAGAGAGTCAGGGATCAGCGTAAATATATTTAAGATATTACCCGGTCTTCACACGTTAAATTTTTAGCTTTCAGGTTTTAATGCACTCACACTTTTTTACTCTTTTTTACGAAACAATCATACGTTTCAATTCTCTCTTTCAATTTTTCAATGGGACAGTTGCTTAACAATTTTTTGACTATTGTATGTGTGGTTAATTTGACTTGAACGTGGGAAGGCCGGGTAAAGTGAGGAGATTGGAGATTCCCAAAATTATTAAAATTTAATACAATGGAGTGCGCTTATAACGAACCCTGGTTGTAATAAATTTTTGTTTATAGCGAAGAATTTCTTCGGTCCCAAGAGTTTTAATCACATTTTTCATACAAATTGCTTCTCTTATAGCGAACAACGGTTATATCAAACTTTTGACTTTAACAAACAATTTTTTTTTCCATTTCAGAATTTTCCTATGTTATATACATATATTAAAAAAAATTAATTTTAATTTAATTTAATTTTATTTTTATTTAATTTTAATACAAAACAAAAACTTCGATTTTCAAATGAAGTTTTGTCAATTTTATATTTTCGCAAAAGTTTGCCAGTAGCCAACCTTTCTTTGCTTTGTACTTTCTGCTTCTATACATAAGGAGTTTTTCATATTATATGATTTTAAAAAAATATTTTATTTTGATAGAAACTCGGTAATTTTAGTCTTATTAAGACAAACTATTAATATGTATCTTTTTAAGAATTTAATTTATGTTTTATAACTTTTTAAAATGCATCAAAATATATAAACTTATTCAACTAAAAAAAGTTTTTAAACCTTTCGGACAAAACAAAAAAATACTAATGTTATAACGAACTTAGTTTATAACTAACTAATTTGGCCGGCCCCGTCGAGTACGTTATAACCGAACTCCATTTTACTATAAAAAAAAGTAGAATAGCATAGAAAAAAAAAAAAACATTTTAGAGCAAGGTTCCTAAAAGTTTCTTATTTTCGTAATTATTTTTTTGAATATATGAATAATGTTGCATTATTTATTTCATATGTACGTTATAGCATAACATTTGAACAATCTTTGAAAAAATTTTCAATTAAAACTTTTAATAAATAAGTCCGTGACAGGGAATCTCCGGAGGCGTTGTTGTTTTGCGGTGAACATCATAACTCGTTACCGGATCATGTGAAATAAAAAATCGAAATGCGTTTCAAAGGTGACATGTTTCCTGAGGTTGTGACGAAGAGTTTTTTACAATATTTTTTTTTGCAGCATTTTGAAGTGAAAAACGATTTTTGCTATACAATTTCGGGAATTTGTTGTTAAAAAATGGGGAAGAAAATGGAATTGAAAAAACTCTTCGTGGTTACCTGATGATTTATGTATAGATATAGTGTCTAAAATTTCAAAAGAATCGGTCAAGTAGATTTTGAGTTATGATGTTCTCGGACTCCGAACATTTATTTGCGAGAAAATCGGTTTAGTTTTCTAAAAACTGATTTATATACTATATACCGTATGAGGCCGGTCGCTGGAAACGTTGTATCTTCTTAAGTTTTGCTCTGATTTACTTAAAATTTTCACACAACACGCCCGACATGTTGTGCATTCAGAAAGAGAAATGCAAAAAAAGGTTTTATAACCTACCACCCCTTAAAGAAGTGCAAACACCAAAAAAAGAGAACAAAATTTTTCATATTTCATCACACATGTAAACTCAAAAAAGAGAACTACATTTTTGCAAAGTTATCTATAAATCTAAAAATAAAAAATAAGGGCGTATTAGTTTTACTTAAAAAAAACTTATTATTCCAAATCTCCTTTAATTCTTCCATGACAATTTCAATAAATTATTCAAATTAAAATCTTAAATATACCTATTTACGTAATTTATGTTTGTCTAAATTTTTTGAAAGCAAATTATGCAAAAACAATATTATGAGTGAAAAAAAAATATTTTCCCACCTCTCTTCTGAAATTACAATGTAATTTAATTAAACAAAATTACAATAATTTAAATTTTAAACTTAATATTGCACTATTTTTTCAAGGGCTTTTCAATATAGAGCTTTAAACGAAATCATACACGTTGGACAACAACAAAATCCACATTGAAGATCTCTTTTTTCTCAAATATTTATCAAAAAATCATACTCTTTGATAAGTGCTGGCCATCAGAGAACCTGAGCGAAAGCACTCATAAAAATACAAAACTATTTTGAGATGAAAAACAAAACAGACAAACGGAAAAGTTTAGTTCGATAAAAGACATTAAATGAGAAAAAAAATGTTTAAAATTTCATTCATTACTTTTTTGCAGAATTTTTTTATTGACCAACAAAGGGAATTTAAAGAAGAATTTGAATAGATATTAGTTTTTTTTATGCATTTTTTGCGTTCAAATTATTAGCAGTGCAGTGCTGCCAATTTTGGCAACTTAGTGTAATTTCGACGATTTTCAAATTTGTTAAAATGATTTGTTAAATTTGTTAAAATGATGATTGAAGATTTAAAATTTTCAGTAGTATAAAAATTACGATTTCAAGGGTTAACAATTAATGGGTTGTTAATCGAAAATTGATAGTTTTTGTTCAGTGAAAATGGAAATTACAAAATATGTATAGATTTAATTCTGGGTCAAGTCGTTTCAAAACGGAAATACCTTGAATAGCATCTCTATATAAGATTTAAGTTTTAATTACGGCGATACTTTAAACCTATATTATATGTTTCAGCTATAGATACATCTCAATAAAATTATTTAGTTGATTGGTGTGTTAAATTTATTTCGTTGAAATTTCACCACTAATACATTGTTATATATAGAAATAACCAATGCTGTAATAATATTCGTAATATGAATGATATAAATAAATTTTATTGTTTCCTTTTGTAATATTTTTTCGAGTTTTATAAGCGGTAAAATTTTCTTGACAATTTCTTGACGATTTTGGCGATTGTCGATTTTCAGAAGATTTTATTAGCAGCACTGGTCGGTAACAAAGAAGAGAGAAAATTGTGTGTGGGTTTGTATCAAATGAGAAAGATTAAATTTTGTTTGTGTATTTCGCATAGCTTTGTATGGAGTGCTATTTTTGTGTATTATTTCAGCGTTACAGAATCAGTCAGTCAGTCAGTGAGTCAGGGATCAGTGTAAATATATATAAGATACCACATTCATTTTCCGTCTACTCTGCGTAACACAACTGGCAAAAAATTCACATCCGTATAACTATAAAGGCATTGAATACATTTTGGCGAGAAGTATTCTAATTTTAACTGGAGCACAATATTGAGTTTGCCATAGTGTTCGTAACATAGAATGTGAATGGCCGCATGTATAATTTATATGTTTTGACCAAGTAAGAGTGTTATTGAAAAATATTCGGAAGTTCTTAGCCGACTCTACTATCTCCATTAGTTGGTTATTGAGATATATGTTTGGCGTATAAAAAGATGGTTTTTTGATAATAAGGCACTTCGACTTATTGGGATTTATTTCAAGACCACAAATAAATGCGATGTAGTTCCTCGTTTAGAGTGCTAACGTATTGATTAATAGATTGAGGGTTACAACTGATGTGAAGTTGGACATCGTCAGCATACAATCTGAACTTGCTCTATTGAAGTTTATCTGGGAGATCATTCGAGTATAATGAATAGATTACCATGATAGCTTTGCAAATTTATGTGAGCGCACATAAAATTTATGTTATTATCCATGCCGAAAACTGATGTTATCGGATAAGTGGGCGTGCCACTTCCCAAACAATATAATTTCTCAATATCTTATATCTCGACGCCGGTGACAGAGACAACTTTACACATATGTCTGAGATCATCTATTATTAATTTGAGTGGTCGGACTAGATGGGCGGGATTGGACCAATGGGATTGCGGCGTCCAAACAAAGTCAATATTAAATGTCTAGAGTACGGATAGAGTGAGCGTCTAGCCCATAAGCTATTAACGTTATTAGTCGAAATGAACGTGAGCGGAGTAGTGGGCGTGGTACCACCCATATAAAGTGAATATATAGTATAAATGGAGTACTATAAAAGGAAAGCCTTGATACTGCACAGGTCCATTAGATATTAATGTGAGTAGTCAGATAACAAATGAGCGGAATATGATTAGTGAATATGGTACTTCCTATACAAAAAATTAAGTATTATGAATTCTTTAAACTTTTTACAAGTGTATTAGTTATCAACTAGCAAATTCCAGCCCTCAAAATTCGAGAGCAAATTCTAGGAAATTTTATGTTTTCATTAAATAATGACCCTAAAGGTATGCTTATCAAATATATCCAATTAACAAATCAACACAAAAAACAAACTCATTTTTATTACAAACACATTAACAAATTTAATAAATACACACATAGCATTGTACAATTTATGTATATGTTAATAGCAGCTTTAAATGCAATTTACTCAAAACAAAGAAAAACGTTTAAAAATCTGTAAATCTGCAAATCAGCTAAAAAAAAATACCTTTCAAATAATATACGTTTGGTCAAAATCGGGATAAAACGGTAGAACAAAACATCAGTCACAAGAAATCATCGTGGAAAATATGGGCGGAATTGCTAAATTGAAAAGTCGCCAAACCGAAAATTGCGAAAAGCAAAAATCGTAAAAACAAAGATCTTCAAGTTAAAAAATTTCCAAATCAAATATCTCCAAAATCAAAAATCATCAAAATCAAAAATCGCAAACACATCGAGTGACAACAAATACAAAAGGGATTAATAGAAGATTACGTGATTAATTATAAATTTGTAAAATTCCGAGTCGGCCGTGACCCAAACCGATAAAGTTTAGTTTAAATTTTTAAAACGGAATATTAGGGCCGTACGTAAAAAAATTAAAGTGTACTTCAAGTAGACTTTATCAAGAATTTTGTATGAAAACCATAAAATAAGGTCTACTTGAAGTACACTTTAATATTTTTTCATACGACCCTAAGCATCTTGTGTTCAGTTTACTTACTTTTTAGAAAATTAATTGTTGGCAAATGGAAGGCAAGTCTAAACCAGCCAATTCATTATATTTTAAAAGACCTGAAAATGGCAAGAATTACTGATTATAATTTTGAAAGCTTAACTGTATATATCGAAAAATTAAAGTACAACAACAAAAAACAAACTAGCCTCAAAGTAAGAATTTATTAAAAAAGCTTCTCCAAATTATTACCAAAAAACGAAATGTATCCAGAGATTTTGCAAAAAAAAATTCGGAACGAACGCCATTATGGTTCATAGACTCAAAAGGCAGAATGGCTAAAAAAGACCCGAAAGAAACCAAAGGTGAAAAAAGACTAAGAAAAATAAACAGAAAACGTGTAATCTTGCAAATTGCGTCCACCATTCGCAGCGTGCACTAATAGCAGAAAAACATAAACACACATTATTAATAGAGCCATACACGCTGATGACACCATTCATACAACTTTGAATTCACATAAATACAGACACATGTATCAAGTTATTTTTGATGTGTAAATATCTGTGCGCTCAGGGGGTAAAAATATATTTCACAATACGATCACAAAAACAGCGTAAGGGAAAACCGGTGTGAGGTATATGTAAGTGTATTGGTGCGAAGATTATGAATTAGATTTATTTCGCTGATTCAACAACCAACAAAAAGCGCACCGAATGTATAGCAAACAACCACAACCATCAAGTATAACAACCATAGCAATTGCTACCTATACATAGATGGCGCTTACTGTTTGATTTTAATTGATGTGTAAACAGATGTTTATACAAGTCTCGTTTTGGCGAGACACAATGTTGGGTTTCTTTTATAGTAATTAAAGTAATAATTGCCCGATTAGCAGAAATAAATAACTAATTCAGTGGCCTCGGCTAACTGATCTCCCTCATACAGCGACATCGGCTGACTTCTCTATTGTTTTACTAATATTCAAATGAAACAATCTATTTAAGAATGTGTATATAAATTGATGTTGTTTTATTAACAGTTCAAATTGAAGTAAGGAAAAAATGAAAAATATTTATAACTACAAATTCAATGAACAATATGTTTCTTATTTAACAATACAAAAATAATAAAGTTGTAAACAGTATTTCAAATAAAGTATATAACAACATGCCTCCTCAACTTTATTTACTTTTGAACCATGCCAAATTTAAGACTACATAGTTTGTGTTTGATTTTTGCCACAGGTTTTGTCAAGGCATCTGCCGGCATCTCATTAGTTGACATGTATTGAAGTTCGATGATTTTCTTCTCAACAGCATCTCTGACGAAATGATATTTATAATGAATATGTTTAGTTCTTGAATGATGAGCACCAAATTTTGCCATTTGTTGAGCACTTTGAGAATCGGAAAATACTTGAATTGGTTTTTCATTCTTGTAGCCTAATTCCTCCAATATATATGAGAGATAACAAGCTTCCTTTGCAGCCTCTGTTAAAGCCACATATTCCGCCTCTGCACTAGATGTAGCGATTACCTTTTGTTTTCTGGATTCCCAAGAAATGACGCCACCTGCGAAAATAAAACAAAATCCAGTTTGTGATTTTCTATCATTTACATCCTGCGCCCAATTGGCATCAACAAAGCCCGCTATTTCTAAACCTGTTTTATTATATGTTAATACTGAGTCTTTGGTCGAATTAAGATATTTTATAATATGTAGTGCAGCGTTTAGGTGCTGCTTTCTGGGATCTTGTGAAAATTGGGAAAGCAAGTTAACGCTGCATGTTATATCTGGACGACTATATAAAGATAAATGTAGCAAAGATCCAATAATTTCCTGATAGTAAGTTTGGTTAATTTTGTCTGCCTCTCCAGAAATTGTTGGTTCTTTTTCTAATTTTAATTTAGCTTGCATTGGAATTTTAACTGATTTTGAATTTTCTAAACCATATTTCGAAACAATATTTGAAATATATCCAGGTTGTGATATTGAAAGTGTTCCTTTTCCAACATTAATTTCTAAACCAATGCAATGTTTTGGTTCCAAAAGATCTCGAATTTCTAAATTTTCTTGTAGTTTAATTATAAATGTTTCTGTGTAATTATCGTCGTTTGAAGCTATGACTATATCATCAACATAAAGTGCCACCATCATTGTTCTATTCGATGATTGAGTAAAATAAATGCATTGATCATATTTTGATTGATTTAATCCAAATTGTTTAATTATTGCATCAATCCTTTTAAACCACTGCCTTCCAGCTTGTTTTAAACCATAGATAGCCTTTTCTAATTTGCAGACTTGATTCTTAGTTTTCTCCTGAATGAATCCTTCTGGTTGCTCCATAAATATTTCTTCGTCCAAACCACCGTTTAAAAATGCTGTGGATACGTCCAACTGCCGAAGTTTTAAATCATTCTCAACAACTAGAGCATATATTAAACGAAGTGAACTTTGACGTACGACAGGAGCAAATGTATCCATATAGTCAACACCTAACTGCTGTGTATAGCCTTTGGCGACTAGTCTAGCTTTTCTTTTTTCAATTGTTCCATCTGGTCTATATTTCGATTTAAATACCCATTTGCATCCTACGGGTTTTCGGCCTTGTGGTAAGTCAGTTAATTTCCACGTCCCATTTTTCATAAGAGAGTTGTATTCATCCAGTATCGCGCTATGCCACTCGTTGCTGTCATTTGAAGATAAAGCTTCTTTTAACGTTTTTGGATCATCATGTTTTTCATTAATAGAATTTGTTATTTCTTGACTTTTACCGAATGTCCAAGACCTCAATCTCTGTTTAATAGAATTTACAGGATTTTCAATACTATGATCTAAACCAGCATCATCTATTTCTTGTACTCTTGAGTAATTTTCGTCCTTTTCGGTACTTGTCATATCATTTTTATTTGATGTGTCTTCAAAAACACCTTCTGACTCATCGGCATTCATTTCAGCATTCGATATTTCAGATACGCTTTTATATTGGAAATTATAAAACCCATCGCCATTTGATTTATTTTCGTTATCATTTCTATAAAGCTCGTGTTCTAAAAATTTGACGTCTCTACTTTTGATGACAAGTTTGGAACCTGCTTGCCATAATCTGTAGGCTTTTGATTCATCTGAATATCCAACAAGATAAAATTGGTGACTTCTAGCTTCCCACTTTGATTTGTTTGGTTTCTTATCCAACACAAACGATTTACAGCCAATCTGGCGCAAATGACTAACTGAAGGAATTTTTCCAAACCACATTTCTTCCGGTGTTTTATTAGTGTTTAGAAGTGTTGGACAACGATTTCTGATATACGCAGCAGTATGAACAAGTTCTGCCCACAAGCATTGAGGTAGATTCGCTTCTAGCATAAGACATCTAGCCATTTCCACTAGTGTGCGATTCATTCGCTCGGCTACTCCATTTTGCTGAGGAGTGTATTCTACCGTCAATTGTCGCTTTATACCATTATCCTTTAAGAAATTTGAAAATTCGTGTGATGTTAATTCACGGGCGTTGTCACTACGAATTAATTTAATCTTTTTACCAGTCTCGTTTTCTGCTTGCTTCATGAAATCTTTAAATGCTTGCAGGTACATATCTTTTGTTCTAAGAAAAACCACGAATACTTTTCTCGAAAAATCGTCAATAAACGTAGCAAAATAGATTTTTCTATTCAAGGATTCAACCCTCATTGGTCCACATAAATCAGTGTGTATCAGACCTAAAAGTTCGCTAGACGATTTATCTTTCTTATGGGAAAACGGTAATCTTGTTTGTTTACCACGAATACAGGCGATACAATTTAAGTTATTTTTTCTAAATTTTGGCAAGCCAACTACCATTTTCTCTGTTTGTAATTGTCCTAACTGTTTCAAATTCAAGTGCCCGTATCTTTTATGCCAAAGTTCTACATTATTGCCTGCACATTGTTCAAGTTCCTGGGAAATTTGTGTGCATTTTTCATTAAGATCAACATTTTTGGCTGATTTAACAATAAAAAGGCCATTATCCTTAAAAGCTTCAATTAATTTCATGCCATCTTTCAAAATTCGAGCGCTATTCACCGCCATTACCACCTTACAACCACTTTCTGTTGCTTTTCCAGTGGATATCAAATTACATCGTAAGTCAGGGATATACAAAGTGTTGTATAGGTGCACTTTTTTCATTAAATTATCAACTTCTACATTGAGTTCTACTGTGCCAATCCCATGAACGCTAAGTTCCTTTTTATCTGCTAATTGAACTTTTCCACAATATGAAGTGTCTATTGATATGAATGGTGCAGATAAACTACACATGTGTGAAGTTGCTCCACTATCAATGCACCAGCTATCAAATTTAGTTGAGTTTACGGACTGGACAGTATCTAAATTGATATTATCTGCGGTTACTATGAACCCTGCGTGGTTTTCTACGCAATTCAACTTGTCTTTGTTTGAACTAACTCTACAGTTTTTAGCCATATGGCCTTTTTTCCCACATCGATGACAATTATAAGGAAAATATGAATTGGACGTACCTTCTTTTTCCATTTTCTTGTTACCTTGCCAATTCTTCTTCAAAAAATTTCGGTTGACCTTCATTGCTATATTTTCTGCTACTTTTTCTTCATTTTTGTCTCCAATTTCCAGTAATCTTGCTCGTAGCGTTGTCAACCCCGGAAAATCATTTGCAGTGTCCACCGCAGCTTTAATTGGATTGAATTTGGTTGATAAGGCATCCAGTAGCAAAACAATAAGCAAGTCTTCGTCTAACTTAACATCCATCTCGGACAGACAAGAAATACACATGTCAAATTCAATTAAAAATTGTGTAATAGTTTGATTATCACCCATTCTTAAATTTAATAACTTACGGTATGATTCTGCCTTGCGTCTCATAGACTTACGATTATAGGTTTCTTCTAGATATTTCCATATTTCTTGTGACGTCTTGAAATTTTTTACCATCGATACAATATTGGGCTCTAATGCAATAAGGATCTCTGCTCTGGCATCTAAGTCCTTGTCGATAAATTCTTCGAGCAATTTTAGCTTACTTTCATATTCTTTTTTCTCTGCTGTTGTAGCTGATTGCGACAATGGACTTATTTCGGGTTTGTTCTCTTTTCCTAACACCATCTTTAAAAATCGGTTCTTGTGCAAAATGGCCTCAATTTGAGCCTTCCAAGTTCCGTAATTCGATCCATTAAAACGAGGGATCTTTCCAGTGTGTGTCGTCATATTTTTAGCTTCAAATTTATTTTTATCTGACCTTATGTAACAGCTTCCAGATCAATGTGTTACCACTTCAAAATTCCACCAAATTGAATTAGCCTTCGTTTTACACTTCTTAAATATTTTATAATGCTTCGTCTTCCTGTTATGGTCCTGGGCCCATAACCTATTGTTTTATTAATATTCAAATGAAACAATCTATTTAAGAATGTGTATATAAATTGATGTTGTTTTATTAACAGTTCAAATTGAAGTAAGGAAAAAATGAAAAATATTTATAACTACAAATTCAATGAACAATATGTTTCTTATTTAACAATACAAAAATAATAAAGTTGTAAACAGTATTTCAAATAAAGTATATAACAACATTCTCTCGCTAATTTTTCTCATTCTACAACGTGTGGACGATCTACCCACAATGCTTCGTTGTCATTTTCACCTACAGAGAAGTACCGAAAAACCTGATTATCATTATCGATCTGCCGTCAGCAGACAGAGGGACAACGAACAACTAGATTATCGGTCATTACCCATTACCCAATTACTGATGTTACCTATTCTCGGTATTATGGAGCCCTGATATTTACCAATTTTTGATGAATGATTCCTGATTTTTATCGACTAATTATATTTGCTGATTCCTGATAAAACGATTGGAACTTTTACTATCCGATTACTATAAACAGAGGAGAAGCCGAGTGGAGATGATAGATTAATGCTGATTATGTTACAATATTGAAAAGATAAATATATAAACAGCTGTTATGAAAGCCCAAGAAAGGGCAAGTCAACCATTTTATCCTTGCATAATTTTTGAGGGTCATTAAGCAGACGGTGAACTTGACTTAGCTACCTCAGTGGCAGACAAACCCTCATTACAATCATAAATACTAGATCAAGAAACATGTATGAATTTCTAGAAAGGAATAGTTCGTGACTGTGCGTGACTATTTTAAGCTTAATCTTTGGGCACAACAAATCTCAGATCGATCGGATGAGGGAAAAAGGGGTTTAAATCACTCCGTGACTATGCGTAACTGTACGTGGCTATGTCGAAGTTAATCTTTACAGCAAGTATATCGACCAAGTTCCAAATTCAAAGTTAATGTTTTTTCTCAGAAAGTTTAGGGATCAAGTTTCAGATCAATCGGCTGAGAAGAAATGACATTTAGATTACTCCGTGACTGTGCGTGACTATGCGTGACTGTGCGTGACTACCCCAAAATTAATCTGTATTCACAACAAGACTATGGGCCAAGTTTCAGATCAATTTGATAAGGGGGAATGGGGTTACACCATGACAGATATACAGACAGAGTATGAGTTAAAAGAAAGAGTTTTAAAAAGCTGCGTTGTAATGGATGAGGAAACATAAAACAAAAAAAAAAAAATTCAGTAAACTTCCTGTTCCTCAATGTAATACTTCTTTTCAAAAAGAGATACTTCCAGATGAAAATATTTTGTTTGGCAGGCTATTTTCCAATGGAAAATAAGGCAAAGCAACGGGATATATTAATGGGAAATTGCACAGAGGAGAGCGATTTGAAAAGAGATTATGAAAACATATGATCCACGTGGCCCGCATTTTAATCTGAATTTTATGACTTCATTCATTAATAAAAATCTCCTTGAATTTTCAAATTTTAATTGAAAAATTCAATAAATTAGAAAACATGGTATACAAAAAGTGAATATGAATACAAACATTATAAAGTATAGCTTTTTTTCTGAATCAATGAGAACATAGCGCTCTCATATTCTGAACTTAAACACTCTCGTGGCCATAGACAAATGGCAATTTCAGTCACTTCAATTTAAAATACTTGTAACGAAAAATATTTTGCAAGACAAATACATACCCAGTTCATTATTTGGTTTAATTAAACACTTACCTGCAAAGAGAAAAAAGCAGATTAATACGTATATACAAATTTTTGAAAAAAAAATTAAATAAAAAAAAAATTTTTTTTAACCCTGCTGTTAGGTTAAGCCCATTTGGTCCAATTTTTTTATTGTTTCCTTTGTAATTTTTGTTACATACAAAAATTCAAGGTTCTGACTTAAAACAGGACAGAGAAAAATAAAAAATTACGAATCTTAGGATAAGGGACCATTTGGTCCATAGTATATTTTCTTTGATTTTTTTTTACATTTATTTAAAAAAAAGTATTTATTACTTGGTTTTATAATAATTGTCATTGCATGATAAGAAACATGTGTTTTGGTTAGTTTTGCAAATAAACTTGCTGCAAATCAAGCATTTCTTATCAGACTTAGACTTGCAGCTACTACAAATTCCACGCTTTCGACCCCTGAATTAGAAGTATTATATGAAGAGGCCACTGGAACTATGCATGGTGATCGTATTTCAGTCAATAACTGTGCTGAGAGCTATTGTTGAGGTAATCTAGTCCTCTTTATCATATACACGTTAGCCAGAGAAAGTGATAGTTGCCGCAAAAACTCCGGTCTCCTGCGATTCCGATCAGCTGGAGCCCATGAAACGTCGATTTCAGAAAATATTATGTACGCATTCAATGCGGATATATCAATTATGTTTGCAAATACAATGTTTGGCCATCGATTTGTTTTGCGTTTTGTGCTGTAGGAACCAACCATTTGATCAGCAGTATCTACGCCACCTAAAAGAGATGAGAACAATCCACTCTCATCAACTGCAACTGTCTTGTGCATTCAACTAATCAATGTTATTGGTTTGTTCTTGTGGCTGAATGCAAATGTAGAATGGCACAAAGAAATTTTTTTGACAGTCAGCAATTTTGGGGAAATGAATGGTTTATTTTTGCGGTTTTGGTTCTTTTCAGGCTGTGCATTTCTAGGCTCACCAAAGTATGGTTGTATTTTCCACACGTAGCCTGACTTAGAGTCCACCGATAGCCAAAATTTCAAACCATATTTTGATAGTTTTGATGACATAAACTGTCGAAAACTACATCGCCTCCTGAATGCAACAAGTTGCTCATCAGTGGTGACATTTTCGTGACAATTGTAAATCTTTGGAAGAAGTTGTTCGCAACGGTCCCGCAGTTCACGAATAGGAGCAAATTTATCGCAACTACGCATTTGTCGTCGACTCAAAACATCATCGAAACGGATGGCACCATTAATTATATGAAATATATTTTCAGACATAATTGCTCGGAAATTGGGGCGACAAAATTTTGTATCAAATAAACCATGAACATCTTAATTTTTTCCTTCCACTTTCAGTAATAGATTTCATATTAGCCAACTATTTTGCTGAAATAAAAAAAAAAACAAGATTATACATACCGACGTCTTCATCAATATCTTTCCACTTGCAAGAAAACTTGACACTGCCGTACTTATTAGTATTTTCGATGATAATTCATTCTACTGGAGGCGTAAAACACAACAAAAAAGCTGAAAGAATGTCGTTGCGTCTGGACACTGCAAACCGAGTTGGTCCTGGTTGCGTTGAGATAATATTCTCAGCCGTAGCTACAATAGGCTGAGGTAATGGAGTGGCACTCCAAACCATTATATTTTTAGCAATAAAAAACGGATCAACAGAGCTAGCTGCTGCTAGGACGGGTTCCCGGGTTCAAATTCTGAATCTGAAATATCGGAGTCACTTTCTGCATTGAGCAGTTCTCGTATCTGATCTTCATTCAAGTTTGCCATGTCGTAAGTAAAACACGTCTGAGCTATTGAAAACAACTCACAAAATGAACCAAGCAGTACAAATATTTGTGCTTCTTAACAAAAAAAAAATCAAAAAAGGGGGATACCACAATTGTCTTTTACATATTTAATCTATGTTGATTAAAAAAAAAAAACAAAAAAAGGGGAATCTCACACTTGTTTTTTACATTAGCTGTTTATGTTGAATAAAGAAAAATTCAAAAAATGGGAACCCGACAATTGTGTTTTACATTAGCTATCCTGAGTAAAGGAAGATGCAAAAAGGGGAATCTCTCAACAAATTTTTATATTAGCAGTGTTGGGTAGAGATATGCGCTGGTCACGTGATTTACGTGGTTTACGTGAATCACGCGTGAGCGTGAGTTATTTTAATTTTACTGACGTGAGTAGCGCGTGAGTAAAGAAAAATTCGAGTGAGTGATTCATGAGAGATTATAAAATTTCTTGCGTGAGCGTGAGCGTGGGCCAAAATTCACTCGCGCGCCCTCTCTAGCGTTGAGTAAAGCTTAAATTAATAAGTGATCCAAAATAGATACAAATATAACATTAAATGGTTATTTTATATGAATATTGAAATATGGACCAAATGGTCCATTAACATAACATTCGTAGGTTTTTTCTAACCTAACAGCAGGGTTAAAAATGATTTACACTTCGAGCTATTTCTTTCAAAAAAAAAATTTCAATTTTAATTCCAAAAAAATTCTAAAACTTAAAAAATTGTTTTCTATCCACAATAAATTTTTTTTTTTAATTTCTTAATTTTATTTGATTTAGCCAGGGACGTAACAGTTATAAGACATATGATAAATATTTTTTTTTTTTTTGAATATGATTTTTAATTTTATTCGACCTTTTTAATATAATATTTAGAAATGAAAATATTCGAGCTCTAGGCCATGTTTTATTAGTTCTAAATAATAATTATTATTTATTTGTTGCCGATATTTCGTCTTTCTTTGAAAGACATCATCTGGGCTTTTAATCTAGAAATAACAACAAAAAACATATATATGTATAAGTACACAAATCAAACACGTATGTATGTATAACACAACAAAAAACTCTTACATTAAACTTATCAAGCACAAAACTTAAAACCAATGATGAGTTGTTTCATCAACGTCTAATTACCAACTAAGCTTAAAATAAATATTAGCGAGATGTCTGTATAATCTTGCAGATTTCTCATCGACGTCGGCTTTAAAATTCATCCTTGTTGTTGTTTTAATAATGTGTAACATTTCTAATATGAATCGTCGTTTATAATTGTTTTCACTCTGTAATACTCGTACGTTGTCGAAATCAGGAGTGTGTTTTGTTTGTGCACAGTGGTTTACTAATGCAGTTTTTTTGTGTAGAAATATTTTGTCTTAGTTTTTGGTCTGATTTGTGCGCTGAAATTCTTGTCTTTAGTTTGTTTTTAGTTGTACATTTATAAACTTTGTCACATATCCCAAATTCGTTGCCATTACATGGAATTTTATAAATAACATTAGATTTATCTAATTTATGTATTTTCTCTTTCGTTTTACTGTACAATTTGGCTAGCGTGTTGTTGGATTTGTAGGCCATTAAATATATCTCATTGTTAAATAATTTTGATTTTTCAAATCTCTCAGATAATTCTGGAACAAATATGAGAGATTTATATATTTTCGGTTTGTTTTGTATTTTTCATAATCGAAAAATAATTTATTAATAAGATTAGTCGGAAAATTGTTGTCATTAAGCATCATTTTAATCTTTTTGAAATTGTTTCGGTGAAAATCTACATCACTGATGGTAAATATTCTTCTTATTAAATTGTTCGCCGTGTTGATAATTATTCTTTTAGGGTGTTTTGAGTGAAAGTTAATTATTCGGCTAGAGGCATTCGGTTTTTGATACCAGTCAATTTTAAGTGAACCATTTTTCCGTATTACAATTGTGTCCAGATATGGTAACTTTTTATTGCACTCCTCCTCCATAGTAAACTTAACCCAGATAATCCTATGAGGCTATTAATGGACAGAAATTGTTCAAATTTGGTTTATATGAACTATATGTCGCATAAAAGTATTTGAAATCAATAAACCAAATATTATCATCTCCCCTCCCACTTTTTTCGCCCATACTACATGTAGTCTACCAGGAAAATGCATAACTTAAAAACAAAACAAAAATTAAATTTTCGGTTTTTTATTTTCAGTTAATTTATTTGTGAAATAAATAGAAAGAGAACTCAGAGTATAAAATTCATTATATAGATAAAAAACAGAGAGAGAGCATAAAAAATAAAGTTCATATTGTTATAATTATCCACCAGTATGGTATAATACATTGCACTTGCATGCATGTAAAGGTACATCACATTTAGTACACTTTGTCGAGCATTTTTTGTGGCAGTGTTTGCAAGTAAGCTGCTTTATTTTTCCGTCGGAGTTCCGTGGAATTTCGTCCAACAGGTGGTCTATTCGGTCAAATCTTACTTCTCTTGAAAGACTGGAAGTAGCTCCTTTCTTAGTAGACGACTTTCCATAATTTGACAAAATACTCGTTGCCAGTATACGTCTGAACGCTAAGTGATCCAGTTTCCCGCCAAGATGTTTATGCAATTGCCACGCATTTTGCTCTGCTAAATCCAGGCAATGGGCGAAAATTGGAAAGTACCACTTTTTTCCGCGTACTTTGACTCTATACAGGCTTATATTTTGCTCGGCGCGGTCCACTCCGCCCATATAATGTTTATAATTATAAATAATATCCGGCTGCTTCAATGTTACATATTTTTTTTCTTTTCTGGACCAAAGAGATCTTGAATGTGAAGGCTCCACTCCATGAAGTGATGAAGATATATTTACAACATTATTATCATTATAACAGCATACTAATATTCCATTAGAAGACTGATACTCACACCAACCTCTCTCTTTCTTGGCAACAACTTTTTTTTTTGGTAAAGGGAAATTTACAAGCCGGTTCTCTCGAATCGTCCCAGTAGCCATAAAGCCCCGAACTTTTAGTTCTTCCAATAATGGCAACGAAGTAAATAAATTGTCAAAGTAAAGATGTACTTCGTTCATATTTCTTTTTTTCAAAACATCTGCATAAGACAGTACAACACTATATATATTTGTTATCAACAAATGTGCCAGCACCCTGATACGGTTCAAACCATACGATATACCCTTTGTGGGTAGCTCAACCCAAAATTTATATCCGTATCGAATAGGTTTTCCATGGATGTATTGTTTGGTGCTATGTTTACCGTAATATGGAGCCATTTGTTCATCAACGCTATGTTTTTTCACATTTGGTGCATTTTGAAGAAATGTGTCGTTGAGCATTCTGATTAGTGGCCTAACTTTGGCAAATTTGTCATTTTCATCTAACAGGCTATTATCTGTGAAGCGAAGGTTCGAAAATATGTAATCAAAACGATCTCTTGACATAGCGTTTGCAACGAGTTCGTTTCTAGCATCTTTAGAAACTTCCCAGTACATTCGACGTCGACTGACGCTACTGTATCCACTGAGTAATAATACACCCAAAAATACCCTTATTTCAGCAGATGTAATATTACTAATTTTGTTTCTTTTTGTGGCATAAAGGTTAGAAAAGTTTACGACGGTATCAAAAAGTTCCATAGGTGACGGAGGGCTACCTTGTAAAAAAATATCTTCTCCATAATAACGATGATAGGGTAAATCGAGTGGTTCCCATTTCCTCAAATTCTTTTCTTTTGGTTGCGTTTGGTTTTTTTTCGTATTTGGCTTATGGGAATGTCATATTCGCTATCAGAATCGCTGTCAAGTAGATCTCTTGTTATTTCAGCACATCCAGTCAGAAGTGCTGGTGGTAAATTTCCAAAATCAACATTTTCTTCATCCCCAGAATCTTCATCAGTGTTTATAGAATCTGCAGGAATTAAATTTATGTTCATGTAACTAGCTTGCTGAAGGTCTTCTGGCAAATCCTTTTCTAATTCGTCCAAAATTTCATTCAAAGTCAATCCGCTAAAACGAATAAAAAATGGAAAAATATTTTTTTAACACAGCTGTTTATTGCCCTGGTAGACTATATGTAGTCTACACAACTTTTAACAGTTATGGTTGAGCACCACGTGTTATTTCTGGATTTCTTGGAAAACAAAACAATTTCTGCAGCGTTTTTATACATGTTCATGAACAAAAATGTAAACAAGGATTTATAGCTGGAACTTTATGCTCACCGTTGTTGAAACATTTCTTGAAAATTGATTTTGTAGAATATTTCGTCACTTTGTTGCAGATTCACTTCTAATTTAAAGCAAACTAAATAATTACTTCGACGGAGGAAATATAAACACGACGTTTATGAACGAAAACTGTTGAATAAATGCCGAAAATCAAAGAATGCTTACTGCTGGGAGGCAAAATGTGCATAGACTATATGTAGTCTAATCGGATAATCTGGGTTAATACTAGGGTGAAAATCGTTCAAACTCGCCATAATTTCTTCTATTGCACTCTCCCTCACTATTCCAATCAAATCATCTACATATTTAGACAGAAACTTGGGTTTTGTTTTTAGTTTTCAAATACAGGTGTCAATTAGTTTTTCCATAACAATATCCGCCACAATTGGGGATACCGGTGATCCCATGGGAAGTCCTTTCTTTTGTGTAAATATTTTTTCTTTAAATTTAAAATAGCGGTTGTCCTTAATGCAGAATTTTAGAATCTTTAGAAATAAGCCCTTTGTCATGTTAGTGTGTATTGCTAATATAATATCTTCCCACCTATCTTCTATAATTCTTAATGCTAAATCAACAGGTACACTTGGAAACAGGGACACTACATCAAACGGGATTAATCTTTCATCGTCGTTTATAGTAAAATCTTTTATCCCATTTTTAAATTGTATTGAATCTTTAACATCATATATCGAGTTCTCCGTGATTCTTTTTAAAATACCTGTAATATATTTACAGATTGATTTAATGGATTGCCTTCCTTATGAATTTTTGGAAGTCCATATATTCTCGGTGCTACGGCCACGTCAGTTTTTAGTTTTTTCCTTTCAAATTCCGAAATCACTTTGTTCTTAAAAAGTTCTTCAACAAGTTCATTGTTTCTCCTTTGGAGAATGGCAGTGAGGTCTTTTTTAGACCTTTGGTATGTCATCATGTCTCCTACTATGTTGTTCATATTAAGGTCATAGTCATCTCTTTCCATTGCCACCGTGCCATTGCCTTTGTCAGCATTTAAAATTAATATATTTTTATTTCGCTCTAAAAACTTTTTTGATTTTTCCACTGCATTTAATGTAAACCTGTCTCTATTACTCAGTCGCATTTTATTCATGTGATTGTCAATAATCGTAGTAAATTTTGTTCTTGCCATTTCTTATTCTTCTTTGTCTTCTATCGTCTGAACAAAATCCTCCCCGCCGGCTATAAATTTAAGCATAGGAAACTCCTGTTTAGTTAAAGGCAGGGCGTGGTTTTTCCCAAGGGATAAAATCCATTGCACATCTTCAGGAATAACCGTTTCAGTTTTATTTACAAACCACTTTTTATTTAATTTGATTTCAAGCTCCTCTTTTTGTAATTCTCTAAGTTTTTCAAATTTTTTCCTATGTCTGTCTTTTATTTTTAAGTTTGTTGATTTTGCAAATACGTCCTCGCTGCACCACAGTTCTTCAATTTCTTCTTCTGTTAATTGTTTCTCTATTTCATTTTTAATTATGTCCTTGTTTTCGTCGTTATGTTTCAATTGTTCATGTTTTTGTCTTAGCAATAAATTAAGGATTTTGTTATGGAATTATTTTTTTTGTTATGAATAACAATTATAAAACCAAAACAAAATTTCTGGTTACCAATAACCACTACTGAAAGTAATTTTTTATTTTTTTTTTTTTTTGGTTATCGCTACCCTGATATGTCGTATGTCGAATTCTTCATGTAGTGGATGCATTTCTAAAGGGTTTGTAGTTAAGTTATTGAAGAACTTTAATTAAAATACTTAAACCTTAATTTTTAATCAAGTTTTTATATAAATAACAATTTATTTATAAAATTAATAACAATATCTTACAAAACTACCCGTTTTGTTTGCTTTACCAAATCTATAATATTAATAGGCAAGGCGATTTCTTGTGACCAATGTAAGTTTCATGGTTTTACCCCGAGTTTGATAAAAAAAATTTATAATTTTATTTTTAGCTGGTATTATGTTCGCAGATTTTCATCGTCTGGAATATTTGTTTGGAGTTATAATCGTTTAAAGTTGCTACTATCACATACATTAAATTATACAATGCTATGTGTGTGCTTAAGGTGCTATTACATGATGTATTTTTTACATATATACTGTCAAATTTTCCCACAACTAAAGTTGTACACATCGTGTGATACATATGAAACATTGTTTATGTACAATACATGAGGAAAGTCACATGTACATTTTTCAATTACGCACATATGAAAAAACAACACTGCTTGTGGCGAAAGAAAAACAGAGTAAATTTTAAAGATTAATATTGAAAGAAAAATAAATTGTTTAGTATTATTTAACAATTAAAAAATATATAACCTTTTTTTTAACAATAAATTTTTTAAAATTCACAAATTAAATCAGCTGTTGTTTACATTTAGAGGTTATGCACGTGTGACAGCAAAAATTATGAATCGTATGTAAAAGACAATTTTGACAGATATGAGGAATTTCATATGGATAAAAAAGTGACAGTACATATGTAAAAAACACTTCATGTAATAGCACCTTTATTAAATTTGTTAATGTGTTTGTGTTAATGTGTTGAGTTTTTTTTTCTTCATTTAAAATGAGTTAAATTGTGAAGCATAGCTTTAGGGTCTTTATTAAATGAAAAAGTTATGTTTCCTAGAATTTGCACTCGAATTTCGAGTGCTGAAATCTGCTAGTATATTTAAATTCCTTATCGTTCAAGTACCTTAGAGATGCATCCATTACATCAAAAACACAATACGTATCCGAGTAGCGATAACCAAAAAATAAAATTACTTTCACTAATGGTTATTGGTCACCAAAAAATTTTTTGGTTTTTACAATAGTTATTCATACAAAAAAAAATTATTTCTCATTATCTTACGATAATGGTTAAAAAGTCCCTAGAATAGATAAAGAAAATTTTAGTGTAACCTTTTCTTCCGGAAGAAAAAATATAACAATTATTTTCCATCCCTGGATTTAGCCAAAATTTTTTATACCTACGCACATTGGGTTCAAATGTTCCCGAAGTGGCGAATAATTGAAATTTTAGAATTAAGTTTTTGTCAGAAACTTTTGTATAGGTGAAACTAGATGAAATTCTACATCACTGTGGGAAATTTTAGTCATCTATGTTGTATACTTACCCCGTGATGAGCTGTCAAATTCAGCAAATTAATGCTGTTTTTGCAAAAAGTAGAACAATTTAAACTCTTTACGATTCAAGTGCTTATTATTCTGTTAAATCTTCAAAAAAGTAAAACTTTTATAATGAAACCTACAACTTCAGTTATTTTAAGATATAGAAAATTCTTTCGTTTATAAAAACTAGAGGACCCGTGCTGCTCCGCAGCATTGTATTATATTATATTAATTTTTATAATATAATACCAAAATTTGCCAAGAGAAGTTAACGTACAGTAAAAGTAAAGCTGATTGTCCACGCATAACTTTCCTTGAACCCAACGAATTTAAGCAGTTAATAGCTCAAAAGAAAGAGCTTGATTCACTGAGTGTTCTTATATTTATGTCAACAGCCTACGTTAATTAGAACTCTAGTTATAGAGGTTTGAGTGAAGGAAAATATTGAAAAAATCTTGTAAAAAGTATAACTTGAGTAAGGTGGGAGTTGAGTAAATTCCAACGCTTGCTGACATATCTGTGTCTAAATAAAAAAAAATTAAGGAAATCGGCCGGATAGAATGGCCAGACGAACTGACTTTAGTTTTTATAAATTCTATTAATATATAAAATTATGTGTAAGTATTTTTAGTAATTTTTTTTAAAAAATGTCTAAAATTGGAACATTTTCCACATTTTAGGGACGACACTTATTAAGCTAGTTATAGTTGGGTTCCGACTTGTGGATTTTAAAAAAAGTGTAGGATTTCAGCTTTAAATTAAAAAAAAAAACCTGAGACACTGTAGAGCCTTTTTTATTGTCGTTTTTGTTGAAAAATTCTGGTAGTCAAGTCCAGTAAGTTTGTTGTTTGTTGCTAAATATTGTCTTTTTCTACACTTTTGGTATTTTTATACCCTATACCACTATGTGGTTTGGGTATAATGACTTTGTGCTGCTGTTTGTAACTACCAAAAATATTTCACCTAAACCCAACTTTTATTATACCGATCGAATCAGAATCACTATCTGATTCGATTTAACGATGTCCGTCCGTCCGTCCGTCCGTCCATCTGTGTGTCCATGTAAAGCTTGTAATCAAACTGCAGGTCGCAAATATGAACATATTTTGATGAAAATTGGTATATAAGCTTTTATCGGCCATAGGACGCCACTGAAATTGGTGAGAATCGGTCCATGTTCAGACCTAGCCCCCATACAAATGACCCCTATGAAATCAACATAAATTGCCATAATATCCAAATTATCATATAAATCTTAGTCAAATTGGGTTTGTATGTATTTATTACATCCATTAATCAGTAGTCCAAAAATTATCCCTATGGGACAACTCTTAGTCATATGCCTCATATAGAGCTGCTTCCCGATCTTAACCTAAATCTATCAAAAAACAAAAATATTGCACTATTTCTCAAATTTTGTTTGTATGTATTTTTGCAAAATAGAAGAGTCTTTACCAAACATGGTCAGGATCGGTCCATTTTTGTGCCTAGTCCCCATATAGATATATCATCCGATATGAACTTTTTCATATCTGCAGCCAAAAAAATTAATAAAAATCCCACTCAAATTTGATTTATGCTTATTTCCTATATCCAGTTAGTTGGGCCTGAGAGATAAGGTCTCTAAACGCATGGGTATCGTATAGTTGGTCTAGACCGACTATAATTTTCTTACTTGTTGTTATTGCTTATGTTGATGTCTGCTGAAATTACAGAAGTGGACTTAACTCTGATAAAAACAAATGCATACAATACTTATTTTTGCTTCTTGTGGTCATTAGATTCATTTGGGAAATTTTGGTAGATTTCCACTTCGTTGAAAAATATCAGGGCCGGAGATTATACAGCACACACTTTTACCAATTGGAGAATTAGCGGAAGAAGCTCAAGAAGCGAGAAATAAAGATTTTAAAAATTATAGAGAGCACTTTGCCTGTAAATGCAGCCGAGAAAAGTCCAATGCTGATATTTTCAATAGGTTTCTTCTAAGTTCTGACCTATTTATATCTAGCATGAGTAAGAAATATGAGCAGAAATTTACCAACTGCGGAATTAGAGTTATTAGTTTTGCCAAATATTTCTGATGAAAATTATAATAACGATGTAAGTAATCAAGATGGTGAAGAGGAAGGTGATGATAATAGCAATGAAGGTAGTGATGACGATGATGAAGATTATGATAATTATGATGAATATTATGATAATAATAAAGATTATGATAATTGATGATGAATTTGAAATTCGAGTGCAAATTCTATGAAATTTTATTGTTTCATTAAATAAAGACCCTAAAAATATGCTAATCAATTATAACCAACTCACAAATCAACACAAAAAACAAACTCATTTTTATTACAAACACATTAACAAGTCTAATAAACACACACATAGCATTGTATAATTTTATGTATGTTTTAAATGCAATTTACTCAAAATAAAGGAAAAAATTTAAAAATCTGTAAATCTGCAAAACGGCTAAAAAGAAATACCTTTTATATAATATATTTGGTTAAAATCGGGATAAAACAGTAAACCAAAAAATCGGTAACAAGAAATCGCCTAGCCTATTAATATTTATTTATTTTATTTAATGTTTATTAAAATTGTAAAATAAAAACAAAGATTTCACGAAAAAGTTTTCATGTTTTTTTTTTAATAAACCATTCTTTCGTGACTTTTTTGAGATAATTATGTATATTTATGGATTTTGTAAATAACAAAATTTTAATTTTATTTACGTTTTTTTATTAGCATATTAAGTATGCTCTAATTTCCAGTTTGATTCATTCATTTATCGCTTTTCGTTCCAAAGTTACAATTAAAAGAGTGAACTAAGAACTTTTTTGTCGAAAAACAAAAAAGCGCCTAACAGGTTTTTTTTTAATTTTTTTCCAAAATGCTGTGTTATTATGAATTTATGGTTAATCAAGAATAAGAAGTTATAATATCCTGTTTAAATTTAAATTTATATTTATGGAATTTATTGAAAAAGAAAATTTGGAATTTAAATTCAATTTATCTAATTTATCTCTTTTAAATAAAAAAGCGCCTAATAGGTTAAAAAAAAATTTTTTTTTCATTTTTTTTCAAAAATGCTGTGTTTTTATGTACTTATGATTAATCATCAATATACACTCAAAATATTTATAAACTACGGCTTCCCTGAAATAATCGCCACTTTGAGTACCATCGAACTCACTGTGATACGTTATTATTCGTAATAAGTTCTTATTTTTAATTTAACGCATATATTTGCTATTGAACAGATATTGGTTTTTAAACCTTTAAAAAAAAAATTGTATTCATTAACGTTCAATAGCAGTGTTATAACAATTAACTTTTATATATATTTTGTGTTTAATGGTTGGCTACATTATGCATACTCGTATTTTCCCTCATTTATATGTTAGTGACTTATTTAACAATTTGTAGATTAACTACTTAATAGGAATAAATTAAGTTTTTATTGACAGTTTATAAATTTATTTTTACAAAATTAAAATTTTCACAACTAACGGAAAAATTATTAATTGGAATTGCATTAAAACTACAAAAATTAAACAGGCAATAGGAAATTATATTGTAATTCATATCTACCATATAAACATAGTTCTTTAAAAAGAAATATAATTTGCAAGCAAAGTCTTTGCGCAAATTAATTTTTTTTATGGAACTAAATTAGACACATTATAACATATTACAGTGCTAAATATTGATGATTTTAATAAGTGTTTTTATTTTAACAACATATTTTAAAACAAAAATATGTTAACAGATATTGTATCAAATTATTGGCATGTATAAGTATGGTACAAATAAATACGTACGTATAATTATTTTTCAAATAATTATTTTTCAATCAATTCTTTGCCTGTTTTGGTATATTAAACCGAATGAAGTATACGTGAAACAATGGTTTAGTTATATAGTAGTTAAGCTGCCAACCTTAGATCGCAGATCTATGCTAAACGTTTCGTTTCTTTTGAACATAATTAATGGCGATGTTTCTTCTGGTTTTCTGATCAACAATATTTCATTTAACATCCCTCAGCGGCCAACACGTGTCTTCTCGAATTGAATTTAATAAGTTTTATAGATTTATTGATTTTTCTTCAAATACAAATGTTATAAAAAGTAATATAATAATTTATATGAAAACATGATTATCAATTAATTTTTTTTAATTTTACATTCATGTTCGCCTATTTTATAAATGTCCATGTAAATAGTCTGTAAGGCTTAATTCCATAGATTAATAAATAAATAAAAAAAAATAAATAAATAAAAATATAGTACTAGATAAAGCTAGAAGCATTGGCACATTTGTTTTAAGAATTGATGAATATTCTGCATGACAGGCTACACAGCTATTTCATCAGTAAGCAAAAACATATTGGAAATTCAAATACCTTTGCAGAGTACAACCTAATGAGAATACAAGCAAATAAGCGGGAAGTAACTTTATATGGGGACTATGACTAAAAATTGCTCAATAGGGTCTATATTTGGACTACTGATTTATGGGTGTAATAAACACACACCAACCCAATTTGACTGAGATCTATATGATAATTTGGATCTTATGGCACTTTACGTCGATTTCATAGGGGTCATATGTAGGGGGACTAGGTCTGAACATGCACCGAATTTCACCAATTTAAACAGCCTTCATCCTATGGCCCACGAAGGCTCAAATAGCAAATTTCATCAAAATGCATTCATATTTGCGACCTGCAGTTTGATTAAAAGGTCTACATGGACATACAGACGGACGGACATCGCTAAATCGACCCAGAAAGTGATTCTGAGTCGATCGGTATAATATAAAATGGGTCTAGGTCAAGTACTTTTGGTAGTTAGAAACAGCAGCACGAAGTCATTATACCCAAACCACATAGTGGTATAGGGTATAAAAAACTTTGAAACAAATATGTTTTTATATGAGAACAATTAAATCCTCTCTAAAATACGTTTTACTTGATAATTATGAAGAACCCCATATTCAAGGGGCTGGAATACAAATCAAATGTGACAACAGTAACGTTTCTATATATTCCATCTACATGCCACCAGAACATAAAATTACATGCGAAGATTATGAATCTTTTTTTAAGAAAATGGGACCTAAATTTATTGTTGGTGGAGACTACAACGCCAAACATCAGTGGTGGGGTTCTAGACTTGCTAATATCAAAGGCAAAGAACTTTACAAATGCGTAATGAAAAATAATTACTCTGTTCTACTACAGGCAGACCCAAGCGACCCCAGAAAAATACCAGACCTATTGGATTTTGTTGTTTACGGAGGCATTGCTAATAACTGTTTAGATATCTTAGAAAATGATGAACTAAGTTCCGTCCATTCAGCTTTATTAGTAAATTATAATGCGAGTTATTTACAAGTTAATGTAATGTATAAAGTTATTACAAATAAAACTGATTTAAATTCTTTTAAATACTTGGTAGAAAGAAGCACTAACACGAATTAAAGATGGGCTCGATAATGCTGTTGAAAACTTCACAAACTTAATACATGAAGCAGCGTGTTTGTCAACACCAGCAACAGTACCGCCTAGTGGTCGAAATAAAGTAAATGTATCTGCTGAAGTTAGAGATTTAGTAAGAATTAAAAGAAATTTTAGAAGGACATGGAAACAAACAAGAAATCTAGCAGATAAAACTAATTTAAATCGGGCCACATAAGAATTAAAACAACGCTTAACCGAGGCAAAAAATTAACAATTTAGCTGCTATTTACAAAATCTTAGTCCATTAAAAAACAATGAACACAAATTATGGAATGCCACAAAGTTTTTAAAATGACCAACGAAAAGAAATGTAGCTGTGAAAGATTCAAATGGCATCTGGTGTAAATCTGATTTAAGCAAAGCTGATAGTTTTTCTCAATACCTGAAATCTACATTTGAACCATTTGCTTTCAACAATCCATCTAGTGAAGTAACTGCGTTTCTTGAAAGCCCTTGCCAAATAGTCCTACCAACTAAACATATACCACCCTATGAAATAGCTCAAGAAATTTCCAAATTAAATAACAAAAAATGTCCAGGATACGATAAGTTATATGCCGAAGACCTTAAGGCATTACCAAAAAAACTATTATTTTTTTAACACTTATCTTTAATTCAATTTTGAGACTGAATCATTTTCCTGCTCAATGGAAATGTGCAGAGATGTTGGTGGTGCCAAAACCTAATAAGCCAGAAAATGACTTAAGGTCTTATAGGCCGATAAGTCTATTAGTTACATTTTCAAAAGTGTTTGAAAAACTATTTCTGCATAGACTTCAGCCAATTTTGGATGCAAACACTATTATACCTGAACATCAGTTTGGATTTCGCCATAACCACGGTACACCAGAACAATGCCATCGTATAGTAAATGAAGGTAGAATTGCATTGGAAAATGAGGAATACTGCTCTGCTTTGTTTCTGGATGTAAAACAAGCTTTCGATAGAGTCTGGCATTCTGGCCTTCTCTTTAAATTAAAGGAACTTCTTCCTGCACCTTTTTATTCAGTTCTAAAGTCGTATCTAAAAGATCGCAATTTTTATGTAAAAGTAAACGATGAAATATCCAACATTTGTGATATCAAAGCTGGTATACCCCAAGGAAGTGTTTTAGGTCCTGTACTTTACACTATTTTTACATCAGATATGCCTGATGAAGACGTCACTGTCGCTACATATGCTGATGACACTGCTTTAACAGCAAGAAACAGCTGTAAAGTCAAAGCCTCCGAACTGATCCAAAGAAACCTTAACAATATTTCAAATTGGTTGAAAACATGGAATATTTGTGTTAATGCTGAAAAATCATCCCATATTACTTTTGCTTTAAGAAAAGGTGATTGTCCTCCTATTTTTCTAAATGGTGACGAAATTCCTAAATCAGATTGTACGCATATAAATGGAAACTCACATGGAGAAAACACATTGAAGCTAAAAGGGACCAATTAAATATTAAAACTAAAAGAATGTACTGGTTGCTAGGTCAAAAATCAAAATTAAGTCTCGAAAATAAAGTCATGTTGTATAAAATTATTCTTAAACCCATATGGACATATGGTATACAATTAAGGGGGACCGCGAGCAACTCTAACATTGAAATTCTTCAACGATACCAATCAAAAACCCTTCGGATGATTACAGATGCACCCTGGTTTATGACAAATTACAATATCCATAAGGACTTATCCATAACTAAAGTCAAAAATGAAATTAGTAGATTTAGCACCAAATACTTAGAAAGACTTAGCAATCATTCTAACGCACTTGCAATTAGTTTATTGGACGATTACGATGAAGTTAAAAGACTTAATAAACTCTATGTCCTTGAACTACCATTTTTAAAATAAAAACTGTATATATGTAAATAAAAACTTTGTAAATATATATAAATATATAAAAATATAAAATAAAAAATATACATAAGTAGTATACACCTTTAGTATGTATACATATGTATGATTGTTTTAACCTCATGGGAGATTAAAACTCATGTGAAGATTTAATAGCTGTAATTTGCTTATCATTGCAAAATATATTGCAAGTAAATAAATGAAAAAAAAAAAAAAAATATGAGCACAATGGCGTACCCTCCTTATTTTTAGTTCATTATTATATATTTTTACAAATATCAATACAACAAATCTTATTTTTGATCCTAATCATCTCTTAATAGGCTAGGCGATTTTTTGTTACCGACGTTTTGTTCTACCCCTTTATCCCAATTTCGACCAAGCGTATATTATTTGAAAGTTATTTCTTTTTAGCTATTCACCAGTTTTACAGATTTTTAAATTGTTTCCTTTGTTTTGAGTAAACTTAATTTAAAGTTGCTACTAACACATACAAAAAAATTATATATGTATATGCTATGTGTGTGTTTATTAAATTTGTTAATGTGTTTGTTAATGAGTTTGTTATCTTCATTCACAATAATAATAAACCAAAACAAGTAAGAAAATTATAGTCGGTCTAGACCGACTATACGATACCCTATACCATGCATTTAGAAACCCTATCTCTTAGGCCCAACTAACTGGACATTGAAAATAAGCAAAAACCAAATTTCATTGGGATTTTTATTAATTTTTTGGCTGCAGATATGAAAAAGTTCATATCGGATGCTATATCTATAAAGGGACTAGGTCCAAAAATGGACCGATCCTGATCATGTTTGGTAAAGTCTATTGTATTTTGCAAAAATATATACAAACAAAATTTGAGAAGAATCAGTGCAATATTTTTGTTTTTTAATAGATTTAAGTGAAGATCGGGAAGCAGCTCTATATGGGGTCAAAGGGACCATTTTTGGACTACTCATTAGTGGATGTAATGAACGCATATAAACCCAATTTGAGTAAGATCTATATGACAATTTGGATGTTATGGCAATTTATGTCGATTTCATATGGGTAATTTGTATGGGGGCTAGGTCTGAACATGGACCGATTCTCACCAATTTCAATAGCGTTCATCCCATGGCCGATAAAAGCTCATATACCAAATTTCATCAAAATATATTCATATTTGCGACCTGCAGTTTGATTACAAGCTTTACATGGACACACAGACGGACGGACGGACGGACGGACATTGTTAAATCAACTCAGAAAGTGATTCTGATTCGATCGGTATAATTAAAGATGGGTCTAGGTCAAATATTTTTGGTTGTTACAAACAGCAGCACAAAGTCATTATACCCAAACCACATAGTGGTATAGGGTATAAAGATGATGGTTTGTGAATTGGCTAGGTTGAAAAATAAATTTGCCCAGAAATTGCACTCGAATTTCGAGTGCTGGAAGTTGCTAATTTTAGTGATTGAGTTAGAAATTTTTAAAGTAAAAACATTTGGTCTTTTGCCTGATCAATTTTTTATATAAGTAAAAATAGAAAATAATATATTTGCATATACCAATGTGATTTTAGCAAAGATAAATTGTCATTGTCATGTCTCCAATGCGCGAAGCACCAGACATTTTGGAGGATTTGCATCCGTCGATACAAATTTTGAAGAACTTTTTTTTGAAACATGATTTAAATTTCCGTGCTACTTTTGGCCTCTATTTTTTGCAGCGTTTCTTTGTGAAACCCTTTGGACTTTATGTGGCACAAATTAGTCTGAGCACTGAACTAGCCGGGCTACTTTGCACTGATACTTTCTAATAACATAGCAAGTAGTATGACGGCAGACCTTTGATCAAGTTGTTTTCATTGATAATATTTAATAATTTTACCACGGACTTACTAACATATATCATCACTCGTTTTCATAAAACTAACAATAAATAAAAATGTAACACGTGATATATTTGTCAATGATAAATTTGTTAAGAAATATTTCAAATAATGCTTGCGAAGACAGTTGAGAGAAAAACATGTGCTAAGATATTTTCCATCTGACTCCTTATATAAATGAATATTGTAGTTACACTAGTTGCAAGAATTTTTCATCCTCTATCATGCTATAAAAAACTCTTAAAGGGGTTAAATTGAAAAGCTAATCTATGTCGTAAATAAAACATGTAAAAGTCAAAGAGCATGCCATAAAGTAATAGTGGCTCTAGTCCAACTTTATCGTCCATGGTAAGCCACATTACTTGATTATCATCCCATTTAACAATACTAGCAGATTCCAGCGCTCGAAATTCGAGCACAATTCCTATCCAACTTCATTTCAACTTAGCCAATTCACAAAACAACACTTTTTTGGTTTATTATTATTGTAAATGAAAACAAACTCGTTAACAAACACATTAACAAATTTAATAAACACATACATAGCATATGTGTAATTTTATGTATGTGTAGGTAGCAACTTTAAATGCAATTTACTCAAAATTAAGAAAAAAAAAAATTAAAAAGCTGTAAATCTGGTGAACAGCTAAAAAGAAATACCTTTCAAATAATATATGTTTGGCTAAAATCGGGACAAAGCATTAGAACAAAACATCGATAACAAGGAATCGCCTATCCTATTAATATTATATATATATATATTGGTGGTATGAATATGGGCCCCAGGAAAATGGGCCCAAAAAAAAAAAATGAAAATGAGCCCCAAAAAAATGTATGGAAAACAACAACACGAAATTTTGGGGCCTGTTTTCCCATTTTGGGGTCGTTTTTCATTTCTTCATGTGGGGTGCATTTTCGTAATGAAAATGGACCCCAAACAAGAAAATGAAAAAGGGCCCCAAATAATTTTTGGGGCCCAATATCATGTATTGGTGGGGCCTTACTTCATATTTTGGGGTTCATTTTCATTTTCTTTTTTTTTTTTTTAATAAACTTTTATAAACTTCCATGATGTAAAAAAATCGAATATTTTCTTATTGAATTCAGTTTTATTTAGTAACGTCGGTCAAATTGGGTTTAAATGTGTTTATTACATCCAATAATCAGTAGTCCAAAAATAATATATTGATTTGATGCAATGGAAATAATAACAATTCATTTTGTTATGGATGGAATACAAATAATAACAATTTATTGGAATTTTTTTAAACTTTAATACACTTTAGAGCAAATAATAACAATTTAGTAGAATATTTTTATAAATGGAATACAAATAATAGCAATTTATTGAAATATTTTTAAATTTGTTTCAATAATTTGTTTGCAATAAGGACAAAGCAAAGGCGAATTGTTACTTTGAGATTTTTTATCCAAAATATCCAAACAGCTTGACCAAATTTTGAAATGTTTGCAGGGAAAAGACATTTTTTTATTCTTGTGACGTACGCAGGAAAATTTTATTCAGCGAAGCCACTTGCCGCGTCCTACTGGAGGAGAAAACCCTTAAGCGCGGCCGCAGGCCGCCACACAGAAAAACATTTGAATGCGAAGCCAGATTTCAATACTTAACTTTAGTGTCTCCGGGAAGACATTACAGAATGTTATTATTATTATTAATATTATTCCCTTTTGCGGAATGTTTACATCTAATTTAAACATTTTGTAAAAGGGAAAATAACGGCACTTTTACCACGTTTACAAGATTTGAAATGCTTTAGTGCCATAATGTCTGTAGACGTTATGTCATGCCACCGTTTTTTAATATTTCCCGAATCATTTAAGTCAAGCGGTTTAATTTTAAAACCACATTACGACATCTCATTGCAATTTTTTCGTTTAAAAATTAAAAAAAAATATTTTTGTATAACAAATGTCACATTGTTTTACAAATCTTTATTTTAAATTTAAATACTACTTCCAAGCATATAAAAAAAATTTGAAGAAATGCAATTCTTTTATATTTAAGTGAGCCGACCTAATTTTTCACTAATTCTTCAGACAAAACAAGTTAATCAACAAAACAAGTGAAAAAAAATTGGGGTCCGTTTTCACATTTTGGGGCCCATTTTCATACACTTCATCGTACCGCATCCTTTAAATGAAATTGAGCCCCAAATAGTGTTTATGCAAATGAGCCCTAGAATAGTTTAGGGCCCGTTTTCATTCGCGGTTTGGGGCCCTAGTTCATTTTTTGGGGCTCATTTTCATTTCTAAAAATGGGGTCGACTTTCATTATGAAAATGAACCCCAAATTTGGGACCCACTTTCATTTATTACTTTGGGGTCCATTTTCCTGGGGCCCATATTCATAGCGCCATATATATTACTATATGATTTCGATTTACAACAAGCCAAAAAATACTTATGTTTATATATTACTAGCTGTATCCCGATTCAATTCACCACACATCGTATCGAAATTAAAACTGGTAATTTTTGATTTTGGCGATTTTTGTATATAGCGATTTTCGGTTTTGGAGATTTTTGAGTTGGCGGTTTTTCTTTTTTGTGATTTTTTTCATTCGTGATTTTTGGTTCTACAAAATTTTGTGTTTGGCGATTTTTGTTTTTAGCGTTAGAATTACTTTCTGAGTCTATTTAGCGATGTCTGTCCGTTCGTCCGTTCGCCTGTCCATCTGTGTGTCCATGTAAACCTTTTAATCAGACAACAGTTTGCAAATATTAATATGTTTTAATTACTTATTGTGTTTTAATGAAATTTGGTATATAAGCTTTTATAAACCATAGGATGAACGCTGCTGAAATTGGTGAAATTCGGTCCATCTTCAAACCTAGTCTCCATACAAATGACCCCTATGAAATCGACTTAAATTGGCATAAGATCCATATTATCATATAGATCTCGTTCAAATTTGTTTTCTGGGTATTTATGACATCCATTTATCAGTTGTCCAAAAAAACCCCCACGCAGCAATTCTTTGTCATAGCCCCCATATAAAGTTTCTTTCCGATTTTCAGTTAAATCTATAAAAAAAAAATTTGCACTGATTTTTATCAAATTTGGTTTGTACAGATTTTTTTTTCGAAATATAAGTGACTTTGCCACATATGGTCAGGATTGGTCCATTTTTCGACCTAGTCCCCATATGAATATAACATCCGATATGAACTTTTTCATATCTGCACCAAAGAAATGAATAACACTCAAATTTGGTTTATGTTTATTTTCTATATCCCATTAGTTCGACCGAAGAGATAGGGTATCTAAACCAGAGTTCAGAAAAAAACACACACTGAATAAAAAACTCGTACATATATGTAAACAAACATAACTTAGACCAACACACACAAATTTTTATTTTCAAATCAATTATGGGTGTTTTTAAATTTTCTTCGGTGCCCAACACAACCATGAATGTGTTCGTTTTAATATTTCGTTATTTACACGAACATTTTTGTATCACATACTTTTTGTTTCAATCACACATAAAGCACACATTTTTGAGTGTTGCTTTATTTGAAGTTCATGTTCTGGTACGTGTACTGAAAAAAAACACAAAACATGTACAATAAACAGGTTCGAGTTCAGTTATATTTTAAGTCGTGTTGTGGCTCGTGTAGTAAGAAAAAACTGAACGTGTACAATAAACAGGTTCGAGTTCAGTTATATTTTAAGTCGTGTTTAAGTCGTTTTAAGTCGTGTTTAAAATATAACTGAACTCGAACCTGTTTATTGTATATGTGTGTTTCATGTGTGTATTTTCTGAACCTTGATCTAAACCATTGTATAAGGTATTGTATAGTCGGTCTAGACCGACCACGATTTTCTTATTTTTGTTTTTTTGTGATTTTTGATTTTTGCGATTTTTGTTTTTGGTGATTCTAGATTTTGGCGATTTTTATTTTTCGCGATTTTCAGTTTTGGCTATTTTTGATTTATGCGCTTCCGTCAATATTTTCCTTAACTACTCACCTTGGTAATTTATGTACTTGTCAAAAGTTTCAAGACTATCATTTTCATAGTACTTCATATTTTTTGTATAGGAGGTGCCACGCCCATTGATCAGATCCCGTACATTTTTGGGCAACTACTCACATCAATGAACTCAGGCAAATTCCCAAGGCGTTTTCTATTATAGTACTCTAGTTATATGATATTAAATACATATTTACCTTGTATGGGGCAACACGCCCATTGGTCCGAGTTCGCGCATTTTTTGTCCGACTATTCACATTAATAACTTATGAACTCACACAAAGTTCCAAGGCTTTGGAAACTGCAGTGCTCCAGATATATGACATTTACATTGTATGGGTGTGCCACGCCCAGAGATCTTATACCACCCATTTCTTTCCGAGTACTAATTTTGATTACTTATGAACTCACACAAAGTCCCAAGACTTTATCTATTACAGTGCTCTAGATATATGACATGAAATATTTACTTTGTATGGCGGGTGCCACGCCCATTTTTTCCGCAACTCTTCAAATTAGTTTAGTACTAGTACTGTCGTAGTACTTCATATATTATATGTTAAAATTAGATGTAAGAAATTCATTCTATGTGTGAGGTGCCAGGCCCATCTCAAAAATCCAAAAAAAAAAAAAAAAATATAGCCTATTTTTTCTTCCGGATAGGCAGTTACCTAGTTTATACTTTTCAAGACGATCGAGCCAGTGGTGTAGTCTCCTATTAACGAACGTACAAACTAACGCGGGTATTTGAAAAAAATTGACCTGTCAGCCCAAATCTGCCCATTGCAGATAACATAGTGCATTTAAAATTTTTAGTATGCCATGTCTTAAATTTAAAATGATTTATACTCTTTTATAAATTTATATCTCTTTATTAAGAATAATTGAATTTATATGTTATTAAAATATCTTAAATTCCCATTATATTTTCTTTTCAAACCAAATAATAAAAAATTAATTGGATTGAATAATGGCCACAACAATAACACAATTTCGGTTTTTATATATTTATTATTTTATCTATAAAGCTTAACATTTTCCAATATTTACATTCTAGAATAATATAATTTCTGAACAAGGAAGAAGAATTATATTAAAGTTTTCTTATAGTCCTTCCTTGTATTATTGTTGTTGCTGGCTGATATTATTATTTTACAATCCATTATATATAAAGATATTAAATTTATGCACAATTTACCTTTTAGCAACAAATTTTGTTTAACTAACAAAAGACAATGAACCCAAAGAAAAAAATGTTTGTGGGTAATGTTATATGTGTGACATTATTGGGGAAAGAGTTTGTGCAAATTTGAACATGAAAAAGGAAAATCATTGAATGGTTTACCCTTTTTTGTAGTAAACTTCATTACATCTTCTAAATTGTTAAAAATATTTTCTAATTCTATTTTGTTTTCCGATAAGCTTTTGAAAGATAAGGGAATGGCTACGCTGTACCTTTTTGTATTAAACCAAATGTTGGTTGTAGTCAAAAAAATGGTCAATTAGATATTTTAACCTTAATCTTTTATTTGTATTAGTTTACAGGGTCAATATTGGATATTGGACTTTAATGTGATTGATCTGAAAATATAACCATAACCAAATTTACTTCAAGTCTAAGTTTGGCATTTGAAATTTTAAACAAGAATATTTTATTATAATTTTTTCTAAAATTTAACTGCTTATAACAGATATACCTTTAAGCCTTTTTTAGCACAAAAGTGATTTATATATATGTTTATATAAATATGTATATACAATATAAAAAAAGCATTTAAAAAATCCAATTAAGTGCTTTCTTACCAGCTGATACTCATTTTTAGTATTATGGACAAACAAAATGATTAAATTATTTACCTTAACAAAAAATATATTCACGAGTAAAACAGTTAAATGACCTTATACAATTTTATACGGTTATAATTAATGGTAGATCAAATAGATACTGTATGAAACTAGTGGGATAAGAGAGGGCTTTGTTTTTAGTGCAACACTGAAAGGATGGTTATATGCTAACACAATCGTATTTGTATTCCTATTATCAAATATTTCAGGTGCTGCACATAGAAAATATTTTGAATGGAAATAGGTTACCACCGAAAAATTTATTCAGCTGATAATATTTGTTATTGTTATTTATGTGTATTAAAAAATAAAATTTATTTTACTCATTTATTACTATATATAATGTTAATAGGTAAGGCGATTTCTTGTGACCGATTTTTTGTTCCACAATTTTCTCCCGATTTTACGCATAAGTGTCTCATTTGAAAGGTATTTCTTTTTGGCTGTCCATCAAGGTTATAGATTTTTAAATTTTTACCTTGTTTTGGTCGGTCTAGACCGACTATACGATACCCTTTATCATGCGTTTAGAGACCCTATCTCTTAGGCCCAAATAACTGGATACAGAAAATAAGCATAAACCAAACTTAAGTGGGATTTTTATTAATTTTTTCGGCTGCAGATTTAAAAAAGTTCATATCGGATGCTATATCTATATGGGGACTAGGCCCAAAAATGGACCGATCTTGACCATGTTTGGTCAAGTCTCTTGTATTTTGCAAAAATATATACAAACAAAATTTGAAAAGAATCAGTGCAATATTTATACCCTATACCACTATGTGGTTTGGGTATAATGACTTTGTGCTGCTGTTTGTAAAAACCAAAAATATTTGACCTACACCCATCTTTAATTATACCGATCGAATCAGAATCACTATCTGATTCGATTTAACGATGTCCGTCCGTCCGTCCGTCTGTGTGTCCATGTAAAGCTTGTAATCAAACTTCAGGTCGCAAATATGAATATGTTTTGATGAAATTTGGTAGTTGATCTTTTATTGGCCATGGGATGAACGCTATTGAAATTGGTGAGAATCGGTCCATGTTCAGACCTAGCCCCCATACAAATGACCCCAATGAAATCAACATATATTGCCATAAGATCCAAATTATCATACAAATCTTAGTAAAATTGGGTTTTTATGTATATATTACATCCATTAATCAGTAGTCCAAAAATGATCTCTATTGGATAAGTCTTAGTCATAGGCCCCATATAGAGCTGCTTCCCGATTTTCACTTAAATCTATCAAAAAACAAGTAAGAAAATTATAGTCGGTCTAGACCGACTATACGATACCCTATACCATGCGTTTAGAAACCCTATCTCTTAGGCCCAACTAACTGGACATAGAAAATAAGCAAAAACCAAATTTGAGTGGGATTTTTATTAATTTTTTTGGCTGCAGATATGAAAAAGTTCATATCGGATGCTATATCTATATGGGGACTAAGTCCAAAAATGGACCGATCCTGATCATGTTTGGAAAAGTCTCTTGTATTTTGCAAAAATATATACAAACCAAATCTGAGAAGAATCAGTGCAATATTTTTGTTTTTTAATTGATTTAAGTGAAGATCGGGAAGCAGCCCTATATGGAGCCAAAGGGATCATTTTTGAATTACTCATTAATGGACGTAATGAACGCATATAAAACCCAATTTGAGTAAGATCTATATGACAATTTGGATCTTATGGCAATTTATGTCGATTTCATAGGGGTAATTTGTATGGGGGCTAAGTCTGAACATGAACCGATTCTCACCAATTTCAATAGCGTTCATCCCATGGCCGATGGAAGCTTATATACCAAATTTCATCAAAATATAGTCATATTTGCGACCTGCAGTTTGATTACAAACTTTACATGGACACACAGACGGACGGACGGACATCGTTAAATCGAATCAGATAGTGATTCTAATTCGATCGGTATAATTAAAGATGGATGTAGGTCAAATATTTTTGGTTGTTACAAACAGCAGCACAAAGTCATTATACCCAAACCACCAAAGTGGTATAGGGTATAAAAATATACAATGTTGCATATGTGTTCATTAAATTTTTTAATGTGTTTGCAAAGAAAAAAAATTAGTTTGTTTTCTACATTCACAATAATAATAGTGTGGAATTGAAAAATAATTTTGGACATAAATCAATAACGCCATCGATATTTAAAAAGTGTTGAATTATGAATTGGCTAAAATTTATTAGTATACCTTTAGGGTCTATTAAAATAATTTTTTAAACGAAAAAATAAAATTTCCTAAATTTGCGCTCGAATTTCGAGGGCTGGGATCTGCTAGTAAATATATAATTCATATAAAATGACGATCACAAAAACTTGAAAATTAATTGCGTTTACCAAAGTTCTTATAAAACTATTTAAATTTATTTTACTCCGAATCTTTGATATCCCTTGTGTCTTATACTCAATGCTAGAGCACAGTAACATATTATTTAAGTTGAAGTTAAACAAATAAATAAATAATTAAAAATTGCTTTTTGACCAGTATTACAATTTCTAATATTTTTTTTTTCCTTATAAAAACCATGATGATGTTTTATATAGAAAAGATAATTTGCTCTGTGAAATTTGGATTATTTTACTTTTATTAGGGTAGAAAAACTACTTGATAAGTACATCAAAGAGAAATACTTTTCCAACCCAGCCACTGGGTATTTAAATAACCAAGAAAGCATGTGAAAACCGGCATGTTTTTTATTTTAAGTGCTGTACGCAGCTTGTTAAGGAATCTTAACAGAAAATTTTCATATATTTCTTAAAGAAAAAAAGCATAAAAGTACCTTTCAGTGCAACACTAGCAATCAGCTGTTTTCTGTCAATTATTAAGAATTGTGAAATTGAAAACAAATCAATTCTTCGGTTCTGCTTTATTTGGCCTGCTAAACGCTTTTTAAGCTCAGTATCAAAATTACCCATCCGCTTCTTGTTTTTCTTTGCCGAATTTTGTTCGTTTTTTCCATGTTTGCAACTGAAAAATAACTTTTAATTTTTTTAGCATATTACATTTTGTTTATGGTTACCTCTCCTGTCAAAATTCTGTTCAGAAAGAACGAAAAATTTGATATTCCTGCTCAAAGCCTGGGTTGCCTTACTTAATTTACGTCAAAAAAAAGTAGTAAAAACAATACTACTTTTTTAAAAAGCTGCAGATTATCAACAGAAATTTTTTGACAGAAAAATTCCTTAAGCATTTCTGAAGCGTTTTTTTATATGAAGTTTTTGATTCCTTACCAAGCTGCATACAGGCCTTTATTTGGAAATATAAAAAATATAAAAAATAAATTACTGAGCGTTAGTCATCTTCATTTTGTCTCGTGCAACACCATTTTGTTAATTGAGAAAGCTAGGAGCGGGATATGAGTTCGTCTTGTACTTCAAGCAGCCGTATTCGATATTGCCACCACATTGCGGTCAACTATGACAAGTGTTGAGTTTTCGAATGAAATGATCTATACGATCGCGACGCACTGCCTGCTGCTCTCCGAAGGCCGAAAATTTATCCGGATTGAGGTAATCGGATTTAATCATATTCGACTCGAAAACATAAATTTGGAATTCCAATTAAAACACTGTTTTTTTTTTTTTTTATTAATCAACACTAAGGGAATGCCCCCTACAGATGCAGTGCATTGTGTTGATCTCAGGAAAGTTTTAGATATAGGATGGAGGAAAGAAGGCACACTAATTTTTTTTTATTTTTTTTTTGCAGCGATAAACCAAAGCCTCTGATGGGAATCGAACCCACGACCCCCGCATGATAGGTGAGCACGCTACCTACTCACCTTCTGTTGACTTCTTTTCGTATTTTCGAGAGTGGCCATGTAATTTCCACGCATTTACCATAGGTGCATCTAATTCATTCGTTATCAACGGCCAAAATTACATCTTGCCCCGAATCCGAATGCGATAATTATTAATAGCCAAAAAGGTCTACATTAGGGTGCCAAAAAAAATTGTCCCCCAGCTTTTTATAAAAGCTTAGAGTGCGAAGTATTTTTGTATTTTTTTCAGATTTTTTTGGAAGAGGTTTAGAGGTGGCTAAAGTCGATTTTTACCCAAAAATTGGGATTCCCGGAATTTTTAAATTTTACTTATTACTTGGCCCATAACCACGATTTTCTGTCTAACGCAAATATTTTAAAACAAAAATGTTCAACTTTACTT
The DNA here is from genome assembly GCA_963682025.1 of Cordilura impudica. Taxonomy (NCBI): domain Eukaryota; kingdom Metazoa; phylum Arthropoda; class Insecta; order Diptera; family Scathophagidae; genus Cordilura; species Cordilura impudica. The sequence goes on along the minus strand of OY821518.1, from coordinate 258,951,653 downwards.
TTCTGTGTAGATATCGGCATTTTTTTTGCTGATTTGGGTTTGACAGTTTTTCGTAAATTTAGCATAAATGTTGAAAGTAATTGCAATTTTTAAAATTTCTATCACAGTTAAAACAAGTAAGAAAATTATAGTCGGTCTTGACCGACTATACGATACCCTATACCATGCGTTTAGAAACCCTATCTCTTAGGCCCAACTAATTGGACATAGAAAATAAGCAAGCAAACACCAAATTTGAGTGGGATTTTTATTAATTTTTTGGGCTGCAGATATGAAAAAGTTCATATAGGATGCTATATCTATATGGGGACTTGGTCAAAAATGGACCGATCCTGATCATGTTTGGTAAAGTCTCTTGTATTTTGCAAAAATATATACAAACAAAGTCTGAGAAGAATCAGTGCAATATTTTTGTTTTTTAATAGATTTATGTGAAGATCGGGAAGCAGCTCTATATGGGGCCAAAGGGATCATTTTTGGACTACTCATTAATGGACGTAATGAACGCATACAAAACCCAATTTGAGTAAGATCTATATGACAATTTGGATCTTATGGCAATTTATGTCGATTTCATACTGGTAATTTGTATGGGGGCTAGGTCGGAACATGGACCGATTCTCACCAATTTCTCTAGCGTTCATCCCATGGCCGATAAAAGCTTATATACCAAATTTCATCAAAACATATTCATATTTGCGACCTGCAGTTTGATTACAAGGTTTACATGGACACACAGACGGACGGACGGACGGACGGACATTGTTAAATCAACTCAGAAAGTGATTCTGATTCGATCGGTATAATTAAAGATGGGTCTAGGTCAAATATTTTTGGTTGTTACAAACAGCAGCACAAAGTCATTATACCCAAACCACATAGTGGTATAGGGTATAAAAACTAATGACGCGGATAAATTCTGAGCCATCATGAGAAAAAATGTTGAATTTTCTCTTACCGTTCCAAAGTTATACCCTTTTTCGGCTTTGTACCCATTTTGTGAAATTAAAAATATTCTGTGTTTGCTAATTATGCATCGGATTTGTTTTAATATTGGTGTTACCGCCAGTGCCTAATTACCAATCGATAATCGCTATATTTCCACGCGGTTAAAATAAGAATAACTTTTCGTCTCTATTTTATGTGTACCCATTTTTATTTTAAATTGTAGTCTGCTTAAATAAGATTTGCTTTGTGGTTACGTGCCAAAAAAGTATGTATTAATATATTGTATCAGTATTTCATTATTAAATAATCTTATTGTCTCTTTATTATAGAAATTTTAACGTTGAATGTATAAACAAATAGAATAATTATTTCTTGTATCTAAAAGGACTCGTTTATACAAGTGTTCATAATCTTCGCTGGGATCATCGAGCTTGGGCAGCTTCACCCAACAGTTAGTTTTTATTTTTTCTTTTCAAATATTAAATATGGGTGGTTTTTTGTTCTGTTGTAATGAGAGTCAATACGTTGATGTTGAAATTTTTTGAAACACATGAAAGAGGCTTGGAACATGTCATAAAAAGGTGATCTTATAAATGCGCAAGAAATATTCACCACAGTAAACATAAGCGCTCGCAAGCCAAGTTAAGGATGAAAATGAGGCAGATGATGTCATGGAATGTGATTATGATGACAAAGAAAAGTACCAAAGTAAAAGCTTTTCTTAATAAAATGTTATTTGAAAAATTTTGTCTATGTGGGTTACTGATTTGGTATTACTATCATTCTTTTGTGGTTAAAGTTCACTTATTTCAAAAATTTTAAAAAAGTTAAAACACAAGGGGCATAAGTGCAAATTTTCTTATTTCAAAGATAATTTCTGGGTATTTTTATATATCACAGATCGTATTTTTTAATCTTATTGTACTAAGATATATCTTAGGATCTCTATGGATTAAAAAGTAATATTCCATATTAAAGTAATATTAATATTAACTTTAACCTCTTTGTTCTCATTACTAAACATGTCACTTTAACCCCTTGTACTTTAGGGCCCTCATTTATAAGTAATAAATCATAAAATTTTTTGCCAAGCCTATACTTCGACGGTATTTTAATGAAAACAAATTAAAGTTTCTCAAAAAAAAAAAAAAAAAAAAAAAAAATAATGCAAATTCCTTAAGCATCAGGGTAACAACAAAAATGAATGCCTACTAATTTTATGAGGTAGATTTCAAACTATAGTACTTAATAATCTAACCCATAATAACAAAGTTTTTATTAAAACTCTTTATTTCCTTATGCATATGAGTGCGTGACTTTGCATGACTATTTTAAAATTAATCTTTGGTCACAACAAGTCTATGGACAAAGTTTCAGATCGTTGGGATAAGGGGAAATGGGTTTTAAATCACTCTGTGACTGTGCGTGACTATGAGTGACTGTGCGTGAATATGTCGAAGTTAATCTTTCTTTACAGCAAGTATATCGACCAAGTTTTATATTGATTGGATGAGGGGAAATCCGTTTTAAATCTATCCGTGACTGCACGTAACCATGTGTGACTAAGTCAAAGTTAATCTTTATTTACAGCAAGTGTATGGACCAAGTTTGAAATCGATCGGATGAGGGGAAATGACATTTAAATCACTCCGTGACTGTGCGTGACTATGCGTGATTGTGCATGATTATCCCAAAATTAATCTGTAGTCACAACACGACTATGGGCCAAGTTTCACATTAATTGGATAAGGGGGAATGGGATTGCTCCGCGACAGTCAGACAGAGAGAGAGTATGAGTTAAAGTTTAAAAAAAGTAAAATTTTTGTTATCTCCCGTCAAATCAATAAATCTGAATAACCCCAACCCCGATGATACAATGAATAACAAAAATTTTAATTCCACTGAATTGACTGAATATGTCAATTAGTACAATCAAATTTTTTTACAACATCAGTTGCCTTGTATTTCGTATGATAATTAGGAAAATATAATTAAGTAATCACAACAGCATAATGGGGTGGCAACAAATTCGGTTGCTATAACGAATCTGTGCTCTGTGTTTTCGATTATCCGCTTCGTCTGGCTAAAAAGTAATTATATATGCATGTCGAAAATATTTGTACTCTGTTGTTTTTATTTCCATTTGTTTTGTTTGTCGATCTTAGTTCATGACTCAAATATAACTCATTTAACCTTTTTTTTTTTTGCATATTTTCGCCTACACAACAAATAAGCTTAAAAGCCTTTGGCATGTGTAAATATTGAGACAATTCATAAATTGGCTTTAAAGGGTGGTTGAATAAATACAAAGGGTAAAATTAATATTTAAATAACTTTTAAAATTGAGCAGAAACGTGTATAAAAATTTTGTTTTGGGCATAATAATTAAACCTCTCTAAAATGTTTGTTTAGGGTTTTTAAAATGTTTTATGTATTTTCAGTATTGATTTTTGCGGCAAAAAACTAACATCGTTTGTGAATTAAAGATGGAGACAGGTATTGTTACTGTTATTATTTTTTGGAAATCTATTTTTATTTTTTATTTATTTATTTATTAGGTCAATGGAATAAATGCTTACCGACCTCTATATATGTGTTATAATTACATATGTACATTAGCGTGACTGTGGTTTGTATGAAAAAAATTTTGTTTTCGAATTTTGAGGTTAATATAAAACTTTTGTGCACAAATTTTATATGTTAAAATTATCAATAAAAATCATTTTTCACAAAAATTTTTAAATTAATAATTGCGTTTCAAATTATCTTTAAAAAACAGCCAACTAATACCAAATTTCCCAGGCATGCGATAAAAGTTGTTGATAATATTTTAATAATTCTAAAAAATACTATCCTGGTCTTATTTTCTGAAACTCAAAATATGTCCTAGTTTTTAATTTTTTTTTCTCAGAATTATTATATTCATATAAAAGTATATCGAGGGCTTATATTCAAAAAGTGCTATCTACATTTGACAGCAATATTAATTTTTGATTTCAAACTGTTCTCTGATATAACCGTCAAATATAATAGTATTTTTGATATCATACGTGATTAGAACGACTATTTGTTAATAGATATTATGGCAAATCTATCGACAAATACTTTCAGATCTTATTAATAAATTAGTTTTACACGATCTCTTTAAAATAATTATTAATGCAGATAGCACTTTTTGAATATTAGCCCTCGATATACAAATTTGTTTATACTGTATTTAATATAAAAATTAATTAATCTAAATATTTTTATAGAATAAGGAATAAATTTGAGGAATTTTATGAATACATTAAATTTGTTTTATTTAAAAAAAATTCTGATGAAGAAAATATTTATAGATTTTCATATAGAGACAATTTGAAATCCAGAGTACCCCATGGGTTAATTTCAGAAAATAAGTCCAGAATATAATTTCCTAGAATTATTAAAATACTATCAACAACTTTTTTCGAAATCCTTCCACAAATATATATAATATCGAAATTTTGTTTTAAAAAAATTTAAATAACCGTAAATTTGACCTTCGACCTTAAAGGGGGGACAATTTATAGTTTTACAATTTAACCTTCATTTTCTGGATTGAAAACTAATATCAGGTAGTATAATATTTTGACAAAAGATATTTAAAAAAAAAAAAACACGAAAAATATGTAGTACGAAAAATCAAATTTTTCTTAAAATCGGCTGAAACAAAAACGCTGCCCTCGCCAAATTAAGAACGGGATCCTGCAATATATGCAATTTTTAATCACATATATTTTGTTAACAACACCATACTGTCGAATCGTTGATTTCAGTAAATTTCTTGAACAAAATTTTTGAAAAATTAAAAGTGAAGATTTTGAAATAGTGCTAAAAAATACGTACCATTTTAACATTAATTTAGTACGGCATAGCAATAGACCAGATGCAAAATACTTTACATAAGATAATTTTGGGATCAGGAGAATGCAAAAACTTTGTCTTTGTAAATTATTTCGATGTCGTTAAAAATGTGAGCTCGATTTTCTTAATCAAGTGGTTTGCGACGCATTTATTGCCTGGGGAACTTGATATAATTTGGCTGTTTTTCAACCGATAATAGATTTTGTTGTTTTATTACAAAGATAATTTACCGTAGATTATGGTTTATTAATAAGTTTAATTAAAATGCAATTATTAATATCAAAATTTTGTGAAAAATGATTTTTTTTTTATATAATTTTTACATATAAATGTATATTTCAACTTTGAACTCAATGCGCGTAAAGTTTTAGATCCAGTGTCACAAGACTCAAGTCTCGACCAAAAAATTTTTTTCATAAAAACCGCTGCCACCCTACTGCAAAGTTTGTAAAATTTGACTTGTTACCTGATTTGAATAACGGAATTATGTATGATTTTTTCCAAGTTTTAAGAAAGTAACCGTATTTCAGGAATATATTAAACATGGTGGTTATTGGAATCGCTCTAGCATGAGCACTATAAATATGTATACAGGGGAGAATATCGTCAGGTCCACTGTTGTTTAAAGTACAAAGTGGGTTTAAAATTTTCAGATTATATAATTACAACTGAAGAATAAATAATGGAGAGATTCACAACTGAACAAAGAACTAGAATAATAGAATTTTATTATTTAAATCACCGACTAATTATTTTAAAGCAAAGAGCATATCATCGCCATTTTATGGCCAGAATTGCGCACTCTGAAGCAATGATTCGTTGCTTAGCTGATCATCAGCACCAACATGGCACCGTAAGAATTTTGCCACGAACCGATAGACCACGCTTAATTCGCATTGTGCAAAACATAAATATATAACGTTCAAAGTGTTAACGAAACACCAGAAACATCAACTAGAAGGCGTTCTGCTCAGCTAGAAATATCTCGCAAGTCACTAAAACCAGCAAATCATCCGCAACATCTACATTTTCCTGTTGGCCAAAAACTAAATCACTTTTTTTAAATCTGATTATGCGTGATGAAGCTGATTATCATTTGAATGGCTTTGCTGATAAGCAGAACTGTAGATTCTGTGGTTCTAAAAATCCAAGAGCCATTCAACAACGCCAATTACACCCCCATTAGAACATTATTTACGTTCTGCTCTTGAAAACAGACCTGAGATATGGTTCCAGCAAGATGGAGCCCTTGCTCTTACTGTCCACGACACAATGGCACTTTTAAGATAAATTTTTGGAGAACGAATAATTTCTAGGAATTCGGAAATTAATTGATCAGTGCGTTTGCCTGATTTTTCAGCACCCGATTATTTTCTTTGGAGTTATTTGAAGTAGCGAGTATATGTGAACAAGCCCGAGCCAATCCTTGACTTCAAGGCTAACATTGTTGCAGCAATTCAAACGCTATAGCCTCAAATTTTTTCAGATGTTATGGAGAATGCTCTAAAATGAGCCCATCATGCGAAGCTGAAAACGGGGGCTATTAAAGTGTCATTATTTTCCATACTTATAGTAAAAATCTCCATTTTGTATATTTTATCATCTGAAGAAAAAAAAGTAAGAAATTATAGTCGGTCTAGACCGACTATACGATACCCTATACCATGGTTTAGAGACCTAATCTCTTCGGTCCAACTAATTGGATACAGCAAATAAGCATAAACTAAATTTGAATGGCATTTTTATTAATTTTTTTTCGCTGCAGATATGAAAAAGTTCATATCGGAATGATATATGACTAGGTCGAAATATGGACCGATCTTGACCATATTTTGTAAAGTGACTTATATTTTGAAAAACTATATACAAACCAAATTTGAGAAAAATGTGTGCAATATATTTGGAAGCAGCTCTATATGGGGCTTATTACTAAAAATTATCCTAAAGGGATTATTTTTTAGGACTACTGATTACTGGATATAATAAACACATACATTCCCAATTTGACTGAGATCTATATGATAATTTGGATTTTATGGCAATTTATGTCGATTTCATAGGGGCCATTTGTATGGGGACTAGGTCTGAACATAGACCGAATTTCACAAATTTCAATTGCGTTCATCCCATAGTAGAAAAAAGCTAATATACCGAATTTCGCCAAAATATATTCATATTTGCGACCTGTACTTTGATTACAAGGTTTATATGGACACACAGACGGACGGACGGATGGATGGACAGACGGACGCACAGTTGACCATTTAACGAGAAGGCGGTCAAAAATCTATAACTTTTGATTGGATTGGAATTTTGATATGCGGTTTTTTTGTTTGGTAGGTGAGACTTTAGCCTTTAAGTTTTGCAATAAAAAGTAATTCACGATCGAAAATCAAAAAGTTGCGGAAGGTTTAAAATACATTTTCATTTGTAGTTGAATTTTAGTACAAAAGTGAAGTGTTAAAAGGTAAAAAAAGGTTTTTTTTAATATAATGACTTATTTTTTCAGTTAATTTTACAACTAATAATTTTTAACAATTTTTTAAGTTAATTTTTTCAGAAAATGCCAAACTTTGGCCCCCTTAAACTTTTTAGTCCTAATGTGCACAAGGGTCAAAGGTTGTTTTTTTTCGAAAGATCCCGAGTTAAAATATAATTTATTAAGCAGCGAACGTAAAAGTTACCTTATATTGGTTCAAGATAGAGAAGTTTCAATGAAAAACTCGTGTTTTTGCTTTAGTTAATTTTTTTTTTTTTTTATTGTCTTTTTAAATATTTCTATATCAATTTTTATGGTAAATTTATTAAATATAAGAATTTTTATTGTAAATTTACAAATTATATAAATTTTTAAATCAAGAAATTTTTTTAACTATATAAAAAAAAGTGTAACTTATTGTTAGTGTAATGAAAAAGTACTTTAAATCAACCAATTTCAGTAAAAATTTCTTCTAAATAGCCTTGATTTTCATCTTCTAGAAGTTGTTTAGCTTCTTCGTCTAATTCAATAGAGGTAGTTTTCCATTTTTGACGAATGTTGCACATATATGGATCTGAAGTGCACAACAAAATAGTGATAAGGTCTTCATTAGTACAACATCTGGACATTTTCCTTGTGTTGTGCTCGCGAAAGAATCTGTAGTCTTTGTTTCTTTTTTCTTGCGCTTCTTCAGATAGATCTCCTATTGGTAGCATATTGTTTTGAATTATTTGTTTCCCATGGTACAAAATTTTATGAACTGTGGATGGCATATATTTCCAAGAGTATTTTTCATTATAAAGTATAGCTATTTTATTGGCGTACTCTCCAAATTTTTTTGCATTTATCTTTCTGCTGCATGCTAGAACTTGTAATATGATTTTGAATCGTCTTATTAATTCATGATCTACACCTGTGATAGATGCTGCAGTTTCCGGATCGGAAAAAAATCTCCTTGCAGTATTTCCAACTTTTGTGTTTCCTTCCCATTGTTTTGGTTGGTCGATTACGAGGCCTAGCTGTAGATATTTTTGTTGAATTTGTTTTTTTTTGCTCTCTTTTTTCTTCATTTTCTTTGTTTTTTCTCACTGTTTCGCCTAACGGACCAAATTCCAAATCATAACCAAAGTTAAGAATATGCTCCATGAAACGTATTCTAGCATGAAGAGGGGACATTCCAAATTCGTAGGCTTCCTTAAAACTATCGTCTTCTGTTGGGGGTTGGCTTAATTGACTTGATGTCTTTTGACTTTGTTCCAGTTAAAGCTTGTGCAGCTTTTCCATCAATCATTGTGAGACACATTTTAAAATGTACTTCAATGTCTTGGTCATCAAATTTAAATATTACTGGTTGAAGTTCCTTAATTTGATCTTTTATTTTTTGAACTTCTTCAGTTATGACATCTTTGGTTTCCTTTTTCAATGCATATTTTATTGGTCTGCAATTCTTTGTTGAAGAAGGATTTCCATTTTTCCATATATCAATTTCTGTTGCTCTACTAGTTGACGGCTCTAACACGCTATACCTTTTTGTTAAGCGCAATGGAACGAAAGATACCATAAATAAATTAGCATCTGATGAATTTTCGGCATTAAATTGCTTGTATTGTTTCTGACCAGAGGATCCATCACATCCCCATTTAGAAATTAAAGTAATGCTGCCATTAACAATTTTTTTTAAATGATCAGTATCAAGCGTATTTAGCAATCGTTCTGAAAGGATATCTTGCAATTTTATTTCTGCTGATGTTGAAGTGACACTAATAGCAGATGGTAGGCATTCTTTTTTGGCAGAAACTAAATCTCGATACTCTGGAAAAATCCCACAATTCTTTTCATTGGTTCGCTTCCGCAATTCCTTATATTGATTTTTGGTCAATTTAAAATCCAAAAATAGGGCTAACGCTTCTTTCGGCGTAAATTTCTTATCTTCAATTAGTGTAGGAATGCTTTTCAAAATCCTCTTTGTGCGCCTAGGGCTCGTTTCTATTATTTTTTCAATTTTATTTTTATACCCTATACCACTATGTGGTTTGGGTATAATGACTTTGTGCTGCTGTTTGTAACAACCAAAAATATTTGACCTAGACCCATCTTTAATTATACCGATCGAATCAGAATCACTTTCTGAGTTAATTTAACATTGTCCGTCCGTCCGTCCGTCTGTGTGTCCATGTAAAGCTTGTAATCAAACTGCAGGTCGCAAATATGAATGTATTTTGATGAAATTTGGTACATAAGCTTTCATCGGCCATGGGATAAACGCTACTGAAATTGGTGAGAATCGGTCCATGTTCAGACCTAGCCCCCATACAAATTACCCATATGAAATCGACATAAATTGCCATAAGATCCAAATTGTCATATAGATCTTACTCAAATTGGGTTTGTATGCGTTCATTACATCCAGTAATCAGTAGTCCAAAAATGATCCCTTTGACCCCATATAGAGCTGCTTCCCGATCTTAACTTAAATCTATTAAAAAACAAAAATATTGCACTGATTCTTCTCAAATTTTGTTTGTATATATTTTTGCAAAATACAAGACACTTTACCAAACATAATCAGGATCGGTCCATTTTTGGACCAAGTCCCTATATAGATATAGCATCCGATATGAACTTTTTCATATCTGCAGCCAAAAAAATTAATAAAAATCCCACTCAAATTTGGTTTTTGCTTATTTTCTATGTCCAGTTAGTTGGGCCTAAGAGATAGGGTCACTAAACGCATGGTATAGGGTATCGTATAGTCGGTCTAGACCGACTATAATTTTACTTGTTCAATTTTGGGTTGGTTGAATTTGGTGCAAAAATGAATCCTTAATAATTCTTTGAGAAATTTGTTCATTGATATTCTCCAGCTTGCGCCTTTGAGATCTTTCACTACATCCATCAATTGGTTTTGCTGGTCGACCCTTTTTTCCACTTTCGTTGGCAGTTGTAGATGCACTCTCAAAAATAATTTCCTTTACTAACCAGTCTTGGTAACGTTTGTATATCTTTGCCTTGCTATGAGAGCATTCAATGTACCGTCTTTTCAAATTCGATGTAAAATTAGTAATTTTTCCTTTGTGCATTTCAATGTCTTCGAGGTTACAATTTTTAAAGAAGTCGTTGCTCACTATGTGCAAAATTACATCGTCTACATCATTTCGTTGAAAATAAATATCTGCCAGATCTCTGTAAATTACTTAGCCATTGCACAAACTGTAATGAATAATAATTGTGGAAACATTATTATAAATACTCTTTCTTGCAATTATGTAAAATAAAAATGTTTATCTTTTATTACCACTTTTAGAAGCTTAAAAAAACCCACACCCTAACACCTTCTAAAAGGTGAAGCATACCTGCTCATATCTTAAAGGCTTTGTCGCAATAGTTTTGTTTTACCATTTACCTGTTATTTAAATTGTTTCCCATTTTGTCAGGTATTTAAACTATATAACTCTAATTCAGCCTATTAATGTTTTTGAAAAATACCTATGTAAATGTACCTGTAACAATTAAGCGCATTATATCTCAACCCTTTTTTATAAGTATATAACAACTCCTGACAACTCTACCGACAGGCAAAAAAATACACCGCGGTGCACCGTTACGACCAACTTTTGTATTCATAACACTCAGACGGACGGACGGACATCGTTTAATCGACTCGGAAAGTGTTTTTGAGTCGATCCGTATAATAAAAGATGGATAAAGGTTCAATACTTTTGGCAGTTACAAACATCACCTCATACTTAATATATCCTAACCACATAGTGGACAACATTTGTATTCATAAATTTTGCAGAAAATATCTAACCTTGGGTCAGAAAAATTGTTCTGGTGCACACGGGCGGAAACTGGTGGGCGTATAATGGGATATAAGAGTATAGGGGAGGGTTCGGACTATAGAACAGTGCAAGATTGTTTCCGACTGCTTTTGACTGGCAGGAGTTATGCTCTATTAAGTAGGAGATTTTCGGAAAATTTGGATCTTTTTTAAAAAAAATTTTTTTTTAATTTCGGAATGACTCAGTGATTTTACATTTTGAACATTAATAGTATGGAAGCCCCGAAATTATATAAAATTAATCTCACTTCAAAATCTTTTAAATCAAAAAAGTTACAGTCATTCAAAAATAAAAATTTACAAAGAAATTTTTAATTTTAGCAAAATACTGAGAAAGCCCATTTTCGAAGACCCTGTTCGCTGTGATATAGTTGAGATAGAGTCGCAATTTTTTGGCTCCCGTGGTCTACTTGTATTTACTTTCAAATGAATAACATAACTTTAAAATTGGTAACAAAAAAAAAAAAATGATTTTGGACGCCTTCTCAAAATATGGTCCACTGTGGGACGGATGGCTGGTAGTTACAAACAGCAGCACAAAGTCATTATACCCAAACCACATGGTGGTATAGGGTATAAAAATAAACACAAAAAATATATAAACGAAAAATTTATTACATTTTTGAACCCCAAGGTTCACACCACCCTCTATTAAAATTTCTTAAACCATCAATAACATCTGCAGAGGTTTTGATTGATGCTTCGTTAGTGGGAAAGGATAGTTGTTGGAGTTATGGTATTGATCATCATAAAAAATTGTTCCAAGGAATTCATCATACATGACCAAAATGTCACTACTGAAATGGTTGAAATATTTCGTAATGTTTGGGTAGCCGGTAAACTTGCTAGATTTTGAAATGTGGAAATGCCGCAATTTGGTCATTATACTATCCAGTAGATTTCGAAAAAATTATAAACTCAACTATTAAATGAGATTTGAAAATTGGTTTAAACGCATACGAAATTTTCTTCACAGATATTATACCGAAGATTTAGAAAGACACCCCTTATGGCATGATGTATAAGCTTCAATATACTGGAAAAGATTAAGAAAATAATCCATAACCATAGAATTCATAGAATTTTTTTAAACAAATCTCCAAATTATCTGGTTTTGTATTTTTATGACTTTTCTTGGCATGCATGCATAAAATGAAATTGAAAAAAATAAACTTTTTATGAATTTTAATAATGAAAAACATAAAATTTGATTAAAAAAAATATTTGCATTTATTTTAAAAGAACTCATAAAGTTTTATATTATTTATACGAACACAGACATATGCACAAACAGAAACAGAAACACAAACACACATTAACTTCTTATGTATAATTTTATACATAATTACTGTTAATATTAAAAATAATTTAACTCTTAATACTACACACCACCACACTTTTACTTGGCCTATATGGCAAAGTCTTTACATGTTTTTAAGATTTGCTTGTTAGTGGCTATGTTCTTTTTCTTCTTCTAGTTAAAACAGATTTAATCATATATTTAAATCTCAATTTGATTTGCATGTGCTTAATTTCTTCACCTTTTTTCTGCCAGGTTTAACCTCAAAAAACACCTTCATCTAATAAGCCCCCAACCAAGTAATATGGAAAGTAGGAAAAACGACTTGATTTTAAATGTTTTATGTATGCAAATTAGAAAATGTCAACACGTAGTGGTGAAAAGTAGAAAAATTTTAAAGAGAATACTACCGCAAGTAGAAAGAAATCGAGTGCTAAAAGCAGGACGTGTTATTTAAAAAGAAAAAACTCTAAAACAAAATCACAAAAAGTTTAACACTAACCCAAGCCTTGACTGCTATTAATACTTTGTTTAACATTTAGATTTTGTTTTAACCTGTTTCCCTTAAACAATGTTCTTTAGCCGCTTCCGAAACAGTGGTATAATGATGGAGGAGATATGAAAGGAATTATTTGTTTTGTTTGAGTAAATGGTAGGAGGAGATAATGGCTTTAGCGCCAGGGTTTAATAAGCAGATAAAAAAGATTAATATAAACAGAAATTTTAGTTAGCAAAATCAATGTATAATATCTATACCTAAATTGGAATAACTTTTGCCATAGAGCGGTTAAAATAGAAACAAATAAGATGGAGGAAAACAGATAGAGACAGAGACAGCCATAAGCATATAGCGGCTCAGATAGTGTGTAGTTGTTCTAGGACATAGACGAAATATAATATTTAAATCTTTAACGACCGAACATAAACCGCTAGAAAATTTTAGATTTTTTGGCAGATTTCTGCTTCTCGACTCAACATTTCAAAACTAAAGTGCAAAAAAAATTTTTTCTTCCACTCCTATCACGAAAAAACAATAGGAGATATATGTCGCATTGGTCGTCAATGGTTGTCATTTGTGAACAAAATAATATACATACTTTGATTGAACCGAGTCTAGTAAGGGTACTCATGAAACCGCTCAAATTTAACATTTGTGCAATTGCCAAATTTGCGACGCTTGATTCATGAAGCCCAATTTAAACTATTGTGCAATTTTAATTCAATTTGATATACGTGTCATAACAAAAAATAAATTAAATAAAAACAGAGCATAAAAATTTTATCTAACAATAAAAATGCCTAAATGAAACGAAAGACTAAATTGCTTAAGGTTTTTGAAGGCATTGTTATTGATGATTTATTAACTTTAGAATTTTCTGGACCAAATTATGATCATAATTTGTTTATTTTTTTTGATATTATTTTAGCACTTTGTTGAAATTTTACAATTGTACAAATTTTAATTTTATACATCACTATTTTAGCTGAATTATGAATTGAACAATTAAACAGTTAAAGTTTACGAGACTAAATTGTGTGGCAAATTTACAAGAGTTGTTGCAAGTGAATTTTCAATTTTTTTTGACAGTCCATGGAAAAATGCGCAGTTTTCACAGTTTACGAGGGCTTTAAGCGTTATCACGACTACCCTTAATGTATTTTCATTCTTGCCTAAATAAAAACTTTTATCTACGGATCACATAGTGACCATTAGTACTTTTCTATTTTATTTTTTACCCTATACCACTAGTTATGTGGTTTGGGTATAATGACTTTGAGCTGCTGTTTGTAACAACCAAAAATATTTGACCTAGACCCATCTTTAATTATACCGATCGAATCAGAATCACTTTATGAGTTGATTTAACAATGTCCGTCCGTCCGTCCGTCCGTACGTCCGTCCGTCTGTGTGTCCATGTAAAGCTTGTAATCAAACTGCAGGTCGCAAATATGAATATATTTTGATGAAATTTGGTATATGAGCTTTTATCTGCCATGGAATGAACGCTATTGAAATTGGTGAGAATCGGTCCATGGTCAGACCTAGCCCCCATACAAATTACCCATATGAAATCGACATAAATTGCCATAAGATCCAAATTGTCATATAGATCTTACTCAAATTGGGTTTTGTATGCGTTCATTACATCCATTAATGAGTAGTCCAAAAATGGTGCCTTTGGCCCCATAAAGAGCTGCTTCCCGATCTTCACTTAAATCTATTAAAAAACAAAAATATTGCACTGATTCTTCTCAAATTTTGTTTGTATATATTTTCGCAAAATACAAGAGACTTTACCAACCATGGTCAGGATCGGTCCATTTTTGGACCTAGTCCCCATATAGATATATCATCCGATATGAACTTTTTCATATCTGCAGCCAAAAAAATTAATAAAAATCCCACTAAAATTTGGTTTTTGCTTATTTTCTATGTCCAGTTAGTTGGGCCTAGGAGATACGGTTTCTAAACGCATGGTATAGGGTATCGTATAGTCGGTCTAGACCGACTATAATTTTCTTACTTGTTATTTTTTATATAGTACTAGCTGTAAATCGATGTGATTCGCTACACCCATAATAACGAAATAAAAAGCTGAGAAAATATTTTGTAGAAAATTTTGGCCGTTTTTGATTTTGTCGATTTTATTTTTTGCTTTTTTGGATTTTTGGCGATTTTTGATTTTGGCTATTATTGTTTTTTGAAATTTTTGATTTTTGGCGATTTTTGATTTTAGGCGCTTTTTGATGTTTTTTGATTCTGTTATTCGCAATTTTCGGTTTCTGCGATTTCCGATTTTGAAATGTGCTTTTGTTGCGATTTTCGTTATTCGCGAATTTCGGTTTTGGCAATTTTTGATTTAGACGACCATTTATTTTGGCAATTTGTTTATTAGCAATTTTCCGTTTTTTTTTTGATTTTTGAACTTGGTGTTTTTTCTTTTTTGCAATTTTTTATTTTAGCAATTTTTGTTTTTTGCGATCTTTGTTTTGGTGATTTTTGATATTAGCGATTTTTAGCTGCAGGGATTTTTGTTCTCGGCAATTTTTTGATTTTGGCGATTTTTGAATTTGGCGATTTCTGAAACTTGCGATTTTCGGTTATGGCAATTTTTGATTTTGGCGATTCCGCCATATTTTCCAAAACTACTCACATTGGTAATAAATGTGCTTGTCGAAAGTTTCAAGACTATCATTTTTGTAGTACTTCATACATTTGTATGTAGAAGGTGCCACGCCCATTGGTCAGATTCCGCCCATTTTTTGGGTAACTACTCACATTAATAACTTATAACCTCAGACAAAGTCCCAAGGTTTTCACTATTATTGTACTCCATTTATATGATATTAAATATTTACTTTGTATAGGGGTTGCCACGCCCACAGATCAGATCTCGCCCATTTTTGGTCCAACTGCTCAGATTAATAACTAGTGAACTCACACAAATTTCCAAGGCTTCCTCTTTAGAGTACTCTAGATATATGACACTAAACATTTACTTTGTGTGGTGGGTGCCACGCTAATTGGTCCGTTCCCTCCAATTTTTTTTTTTTCTTTTTTGGTAACTCTTGAAACTAGTTTAGTATGAACATGTACATAGTTTCAGAATTATCACTCTCGTAGTACTCCAGATATTGTATGTTAAAATTAGATGTTAAAAATTTACTTTTAATGGGAGGTGCCATGTCCGCTTGAAAAATCAAAAAAAAAAAAAAAGAAATGTAGCATATTTTTCCTTCCGGATAGGCAGTTAGCTACTGAAAAAAATTCAGGATGATCAGTCCAGTGGTGTAGTATCCTATAAACTACAAACAAACGTATAAACAAACATACAAAACTACTTTATTTTTATATATAAGATGATTGCCAATCGACCGCCAAATGAATTAATGAATTAATTTTGATAATTCTGAAAACAGAAAGCATTGGCCACAGCTACCTAGATTTTAATCTCGTAGTTCTTTATCTTTGGATTCACACTTTTGATTCAAATTGGTTGTTTAGTGTAAAAGTTGCAACTCTCCTCTATCGTTGGAAGTCATTTTCGGAACACTCAGTTGGAATGTGCTCCAAAAATAGCAAAAACCAAAAAAGAACATTATCGTCGGTCTAAACGAACTATACGATACCCTAACTATGTCTTTAGATACGCTCTCTCTTAGGTCCAACTAATTAGTTATAAAAAAAAAAGCACAAACCAAAATTGAGGTCAGCTATTTTTTCCAGGAACATCCACAAACCAAATTTGAGAAAAAAAAAACTGTGCAATATTTTTACTTTTTAATAAATTTAAGTAAAGATCGGGAATCAGCTTCATATGGGGGCTGTGACTAAGAATAATCCTGTAGGGTTTATTGTTGTACTACTAATAAATGGATGTATTAAACACATATAAACTCAATTTGACTGAGATCTACATATATGATAATTTGGATATTAGGTCGATCTCATAGAATTTATTTGTATGGGGACTAGGTCCGAACATTAACCAATTTTTACCAATTTCATCCTATGGCCGATAGAAGCTTATATACTAAATTTCATCCAAATATATTCATATCTGCGACCTGTAGTTTGATTACAAATTTTACATGGACATACACACGGACGGACGGATGTACAGATGGGCATACGAACGGACGGACATTGCTAAATCGACTCGGAAAGTGAAGCTCAAATAGTTCAAATATTTTTGGTAGTTACCACATAGTGATATAGTAAATGTGGGACGTATATCAATCATTTATCGTCAAAGGGTTAAATATACAATTTTTCCTTTTAAATGTAATTTGCCCTAATGGAACATTAGAAATATGACAGTTATTTTTAATTTTAAAGCTGATTGTGTCTAGACTGCAAAATGTTTTCTACTATATTCGAGATACATTCAAAAAACTACCCTACAATGAAGGCGGCTGTTGGTTGTAAATATTATTGTGCTGAACAGTTACAACCGTATAAAATTGAAGTTTTAAATTTAAAGACGCTAGGTTGTTAATATTTTTGTTTAGCAGACAACAATGAATACAATACTTTAATATAAAAGGTTTCAGTCCATCCACTATTAAACTCAAGCTAGATTCCACTCTCAAAAATTCTGTTACTTTGTTGACAATAGATAGTTAAGTAGTGGGTAGCAGAGTTTAAACGAGGCTATTTATATAATCTGTCAAAACAAATATCATCATTGCCGAGCAATTGAGTTGGCCACGATAGAAATAGTGAAGAAAATCTATCAAATGGTAAGGCGACTGAAAACTCGCGAGACTTTATAGGCCATTAATAACACAGATTCCCCACATGTTATATTTTTTAATTTTTAAAAGATTTGCTAATAGTGATAAAAAAAAAACTTCAAAGAATACTTGCGAAAAAATTTAGAAGGAAAAATGTATGTTAAGATTTTTTTTAATCTCTCCTTATATATATTGAACTTTTTGAAAATAATAAAATAGTATATGTGACCCGGTCTATGAAAAGGTGGCTTATGACCAAGGTTCAGAAAATACACACATGAAACACACAATGTTCTGTTCAAAAGCAGCCAACACATATCTTTATTTTCATATCAATTATGTGCGTTTCAAAATTTTCTACGGTGCCTAACACAACCATGACTGTGTTCGTTTTAATATTTCGTTATTTACACGAACATTTTTGTATCACATACTTTTTGTTTCAATCACACATAAAGCACCCATTTTTGGGTGTTGCTTTATTTGAAGTTCATGTTCTGGTACGTGTACTGAAAAAAAAACACAGAACATGTACAATAAACAGGTTCGAGTTCAGTTATATTTTAAGTCGTGTTGTGGCTCGTGTAGTAAGAAAAAACAGAACACGTACAATAAACAGGTTCGAGTTCAGTTATATTTTAAGTCGTGTTTAAAATATAACTGAACTCGAACCTGGTTATTTAAGTCGTGTTTAAAATATAACTGAACTCGAACCTGTTTATTGTACATGTTCTGTTTTTTCTCACTACACGAGCCACAACACGACTTAAAATATAACTGAACTCGAACCTGTTTATTGTACATGTTCTGTGTTTTTTTTTTCAGTACACGTACCAGAACATGAACTTCAAATAAAGCAACACTCAAAAATGTGTGCTTTATGTGTGATTGAAAAAAAAAGTATGTGATACAAAAATGTTCGTGTAAATAACGAAATATTAAAACGAACACAGTCAGGGTTGTGTTGGGCACCGAAGAAAATTTAAAAACAAACATAATTGGTATGAAAATAAAAATATGTGTGTGTTGGTCTAAGTTATGTTTGTTTACATATGTGTACGAGTTTTTTATTCAGTGTGTGTTTTTTTCTGAACTCTGCTTATGACTCAAAAAATTAGTTTTCACTTTTATTTTGGTTCGGATAGTTTTTGAGACGATCTTTCACATGGTGAAAATCAGAAAGTCCTAACTTGCTTAGAAGTGTACTAAAAATGTAAAGAAAAAAGAGCACAATTGAAAGAAAAACAGAATTTTATTGAAAATCGAGAATCAAGATATTACATGGAATAGAAAATATAAAAAAAAGGATTGAACGCTACAAAAATGATTTTACCAAAGAAACAAGCTATTTTGCATAAATAATATTTATTTAGCAATATGTAG
Source organism: Cordilura impudica (assembly GCA_963682025.1). Taxonomy (NCBI): domain Eukaryota; kingdom Metazoa; phylum Arthropoda; class Insecta; order Diptera; family Scathophagidae; genus Cordilura; species Cordilura impudica. The sequence goes on along the minus strand of OY821518.1, from coordinate 258,932,579 downwards.
TAGTTTTCTTCGCTGCCATCCTTGTTGAAACCTTTAAAGTTGCTCGTTTTTTTGAATCTTCTTCTGGAGATGAGGCCATACGTTTTCTTGATTTTTTTATTGGAGTTGAATTCGCAGATTTCTTTAGTTTTTTATTTTTTGGATTGTGATTTGACGATGCGACTATAGGTTTCGGTTTCTCTTTCGACGATGAAGCTACAGGTTTTGAGGATGAAGCCTTGGGTTCCTTCGATGCCACTTCTGTGGCTGGTAAAGCATCTTCAGATGTTTTTGATGGCATATATTTCGATGGTAATAGAGCCAAAATATCCGCAATCATGGGATCTGAAACCAAGCTTCTGAGATTCTGATAAATGTACCACTGACGCTGCAGAGATAAACCAACTGGTTGGATAATTTCGGGCATGTTGTTATCAACTGGGATTAATGGCATTTGAAAGGATTCAACATCCTCGCTATCCGTAAATTTTTTGGGTTTTAAAGAGTTTTTGTTCATTATAAAATGGTGTAATTGTGTAATACCAACAAGTGGCTTGTAGAATGGTCTAAAATAACTGTCCCATTCATACCAAAAGACATTTTTCGACGATACAGCTGTATTATGGACATCTGGTGACGATGGTACGACGCACTGTAGTAAATCTTCATATGTGTCAATATTAGTAACAGCATACTTGGCCATGAAAATACCGAAGAAGCGATCCAGGGCGAACTTGGTATTCCCTGTCAAAAGGAAATTTAATAAAATCGTTGTGTTGAGTCCTCGAACCAACCGCCACTGCAGATATGATAACATAACATTATTTTTGTTCTGCCCAACGCAGTTATCGCTGAAAAGGACAATTGTTTGGACATTTTTGCAATACATTTCCAAGTGATAATGCAGGATGCTCACAACGGTATTTGGACCTTTGCCAACATCATGTTCCTAATCTATCATGTAATTATACCATCGAAAAAAAAAATAGTCAAGATACTTTCAAAGCAAGTGATTTGAATTTGTACAATGAAATCCTAACCTGTATTTTTCCTTTTTCATCTGTAATTCCAAGGACTGCGCACTTCTTTGTTGCCTTGAAGTAAGCTGTACCCGGTTGTTGAGGACTGACTGAATAATGAACAGTATAGGCGAAATCAAATGATAAGACCTTTACAGTATCATCAGTATTGTCACACCATTTTTGATAGTATGCACGTTTATATCGAGGTTTGTGGAAGTGATCAGGTGATTCAGCTTTTCTTCACGTTCAGGGTCAGAAATGTTTTTGGCTAACGTAATTGATATTGTGTTCGCTATTGATAAAACTTAAAAAGAAGTAAACAATGGCTTACTTACTACGACAGTAATCACATAGATCATTCGCTGGTTTCATTACTGTAACATAAGGTATGTATTTGGCCCATAAACGTCGAAAGGAACAAATACTCATCTTCAGTTCATCATCACCGAGTGAAGCAATGTATTTTCGATAAACTGAGGCCTTTGTCTCATTAGATGGTAACTTCATTACACGATAATCTTTGAATTTGGGTAAACGTCCTGAAACGCCAATAGACCGGCTGTATAATCAATAAATTTTAAAACTTTTTGGATATCAGATGATTGAAACGCTCTCCAATGTGTAGATTGTTTATTTGGTTGCGCATGTACCCGTGTTATGGCACCATGTGTATGAAAATGTCGAAGTAAATTTTCAAAACGTTTTCTTCCATACGCATGCTCAAAAAGGAAAAATGAGCGGCAAACAGGTAAGTGATAAAAAATGAACATCAATTTATGCCTTTCAACATCTTTACCTTTTTGCCTTTCATGTTCCCTCCATTTCGTCATTTTTTGTAGGCATCTCCAAGTTTGTCTGTGCATATTATTGCTGATTCGATATGGCTCAGCATAACCAAATCAAGTTCATGTTTTGATAATTCTAGATAGTTGTTTCTTGCATTTTCTATTATCTTTCGCGGCATCATTTTTTGGCATTTCTTATTACAGCAATCTTCCGAAATAAATTTATTTACCAATTCCTTTTCTTTGTTATAGTAGACAAGTACATTGTAAAAAAAACTTTGTTCCACTTCCATTTGATCGTCAGCTTGAAATAATGATTGTTGTTCATCATCATAATTGATACCAACATCTCATCGAAAGAATCATCATCATTCTCTTCATTTTCACCAAAATATTTTTGAAAAACCTCGGAAAAGACCAACAGAAACAATTACATCAACGAGATAACGTTTCGTTTTTGAGTCATAAGCCACCTTTTCATAGACCGGGTCACATATAATAAAATAATATATGTTTAATATAATCAGAGATAAGGGCTTAATGGCAGAAAACGGCCTGATTAAAATCACTTTTATAAAGGCTAACCCAATTAGAATGCACGACCGTAAATATCATTTGTTACAGGAACATGATAACGAAGTTCTTGTGGCCATACCTGGATAGTGGCCCCCTGCCACACCATGCACGAAGCAATCGATTTTTTGGAGAAACTTTATTCAGGTCGACCAATATTTCAAAATTCCCATGTTAATGGCTATTTAACGCCGCACTGTGGGTTGAAATTCCAAAAAATGGAGATTATTTGAAAAATTAAAATATGGTTATCTAAAAAGTACTTATTACTCGCTTAAAGAGTATAAAATTCTACATCAATACTGAAAATTTCAATACCATAAGTTGTTTACTTTTCTTGCTTCATAGTCTTAAAGTTAAGAAATTGTTAATTCTTTCGCGAACAGTTGTGAAAATTGAAATTTGTAATAATTTGGAACTTAATATTTTTATTTTCATCAGTCAAAAGTGATACATCTATTATGGAATCTTCAACTTCAGATATTTTTTGGCGTGAACTGTATAAAAAAGCTGTTATCAAAAGTTATGTAAAAATATTTTTAAATATTTTTTTAAAATATGCCTAAATTTGGGCTATTTTTTAAATATATGCGCAGTTTTAAATGGGAATAGGGTAAAATTGGCTATGACAGTAAATAATGTATTAAACTGCATTATGTAAGCTTTCACATGTTACGCGTTTTCGCGCCAGCGAGATTTATTAAATATATAGTGAAAATAGTTACTCTTAAAAAAGCGGCTCTTGTAGTCTTTAATTTGTTTTGTCCCCGTTATTGCTTGTTATTATTGTAATGGATTTTTATACCCTGCATTATGTAAGCTTTCACATGTTACGCGTTTTCGCGCCAGCGAGATTTATTAAATATATAGTGAAAATAGTTACTCTTAAAAAAGCGGCTCTTGTAGTCTTTAATTTGTTTTGTCCCCGTTATTGCTTGTTATTATTGTAATGGATTTTTATACCCTATACCATGTGGTTTGAGTGTAATGACTTTTTGCGGCTGTTTGTAGCTACCAAAAATATTAGACCTAGACCCATCTTTTATTATACCGATCGAATCAGAATCACTTTCTAAGTCGATTTAGCGATGACCGCCCATCTGTACGTCTGTATGTCCATCTAAACTTTGTAATCGAACTACAGGTAGCAAATACAAATATGTTTTGATGAAATTTGGTATATAAGCTTCTATCGGCCACAGGATGAACGCTGTGTAAATTGGTGAAATTCTGTCAATGTTCAGACCTAGTCCCCATACAAATTACCCTGTGAAATCGACTTAAATTGTCATAAGATCCAATTTATCACATAGGTTTCAGCAAATTGTGTTTGTATGTGTTTATTATATCTACTAATCAGTTGTCCAAAAATAATCCCTATAGGACAAATCTTAGTCATACTTTACCAAACATGATCAGGATCGGAATAGTGAATTTTTCGACCTAGTCCCCATATAAATATAGCACCCGATATGAACTTTTTCATATATGCAGCCAAACAAATTTATAACAATGCCACTGAAATTTGGTTTATTCTTATTTTCCAAATCAAATTAGTTGGACCGAAGAGATAGTTTCTCCAAACCATGGTATAGGGTATCGTATACTCGGTTTAGACCAACCATAATTTTCTTACCTGTTTTTGTTTTGCGCAAATCAAATGGAGATTGGGAAAGAAGTGACCCTGAAAAAGTTGAACTGTTCGTGGAGCACTTGAGAAATGTTTTCACACCAAACACATCAAGCTCGATAATGGAGCAGCTTCCAATATCGCCTCAGCAACGAGAAAATACCCCACTCAGGCTAAAGATATGAGAAATCAGAAAGGCTATAACTAATTTAAGCCCAAACAAAACACCATGGATCTTCAAGGTCAGTAATAACATGCTTATGGAACTACCCAGTGTAGCTTTAAGAATAATTCTTTTTATTTTTAATGCTATCAGATGCCTTCAATGGTATCATAAAACTGATACCCAAGCCAGGCAAAGATAACACGAAAGCCGAGCCATATTGATCAATAAGTCTTTAGCGAATATTTCAAAACTTTTCGAAAGACTGCTAATGAATATACTGGCTAGGGTTAGTAAATCAAAATTACTTTATACCAGATCATCGGTTCGGATTCAGGGAAAAACACAGCGCCATTGAGCAAGTTCATAGGCTGGTCACAGTTATAAGAAACACTTTTGAGGAAAAAAAATATTGCTCAGCTCTTTATATTGATGTGTCACAAGCTTTTGACAAAGTTTGACATGATGCTTAAAATTTAACACATGCTACCACTCAATACTCTTAAGCTCCTAGAAAGCTATATAACTGGTCGTAAGTTCACAGTAAAGGAAAAGAACCATATAAGTTCACCATAAGACATACAAGCCGGAGTCCCACAGGGGAGTATTCCGGTGCGATATATATGTACTCTACACATCTGAGTTACCAACAAATGTAAACATTCTTACCTCGACTTTTGCTTGATGATACGGCAATCTCAAGTGCTCATGAAAACCCATCAATAGCGTCTAGATTTTTAAAAACCCACATTTCAGAATTAGAAGATTGGGTGTAGAGATGGAAAATCAAAGTTAATGAACAAAAATGCATTCATATCACTTTCCCCCTAAGAAGAGAAACATGCCCATCAGTACAGATTAATAACCATGATGTATCACAACACACAAACGTCAAATATCTCGGAATCCATTTGGACCGCCGTCTTACTTGGAAGCCTCAAATCAAGTTGAAAATTGTACAACTTTCATGGCTCATAGGCAGAAACTCAAAACTTGAATTGGATTGTAAACTGCGGCCTTATAACTCTATTATAAAACCCATATGGTGCTATGGTATTCAGATATGGGGTACTGCCTCGGCGTCCAATGTTGAAAAATTTCAAAGAAGACAAAATTACTTTTAAGACTGATCACAGGTACACCCTGGTATGTTAGAAATTCTAACATTCATAATGACTGTAACGACGAGTTTTCTCCGGTTGCTGGGGTACGCTCGCGGTATTAGGGATCGTCACAGAAATTTCTTTCCTTGACCGAGAGTAAAAGACGAGTTCTGACGTTATAAAACCGTTTATTGAAAGTATACACAACGGGGCGGAAGAGATCTCCGTGTGGTATTGGCGACTGCTGATGGCCCGCTGGCCCGGTTAGAGTTGTGGTGATCTAGGACGACACACTAGTCTTGGTTAAAGTTGCAGTGATCTGGAACAAAACACTGATCCTGGTTAAAGTTGCAGTGATCTGGAACGACGCACTGATCCTGGTTAAAGTTGCAGTGATCTGGAACGACACACTGATCCTGGTTAAAGTTGCAGTGATCTGGAACGACACACTGATCCTGGTTAAAGTTGCAGTGATCTGGAACGACACACTGATCCTGGTTAAAGTTGCAGTGATCTGGAACGACACACTGATCCTGGTTAAAGTTGCAGTGATCTGGAACGACACACTGATCCTGGTTAAAGTTGCAGTGATCTGGAACGACACACTGATCCTGGTTAAAGTTGCAGTGATCAGGAATGACACACTGATCCTGGTTAAGGTTGCAGTGATCTGGAACGACACACTGATCCTGGTTAAAGTTGCAGTGAACTGGAACGACACACTGATCCTGGTTAAAGTTGCAGTGATCTGGAACGACACACTGATCCTGGTTAAAGTTGCAGTGATCTGGAACGACACACTGATCCTGGTTAAAGTTGCAGTGATCTGGAACGACACACTGATCCTGGTTAAATTTGCAGTGATCTGGAACGACACACTGATCCTGGTTAAAGTTGCAGAGATCTGGAACGACACACTGATCCTGGTTAAAGTTGCAGTGATCTGGAACGACATACTGATCCTGGTTAAAGTTGCAGTGATCTGGAACGACACACTGATCCTGGTTAAAGTTGCAGTGATCTGGAACGACACACTGATCCTGGTTAAAGTTGCAGTGATCTGGAACGACACACTGATCCTGGTTAAAGTTGCAGTGATCTGGAACGACACACTGATCCGGTTAAAGTTGCAGTGATCTGAAACGGATGTTCAAGGACGTGCCAAGGACTTTCGATGATATTCAAGGACCTTCAGGGACGTGTTCAAAGACCTTCAAGGATGTCCAAGGACCTTCTAATGATATTCAAGGATCTTCCAAGGACCTTCAAGGATGTGTTCAAGGACCTTCGATGATGTTCAAGGACCTCAAGGATGTGCACAAGGACCTTCGATGATGTTCAAGGACCTTCAAGGATGTGTTCAAGGACCTTCAAGGATGTGCTCAAGGACCTTAGATGATGTTCAAGGACCTTCAAGGATGTGTTCAAGGACTTTCAAGAACCTTCAAGGATGTGCTCAAGGACCTTCAAGGATGTGTTCAAGGACCTTCCAAGGATGTTCACGGATGTGTTCCAGGACCTTCAAGGATAAAAAAAATTGTTCAAGGGTACTTACTAGGTTCTTGGGAATACTCATGTTCGCTTCAACGACCGCAGCCAACTCATCCTCGTTCTCCTGTTGTTACCCTTTTTTTTGTCGACAGATAGAGAGGTAATGGAATATTGGAAAGAGAATAAGGAATTCCTCACATTTGTTACTCTCATATTCCCGTACTCTCTCATTCATATTTCTTTATCCTACGTAGGACAATACCTAGTGTGTCCTTATTACTCCGATAATACAAAAATTATAATTTATATAAATGTAAAATAATAAAATAAGTACACAATTCTCGTCGTATTAAGTATTAGTCTAAGATTTGAATAATTATTGTTAGCTCACGATAAGTGAAGATTCAATAAGTAAAGAAAACACAAAAAAAAATTACTTCTTATAAATGTGCATATTTGAACTGTAATGATGTAACACACACATAATGATATATGTATGAAAGTACACTCATTTGTTTTTATTTTAAATTTATTTATTTTAAGTGAATGTACGTGTTTATTTGTTTACATTTATAATCACTATTTGTTTACATTCATAAATTCTTTAAGTACACTTGCATTCATATCTATACATACCATACATACCAAAAAATACACTAACCCCAAGTGAAGGGTCATATTGCAATAAATTAGAGTATCGCTTAGTGAAATTGAACCCCACTTGAAGCGAAGTGACAAATCTATGCTAATGAACTTCAACCAAGTTGAAGAATGTTATTGATTAATGCTCAAATGGAATGTCACTCAATTTTGAGAAAAAATATGAATTGATTTTTGAACGTACACTGATTGGTCAATTAAGCCCCACCTTCAAAAATCAATACGAAAGAAATGTGTACAATCGTATGTATGTATTAATAGAATAGAGATAGCTATAATTATTTTAAGTAAAAATTAAGGAACTATTATCGTATATAAAGCCAAATTTTTATAAAATAAAATCAATCATAATTTTGGTCTCTTCGTGGATGATACTGAGATTGATTCAAAAAAATAAAATTGTTTTACTGGCATAATCTGCCAACGAGCATAAACTCAGGCATATTCTGCCTAAATGCAAAATAAATAAAGATACTTTTAAAAAGTGCATCTAGTGTGCACACGAGCACTGCTTTGAGGAAAGCACTTGACAAAATTCCTCCTAAGATTGGTCCGGTTCTCACCCAATCTTAGTGTCCATTTAATACACCCTTCATACACTATAGAACCAAAAATATGCGATATAGCATTAGTGGACGTGGCAAATATTTAAAATCATCTATCTGGAGATCGCAAGTTACTAATATCATAGCGAAAATATTTTCGTTTCTGAAAACACTACTTTTTTACAGCCGAATTCATAAACAGCATTTCAAATCATTGTTAAGAACAATTTAATAAAATTGTATTCATTAACGAATTCTATCTTATATGGCGTTCACACTTAAGTGTTTACCGAAGTGTTTAGTGTTTATGCGATAAACAAGTCAATTGAGATGTTTTCCCATACATTTTTTCGTTTGGCTAAACATCTCAATTGAGATGTTTAAATCTTAAACACCTCAAAAACCAAAAATATGACAGAGTTGTATTTAAATTTGCGCATGTTCAGTGCAATCTTTCTCATTTTGGCAAGTTGGCATCCTTATTTTTTTAACATTACTATTAAAGTGGCATTACAATCAAAAAAATACAATACAAAATACAATACAAAAATTAAAATAACGCATCTATATTGATAATTTCATCATTAATATAATTTAAGTAGTTGGCCGCCAATTTAATGATATTATTTTTTATCAATTTTCAAAATTTTATAACTTTTCAATTGTTTTTTATTTTGGAAACAGCTGTTCAATTTGCTGAAATGTTTAACTTAAACACACTAAATCAAGTGTGAACGACTGTGTTTTGTTTTGCAAAACATGAGCTAAAACACCTCCAAATATCGTAGTGTGAACACCATATTAGAATACCTATTTTAAACTTTGTGTAAATAAAAGAATTTTAAAATTGGTTGGACACTTGTTTAAATCTATTTTGAAATTACATTTTGCTTTGCGGTTATTTTCATTGTAGGGAAAAATTGACATTCAATCAAAATGAATTATTTGATTTTTTAATAGACAATGGACATGCTATATTTGGTCAGAAGTATGGGTACGAAACATTTTTTATTTTTTCTTCATATTTTGAATTTGTAATGTTATTGTACGAAATAAACTAGTGGTGTGTAACCAATCAAAACAAATTAAATGTAACCGGCTATTAATTAATAGACAAGATTGTCTCAAACACGACAAAAACAAATAATAGATACGAGTACCGTATACATTAAAAGTCATTGATTTGTATCATTACGACTCAAGTGACCAATAAAAAAATTTGAGTTGCCATCATCGAGATTAATAAAACGTTAAAACGTCTATTACTTAAAATGCTGATAATGAATACTAATTTTTAAGCTTAACTACTTTGTGTTTGAAACCCAAAATAAGATTTTTTTTATGAATACGGCTATTAGTATTTAAGTAGATTAGTGATCCGCTAGTATCTATTTATAAAGCTTTCTTCTGTTCCACTACACAATATGGACATAAATATTTTTAATTTAACTAAAATTACTTTCAAATAACTTTAATTTTATATTTTGCAATTTAATACCAATGTACAATTTATTCTATAAAATATCGCACGAAAAAATATTTGCTTAATTGTTTCGCTTTATGTCTTGCAGGTTAAATACAACAATTTCTCATTTGTTTTTTTAGTCTCTTAGTTTTCGTGTCTTGTATCAGCCTTAATTTACATTTACATTTTCTGGTTTTTTTATACATGGCTAAAACTCGCCAGATTTTTATTTTTCTCTTCAATTACACTCTAAGGAATATGTCGAGGGACCTTAGATTTATTCTATCACTTCAAATATTTTGTATAATGAATGCCAACTCTTACAACAAAAAAATATATATATTTTTTTTTTTTTTTTTTTTTGTTGGGTATTTTAAATATTTACTTTTTTCTTATGTTTTTCGAAGACAAGAAAAAGAATAATGAAAAAAAAAAAAAAGAAAAAGAAAACAGCCAAGGTGATTTCTACTAGCTGACAGAACAAGAGTTTTGGTTTTTTAAAAGGCTCTTTGTGAAATTCAATGTTTCATCATGCAATTACTGGAAAAGGAAATTATTACTTTGATACATTTTCTGTATGTATATTTATTTAAATTTTTGTTTATTTCCTTATGAAATTTTTGGAACATTAATATTAATGATCGTAGAAGATTATAAGTAATTTATTTATTTAAGTAATTTAAGATTATAAGTAATTTAATTATTTAATTATTTAGAAAGACTCAAATATTTTCAGTAAATTCAATCTTTTGCGCCTAATCTAGCGGCGCTTTAGCGAAATTTTAAAATTCAGAATTCGGCAAATTTTTTTTCTTTTTTTTTAAATTTAAACCCTAACGGACTTTTTTCAGTTTTCCTTTTTGTTTTGTTCCTTATATTCATACAGCTGTGAGCATTGAAACTTAACACATGTTTCAACAAGTCAATAATTTTTTTTGAAATTTTTTCAAGTGCAAATTTGTTGACAGCAAAAAATTAAATATTTGATTTTTTAATAATATTTGCGATTTCATTTTAATTAAAAGGTATGTATTAAATAAAAAAAAATAGTTTGTGATCTGTGATTGTATGTTTTAGTGCTTAACAGTGGTAAAAAAAATGTCCATTGTGAAAGCGTTTTTAGGTATGAAATCCAATTTTGTGTGGAATAAAAGTAGGGTGGATTCGACCGGATTCGATTAACTGTTTCCATAGTTTGTTTAAATGGGTTGTAATGTATGTCAAGTTCAAAAATAGGCTGCTACTTTTTGCTAAGTTTTGATTTTTTTCGTTTTTAAGATACAATGGCAGAATCTAAACAAACCCTTTTTGTAATATGGCATAGTGAACCAGTGGCAACAAAAAAATTTTTAATACTTGAAAATCATGTATTTTCCAATATCATTGATCGCTCGAAATATAGCGAAGAACAATACCAACAAATTCAAAAAACATTAAGAAATTTTATTAGAAAACTTGTACAAAAGTGGAAAGAGAGTCAAAGAATTTTGGCAGTGTTCGAAAAGCGAAATAAAATGTGGTTGGATGAAGACATTATTTTCCCTAAGCCAGCCGTTGCCCAACGTAAAGAGAAACCTTTTTCAGAGTGCACAAGCAAGACTCAAGAAAAAAAATTGCTTCAATCGCCAATGAAACACCGAACCAAGTGTTAATGGTAGCGGCGAGAGTGAGCCTTTACAAGGCTGGGAAAAGAAGCGCTTCACAGGTTGTTTCAAAGTTACGCTCAGAATCTGAAATAGCTCCAAAAATGCTTAAATCTGTAAACTCTGTACCAAAAACCCCTATTCCGTATTCACCTGAGGAAGCTTTAGCTCTTTATACTGATGGCGGATTCTCAAAAAGGTCATACAAACTGATGCAATCTGGCGCCAAAGAACGAAACTGCAATATTTATCCAAGCTACGATATTTTGGCTAAAACTAAAACAGACTGTTACCTCAGTGACACATACGTAACTAAACGTTCAGCTGAAGTTGGTTTGCAAAGTCTCGTAGACCATACAGTTGCACGTATAATACAAGGCTTTTGAAAAGCTTTTGAGGACCTCATGACTATAGGCAATAATAACGATTGCATAAAAGCAATATTTAAATGGGGCTGTGACGGTAGCAGTGGACACTCTACTTACCGTCAACGTTTTAGTGTTTCTGATACTGGAACAATTGATGAGCATTTATTTGCTGTACACACATAAAAAGAATTTGTTGGAAATAGGTTACCATTAAAAATAATTATTTATGTATCCAGACATATTATTGTAATTCAAATATATTTGAAAATAAAATAGATTTTCTTTATAAAATACCTCTTAACCATAATTCTAATAAAATGAAAATAGATACAACAGTAAAATAAGTTCCTTTCACCAATGAAAGTTTTTATTCAAGTTGTTAAAATAATTCAATTAAGGCAACTGAACTAAAGCCAGTGTAACATGTATTAACTCTAAATATTGGTAATAACAATAAAATATTCCATCATAATGAAATATTTTAAATTAAAAATGAATTTACAGTCATTGTTACAAATTTTATGTTAATATGATAGAAACAAATTTGTATTTATAACAATTTTTCGGTTACAATAAAGTGGGAAACTAAATTTTAAACTATTTGGTATTTACAACCGAAAGGAAATCAAATTCAGTTATTAATATCATCAAATATAAAAAAAATTTTAGACCTAACCGAATTTTCGAATTAATATGTCATTTTTGAAAAAATAAGACAGAAAAAAAATTTAAATTAATCAAAAATATAAAATAAAATTTTTGTTAATTTTAAATTATGTTTAATCGTATGTACACACATGTGTACATAAGAATGGATTGTAGCATAATAAAGAACATTAATCGATTGGGTAAGTGGTCATTATTTTTTCTTTTTGTTGTGTTTTTATTTTTTGTAAAAATTATTTTATGCAAAGTTAGTTTAAATTCAAAATAAGATTTTCCAAATTTTGTTGCATTCTATTAGAAGTAAGATCGTCAAGGAATAGTTTTTATAAAAAAGCAAGTAAAAACACAACAATAATGGTCGTAAATTTTTCATTCTATAGGAAATCGTACTATTTTAGGTAAAATTGCGACAATGCATAGATAAACTGCTATTTTTTAACATCAAATTCAAATTGCTTTTACTCAGTTTTATGAAACTATCTTTGGCCATTAAGTTGGTATTTGGGGGACAACAAAGCAAAATGTTAAATAACCTTGAAAATAAATTAAAAGCTATTATCAAACAACAAACTGTCTGGTTTAGCATTGGCAAATTTATCAGAGTTAATGGGAAACGTATACAACTATCTCTGCAACTACTTCAACTGAATAAAGACGTTTACCTCCATACACACTCCAAACGATTTGCAAGCAAAATAAAACAGACGAGAAAAAAGCCTTTCGGTGACGGGGACAGGATCGTACATTCTAACCGTATTTGTCTACAGAAAAACGGTCATCTTAATTGGATCCGAACATGGCGTGCGGCCTTATTTTTACTATATTTCTATATTGCACAAGTTCTATTTTACTTATAACATTTTTAAGAAATATCAGAAGAATATAATGCGAGGATACAACATGCAGCTATAGACAATTATCAAACGGCAAAAAAGTAGTATAAGAGCCTAAGTGAAAACGGGAACATTAATGCATTAACTAATACACGTACTATCGCTTATTTACTAAAATCTTTTTATCATGTAATATAATCTTGTCTTTTATTAATTTTAATTTCATATTTTGAAATGAACTAATGAAAAAAAATAAGAGCATTAAAAATGGATGTGCTTTTATATATCAGATGATTAGTGCACTTTTAAAATAGGCTACCTGATAAATGGTTGTTACAACCAATAAATAAAATCTAAATTCCATTTCATCAATCGAATTTATTTCAAAATTCAATTGCCAGTACTCAGGCGTTAGTTTTTAAAATATAATTCAGTAATCACAATAGAATAATGTGATAGTACATGGGACTATCAAAATTCGGTTGGCAACAAATACGGTTGTCACAACAAATCCGTTCTCTGTGTGTATGTATTTTTCCATTACAAATTAAAAAAGGACCTGCAATACTATGGCAAAATAATCGGACTTCTTCAACTCGGTTCTGCAGACCCATTAAAATAATATTTGAAAAAGACTCAGCGGATTTAGTTAGATCTGAGATAGAAAATGTAAATAGAAAAATTGCACTAATTCTGCCGACAAAATTGAGTTTTTTTGAAGTAACACACGAATTTCATTTGACCATGATCGATGGAAAAGTGTTTAATACCATAGCGGAGTCATCATCTCTGGCTTGTGGAATATGTGGGGCTACACCAAAATTGATGAACAATATAAATTTAGTTCCACTGAGGCAGCCACAAAACCACTTATACGAATATGGATTGTCGACACTTTATGCTTGGATATGGTGCTTTGAGTGTGTAATTCATATCGCCTACAGAATACCGATAAAAAATTGGCAAATTCGTGGAGAATATAAAGAAATTTCTCAACAAACCAAAAGAAAAATTCAACTTGAGCTAAGAGAACAAATGGGTATATTGGTGGACATTCCAGCACCAGGTTCGGGGAATACAAACACAGGAAATACAGCCAGAATATTTTTCGAACAGCCAACCTTGGCCTCTATAGTAACTGGCGTACAAGTGGAACTGATAAAAAGGTTTGGTTTAATATTGCGCACAATGGCATGTGGCTATGCAGTTAATGTAGAGGCTTTTCACTTATATGCCTGGGAAACAGCAAAAATATTTGTTTCCGAATACCCTTGGTTTGATATGCCTCCATCTGTACACAAAATTTTAATACATGGAGCAGATGTTATTGAAAAAGTTTCACTACCAATAGGAATGATGTCAGAAGAGGCACTTGAGGTAAGAAGTAAAGACTTTCGCAGTTATAGGCTGAACCACACGCGAAAAGACTCGAGATTTTATTACATCGAAATCTAAAAGCACCTCAAAATACGCCAAAAAAAAACACATCAAAATAGATGATAGGGTCAAGCAGCTTCTTTTAAATATAAATGACCTACCTGACAGCCTTAATTTTGAAAGCTCCGACTCTGAATAGTTTCTTTTTTTTTTTTTTATTTATTTTCTTGTAAACTGTAAAAAAATACGAAGCAGAAACCTTTTTTTTTAAATTTACTTGTGTAATGAAATTTTAAATTTTTTTATATTTTACATATGGGTAAAAATTTATGTATGGAATTACCCATATACTTAAAAAAAAACAAACAAATTTTAAAATTTTATGAATGGGTTATATTTAAATATATATAAATTAAAAAAAAAATAAATCATTCATAATTTTTTATGTTTTTGAAGTTATTAACAAAGCGCCGCTAGATTGGTTATTTCGGCCACTGTGCACGGGTTAAATTGATCTCCATTCGTTATCTAAGAAATTTGAAATCATAAAATATTAATATTAAATAATATTTTTTAATAGAAATATTAAGCCATTCTACACAAGTAATAGTTTAGTTTTTTTTTACTAAGAATAAACAAGTAAGAAAATTATAGTCGGTCTAGACCGACTATACGATACCCTATACCATGCGTTTAGAGACCCTATCTCTCAGGCCCAACGAACTGGATATAGAAAATAAGCATAAACCAAATTTGAGTGGGATTTTTATTAATTTTTTCGGCTCCAGTTATGAAAAAGTTCATATCGGATGCTATATCTATATGGGGACTAGGCCCAAAAATGCACCGATCCTGACCATGTTTAGTAAAGTTTCTATATTTTGCAAAAATATATACAAGCAAAATTTGAGAAGAATCAGTGCAATATTTTTGTTTTTTTGCTAGATTTAAGTGAAGATCGGGAAGCAGCTCTATATGGGGCCTATGACTAAGAGTTGTCCAATAGTGATAATTTTTGGACTACTGATTAATGGATGTAATATATACATGCAAACCCAATTTGACTAAGATTTGTATGATAATTTGGATCTTATGGCAATATATGTTGATTTCATAGGGGTCATTTGTATGGGGGCTAGGTCTGAACATCGACCGATTCTCACCAATTTCAATAGCGTTCATCCCATGAAGATAGAAGATCAAATGTCAAATTTCGTCAAAATATATTCATATTTGCGACCTGCAGTTTGATTACAAGCTTTACATGGACACACAGACGGACGGACGGACGGACGGACGGACGGACGGACATCGTTAAATCGAATCAGATAATAATTCTGATTCGATCGGTATAATTAAAGATGGGTCTAGGTCAAATATTTTTGATAGTTACAAACAGCAGCACAAAGTCATTATACCCAAACCACATAGTGGTATAGGGTATAAAAATGTATTAAAACTTAATACTGTGAACACCAGTAACAACTGAAGGAGTATAAATTATTTTTCTCGAAGCAGTTAGACAAAACACGAGAAAGTTGCATTTTGGTAGTCGATACAAAATTAAAAAAGTAAAGAAAGACGCGAACACCGCAAATAGTGAGTATAAGCAAACAAGTAAGAAAATTATAGTCATTCTAGTCCGACTATACGATGCCCTATCCATGGTTTAGAGTCCCTAACTTTTTCGGTCTAACTAATTCGATATAGAAAATAAGAATAAACTAAATTTAAGTAGCATTATTATTAATTTCTTTGGCTTCAGATATGAAAAATTCATAACGGATGGTATATTTATATTGGGCCTAGGTCTAAAAATGAACCGATCCTGATCGTATTTGGTAAAGTCACTTGTATTTTGAAAAAATATATACAAACCAAATTTGAGAAAAATATGTGTAATATTTTGGTTTTTTGATAAATTTAATTGAAGCAGCTCTATATGGGGCCTATGACTATGAATTGTCCTATAAGGATTATTTTTGGAATACTGATTAATGAAAATAATGAACACATACAAACCCAATTTGATTGAGATCTATATGCTAATTTGGATTTTATGGTAATTTATATCGATTTCATAGGGGTCATTTTATTTCACCAATTCATAAATAGCGTTCATCCTATGGCCGACAAAAGCTTATTTAATAAATTTCATCAAAATTTATTCATATTTGCGACCTGTAGTTTGATTACAAAGTTTACATGGACACACAGACGGACAGACAGACAGACGGATATCTTTAAATTGACTCAAAAAGTGATCGAGTCAGTAAGTGATTATGTGTCGATCGGTATGATAAAAAATGAGTTTAGGTCAAATATTTTTGGTAGTTACAAACAGCAGCACAAAGTCATTATACACAAACCACATAGTGGTATAGGGTATAGATATACATCAACATGGTTCGTAAACTTTAAAAGGTAATTAATTAGCCATTTGTTACCACTTGCAACATTGACAAAATAAACAATGGAAAAAATTGTTTTTAAAAATGTATATATACAACATTTCATAAAACCGGAGTTTATTTGTAATACTACCCCGAGTTATCCTAGTAAAAAATAAAAAACTAGAAGACCATGTAAATAAATTTAAAACCTGGACTTGTACTTATTTTAGGCAAAATAAAATTAAGTTCGATAAATACTGTACATATACTAATTGTAGTTTTTAAGGCATTTGGCGTAAGCTCAATGGAATATATTTTTAATCGTACTTTTATTCGTCTGCAACGAAATTGCTTTAGAAAAGCAAATAGTATTGTTCTCAAAATTGTAAAAAAAAAAGTTTTAAAAGATATCAGGGTTCCTTATGTAGAGATCTTATTTATCAGCGATTATTAAGCATTAAAAAAATTTGTAGAACTAATAGAACAAAGAATGTATCAACTCAAACAAGATAATTATATATTAATTATATTTATTTATTTGATAATTTCCTGTACAACAAGATTAAATCTTATAATTACAGTACAGGAAAGCATTATTGTTATATGTGCAAGTTTAACAAAATTTGAATACTTAAAACTAATAATAATATTTTAATTTAATTTATTTTAATATATCACAATATAATATTATTTTAAAATCAGGCAAAAAATTTAAAAAAAATAGTGTTTGCGTTGCTGTTAAGTTGCTGGTTTTGTGGAATAATATTCCAAAGACGTATAGCACTAGTATAAAACTGCCATTCTGACACAAGATATTTATGCCTAGGGAGAATGATCTTCCTACCTCTTTGTGATTTTGCGAAACGAATTTTAGCGTAAAGATATTGTGGATTTTGAGTATAAATAATTTTGTGAAAAAATCATAGTTCAGAAAAAAACACACACTGAATAAAAAACTCGTACATATATGTAAACAAACATAACTTAGACCAACACACACATATTTTTATTTTCATACCAATTATGTTTGTTTTTAAATTTTCTTCGGTGCCCAACACAACCATGACTGTGTTCGTTGTAATATTTCGTTATTTACACGAACATTTTTGTATCACATACTTTTTGTTTCAATCACACATAAAGCACACATTTTTGAGTGTTGCTTTATTTGAAGTTCATGTTCTGGTACGTGTAGTGAAAAAAAACACAGAACATGTACAATAAACAGGTTCGAGTTCAGTTATATTTTAAGTCGTGTTGTGACTCGTGTAGTGAGAAAAAACAGAACATGTACAATAAACAGGTTCGAGTTCAGTTATATTTTAAACACGACTTAAAGCAAAGTAGGAACAGTTTTTTTTCTTATGAATTACCATACATTTGGATTTTTTTGGGTTCAAACAAAGTCCATTTGCAGTTGCCCATATATAGATTTTTCTAAGATCATCGTTTAGCTTAATCAAATTTGCATCAATTGATTGCATTGGGCTACTCAGATATAATTGGACATCATCCGCATACAAATGCATTTCACTATGAGAAAGTTGGTTTGGCAAATCATTCACATATAGTGAGAAAAGTAATGGTCCCAGAATCGACCCTTGTGGAACTCCCCTAGTAAGGGTTATTGGACTAGACCAAGTATTATTAGAAAATACGGATTGTGTTCGTTCCGTTAGATATGAAAACAAGAGCCGCGTTGATGTTGATGAAAATATAAAGAAATATTGAAGTTTCATGCACAGAGTATAGTGGTCAACAGTGTCAAATGCCTTAGAATGATCAAGTAGACAAAAAGTTAAGTTTTCCATCATCTAGTTTACTTCGAATATTTTCTGCAACATCAAACAAAGCAGTAACACAGCTGTGTTTTGAGCGCAATCCTGATTGTTTTTCAGTCATTAAACATTTGTCCTTAATATATTTACACATTCGAGAATATAGAATCTTTTCCAGTACTTTTGAAAGAAAGCAAAGAATGGCAATTGGAGCAAAGAATGGCAATTGTATCTAAAGAATTTAACAAATGTCATAAAAAAAGTCTGCATTATTAAAAACTGCATTATTATAATACGATGGATAATTTCCGTAAAATTGTATCCTCATTCGAAAAGAAGGGTAAAAATATTTACACCTTTCAGCTGAAGAGCGGCAAGGGCCTTCAAGTCGTTATAAAGGGAATTGATTCGTGTGTTGTAGTAAACATCAGAAAACGCGAACATATCCCACAAACTCTTTTTCGCGTAGAGTTAGAACCCGTGGATATAATATTAAAGGAAAAATTAAGTGCACCCAATCTACACTTTAGGATATATTCTGCATATAAAAATTACCGTGGAACAGCCCCATAAAAGAACAGGGCAGGTTTAGTGCTTAAACTGCCAGGAGTTCGGGTATACTGGGGCATACTGCAAGCTACTACCAGTATGTGTCGTTTGTGGTGAGTTACAAATTACGAGTCAGTGTGACAAACCAAAAACAGATGATAAGGTAAAAAAATGTAGCATATGTGATAAAAACCACATCGCATATTACAAGGGCTGCCCAGTTTACTTTGCGATATATAAAAATATGAAGACAAGGAAACACGCTTCACCCATAAATCGAAAACAATTTACCCGCAATCATCAAATATTAACACGGCTGCTCCTAGAAATTTTACAATTAATACAGACCATCCGCAAAACATTCATTCATATGCTAATGCTGTACGTTCGCAACCCGCTGTAACAAATTTCGAATACGATTTTCCGAATAAAAATCAAAATATACTTGAGTCGACCCTCGATACCCTAGTTCAAACAATAAATACATTCACGAACGCTATGAATAACATGATGCAAGAGATGATGTAAATGCAATTCATGATATTGCATGCTATACTAACCAAACCATAAACTGTTTTAAAATATGTTTTTGGAACGCAAATGGCTTAAGCCAACATAAACGCGAAATTGACCCTTTTCTTAGAGACAATCAAATTGATATTTTGCTTGTTTCTGAAACTCACTTGACTGGTAGGAGTCTCTTTTCAGTGCCCTGATACACTTTTTATGATACTAAGGATTCAAGAGGTAGAGCATGTGGTGATTCAGCTATCCTAATTAAATCTAGGTTGAAACATACCTTCAAGCTACCACTAGTTGATTTGTAGATCTTGGAAACAACATAGTGATTCCATCAATATATTCTCCCCCAAGTTTTTTTATATCAGAAAATCAATACACAATTTTTTTCAGTAGGCCCTCGTTTCATAGTTGCTGGCGATTTTAATGCCAAGCATACATTCTGGGGATCACGGCAAATTTTTTCCAAGGGTCGTGTTTTGCTCAACACAATTTCTACAATTGGTATGGATGTGCTCTCAAGCGGAGAACCAACGCACTGGCCAACATACATGCAAAAAATACCCGATTTAATTGATTTCGAGTAACGAGAAACATAGCAAAAGAACTTCTTCATGTAGAATCTTCATTGGAAGTCTCGTCTGATCACACACCCGTTATTGTTACTATATAGTACCCCCAAGAAATTGTGTCCGCATCTGGTGATTTAACACTTTCAAGTAATATTGATTGGCTGAAATACAAAAAGCTTCTTAGTACCCGTTGCACAGAAAGCTTTCCGCCAACACCAGATGACATTAACCTCTCGATTGTCACCTTCGAACAAAATTTCCAACTAGCCGCTCTACATGCTACTAAACCCCCTCGACACACCAGGCCATATAGAACTACTTCTGTAGATGTTGAAAGGCTATTAGGTGAAAAAAGAAGAATTCGAAGTAAGTGGCAACTGCACAGATCTCCTCAGCTTAAGCAACAATTGAAAGAATGCACTTGAAACACAAAGAAACGCTGAATATATATCTCGAAAATCTAGATCCAACAGAAAACTGATTACTCTTCATGACGTGCTACAAAAAATCTTAAAAGACCTGTTGTATGCAAGCCTCCTCTAAGAAAGTAAAGGGGAGGATGGCCTAGGAATGACAAAGAGAAGTGAGATCTTGTTGTGGAACATCCAAAAAAGTTTTTACTCCAAATATAACCCCTAATTCTATTGATGAGTTGCCACCTGTTATTTCACAGCATAGAGCAGTGTCTCTTCATTTTGAGATTTGAGAGTTTTCGACCTCCATCGTTGATTTAAACCCCAAAAAAGCATCGGAGATTAATAGGATCAGTAATAAAAGGCTTCTGGAGTTATCGCGAATAGCATTAAGAATAATTTTGTTTATTTTTAATGCTATAATACGCCTTGAACATTTTTCCCCAGAAGGGAAAGTTTTAATCGTTACTATTACACCTAAACCAGGTAAAGATCACACAAAAGTCGATTCTTATGGAGCAATAAGTTTACTGTCGAACTTCTCAAAATTATTCGAGAGAATTTTGGTAAACAAACTTATAATATCCGTAGATCAAAATAATGTCATTCCAGCATATCAATTTGGTTTCAGACAAAAACACAACACCACTGGGCATGTTCACAGAGTTATAAGTGCCATAAGAAGAGCCTTTGAAGAGAAAAAGTACTGCTCTGCACTTTTTATAGACGAGTTTGGGAGAGCTATATAATTAATACAAAATTCTCTATAAAAGAGAAAAACTTTTTGAGCCCTCATATATGTTGCAATAAAAACATTATCAATATTTTACAACCAACCAAAAAATTTACGATCATAGTTAATCAAAAAGTTGGCAATCCCTTTCATTTTCAGTTTTTTGTAAAATTTATATTTGAAACTTTTTTAATACAACCATTAGAAAGCTTTAGTTATTTAATTCGGAATACATTTTTAAAATTTTACATATAACAATTCTCAATCTTTCCATTTGGGGAAACGAAACATTGAACCAAATTGGATTAGCCTGTCAATAAATAGGACATACAGTGATCCTAACTACTTTATTCGGCCTAAGAAAATTACAATAAGAAAAGGTAAACGATTCCTGAAAAAGTACTGCTAAATATTTATATTTATTTATCACAATAGGAAACTAATTCATTAGTAATTGTAATACACGGAGTGAATTTCCTAGCATTTGAAATTACATATTTCTGGTTTCCCTTAATAATTGAACATAAACACATACTGTTTTTTAATTTTAAGTTCCTTTTGTAAAAAAAATTTTCTAATTCACAGAATTAGTATTGAGTTTTGGGATTGGAAGCAGCAATCAAAATTTCATCCGCATATTTCAAAGATATTAATATTTTCTCCTACAGGGGCTTGAGCGATATTTTTAAATGAACATTCCTTAAAATTGGCCCTAAAAGAGAACTCTGAGGAACTACAGCCAACACACCTCTATTTACTGATCTAAAATTATCAAAATTTACACAAAAACTTCTGACAGATAAATGAGAAATAAATCTGCAAACATTTTTATAAAATGCCAAGTCGTACCAAAAAATTTCCCAAATTTAAACTTAGAACTATTAAAACACTTATGTTATTAAAATTAGTAGAAATAAAGTCAGACAGCATTGTGAGACCATATTGAGTGGGATGTTGCCGCCTGAATCCCAACTGGTAGTTTTTTAGTACAGGATTATCTAAAATATGGTTATTAATTTTCTTCAAAATATTATACTCAAAAACTTTGCTAATTTTACAATGTAAAGATATTGGCCAATAAGTTCTAAAGATGGATTTTAATTAGGTTCGAAAACAAGAATCACTTTTGCCCACTTCCAAATTGAGGGAAAATAAGCAAAATTATAACTTGAGTTAACAAAATAGCTAGAAAATTTTTCTTAAAATTAAATTACAGCATTTTAACTTTTCTTATTATTTTTACTTTTACTCAAATTATGCTTAATTATAATATCCAATTAAGATCTCAGTAAAGTTAGGTCTCGAAACTTTCGGTATAGGCTAATTTATTTTTCAAGCCGCTGCACATTGGGTTGAAAAGGGTCAAAAGTGAGGATTAATTCAAAAATTGAAATGAGTATTTTGTAATAAATTTTTATACCGGGTAACAGAGTATAAAATGGGTCATCAAAAACTGTCAAAATTACTGTTCTATGTTGTTCACTTTTCTTGCTATACTCTCTCAAAGTTCAACAACTTTTTTTAATTTTGCTCGAAGTGGTAAAAAGTGAAAAACGAGACCTTTCAAGTTTAATTTTTTTCATTTTTTTTTTAAATTCCAACTTTTTTCAAATGGATACATCAACTGCAGGTAGTTGACTGTATTATTAAAAAAAAATTTTTAGATAAATGTTTTAGAAATATTTTTAATAATTTTTTGAAAATTGTCCTAAAAAGAGGGTATTTTTTAAAAAGAGATTGAGTTTCAACGTAATTCTGGATGAGGTCGGGTAAAATTATTTACATTGTAGTAAAACATAGGATTTCTACTTGTGTATTCCAAAAAAACATTTTGCCAACACTTGCCAACGAAGGTAATATTCAGTTTTTATTAAAAGTCCCCAGTATAAAATTAAAAAAAAAATGCTTGAAAACACAACAGAAAAAATCTTTTTTTAGGTTTTTTTTTGTGTTTATTTTCGTAGCTGTGATTGTTATTGTTGCTGTTGTAAATGTGTAATCTAGAATTACAATAAATAATTTTAATGATCATGCTCGAAGCTCTGAAATTACAAAATGTTCTCGGGTAAAAAGTTTTAGAACAATATAAAAAAATTGCAGGAAACTAAAAGTGTTAAGACAGATTGCAAATAAAGTTTTCAATTTAAAAAGATGTCCTTATCTAAACTCTGATACATAACATTTAAAAAATGAGCAAGATACGATAACGTTTATATATATTCTATATAAAGTTTGGCCAAGTGGTTTTTCAGTCCACTCTAATGTATGTATGTACCCAAATAAAAAAACATAAAATAATATTGACAGTTTTACTGGTGATGTCTTTTGTTTGCAGTGTTGTGAATAACAATTATAAGGTATTTGGTACTAGGAAAATTAATAACAGTTTTAAATTGTTAAAAATGTTATAACTTAACTATTTTAGGAACAAGTCCCAACACAATTTTCATTTCTCGCAGAGAACTTTACAATATTATGCAAAATGTAGATTCTAATAAACATATTGATAAAATCAAATATCTGCGAATGGAATTAATCAAACATGTCAACCCAACGGATGCGAAAGATTTTATTAAAAGATTAAATTACTTTTGCATGGATTTTAAGTCTCGGTTTGAAAAAATTAAAAGAACAGAGGCTCTATTTTTCAAATATAATGCCAATTGGTTGGATTCTTCAATATCGTTTGTTAAAATGAAAGAATCCTCATCAAAATGAGGTCGTAAGGACCTATCATTTGAAGTGTGTAAAGATAACACAAAAGCAAAAAAAAAAAAGTAAAGAAATTAGAGATAGTGTTCCTTTGCCTATTTTAACACATGTAGCGCAAATGAGTTTGAGAGCTTCTGGTCAAACCCATGCATTAGAAATACTTAAAGAAATTACATCATCTCCAACAAAAGCGACAAAATATAAAAAAAGCATCAGTAATGTATCGCAGCAGTTGAGTGCAGAAGAAGCTCTTACTGTTCTAGTAGAAGCAAAATTAACTCGAAGCCAATACAATATTATTAGAAAAGCTGCTCCAGATAAATTTCCTTCCTACAGTAAAGTTCAACAAGCTAAACAAAAATGTTACCCGAAACGTGATAACTTGAAAATTTGTGAAACTTCAGCTCAAGTAAGTCTACAAGATTTTTAGATCATACTATTGAGCGTCTAGTCGAGATAAAACAAAACGAAATTATTTCTTAAAGCCATGAACAACTGTCCAAAATAACATTAATTTCTAAATGGGGATTTGATGGAAGCTCTGGACATAGTTCCTATAAACAAGCATTTCATGGCTTAAATTCTAGTGATTCTTCTGTATTCATTTCATCTATTGTACCACTGAGATTAGTTTGCAATGACAAAATCATGTGGCAAAATCCTCGTCCATCTTCCACTAGATTCTGTAGACCTTTAAAAATAGAATTTATAAAGGAAACAGCAGCTACTGCAAAACTTGAAAAGGAACGGGTTGAAAACGATATTGAACTTCTTTTGGATTCTGAAGTTTTATTAGGAGAAAAATCAATAAAAACAAGTAAGAAAATTATAGTCGGTCTAGACCGACTATACGATACCCTATACCATGCGTTAAGAGACCCTATCTCTCAGGCCCAACTAACTGGATATATAAAATAAGCATAAACCAAATTTGAGTGGGATTTTTATTAATTTTTTCGGCTGCAGATATGAAAAAGTCCATATCGGATGCTATCTCTATATGGGAACTAGGCCCAAAAATGGACCGATCCTGACCATGTTTGGTGAGGGCTCTTGTATTTTGCAGAAATATATACAAACAAAATTTGAGAAGAATCAGTGCAATATTTTTCTTTTTTGATAGATTTAAGTGAAGATCGGGAAGCAACTCTATAATTTGCCTATGACTAAGAGTTGTCCAATAGGGATCATTTTTGGACTACTTATTAATGTATGTAATATATACATACAAACCCAATTTGATTAAGATTTGTATGATAATTTGGATCTTATGGCAATATATGTCGATTTCATAGGGGTCATTTGTATAGGGGCGAGGTCTAAACATGGACCGATTCTCACCGATTTCAATAGCGTTCATCCCATGGCCGATAAAAGATCAAATGCCAAATTTCATCAAAATATATTCATATTTGCGACCTGCAGTTTGATTACAAACTTTACATGGACACACAGACGGACGGACGGACGGACGGACGGACATCGTTAAATCGAATCAGATAGTGATTCTGATTCGATCGGTATAATTAAAGATGGGTGTAGGTCAAATATTTTTGGTTGTTACAAACAGCAGCACAAAGTCATTATACCCAAACCACATAGTGGTATAGGGTATAATAAATCACAAACTTATGTTAGTAATGATTGATGGAAAAGTTTGTAATGCTATTACGGATACAACATCCACACAAAAGTGCTACATTTGTGGTTCAACAAGCAAGGATTTTAATTCAGTTGATAGAATGATTGGTAAATAAGTAAATACAGAAACTTTACAGTTTGGTTTATCTATACTTCATGGATGGATACGATTTTTTGAATGTCTTCTTCACTTATCATATAAAATTCCAATCAAAAAATGGCAGGCTAGGTTGATGATGATAAAAAAAAATGGTTTCAGTAACAAAATTACGGATTCAGAAAGACTTTAGAGAGAAAACTGGACTGATCGTGAACCATCCAAAGCCAGGTTTTGGAAACTCTAATGATAGCAACACTGCCAGACGGTTTTTTCAAAATGCAGACGTTTCTGCTCAAATCACAAAAGTTGATGCAGAATTGATAGAAAGAAGGCATGTAATACTTATTGCTGTATCTTGCGGGCACGAGATTCATGTAGAAAAATTTAGAAAATATACTCAGAATACAGCCAGACATTTTGTTAAGCTCTATCCGTGGTATTATATGCCTCCAACTTTACATGAATTCCTTATTCACGGGCCAGAAATAGTAAGATACGCCTTGTTGCCAATAGGTCAACTATCTGAGGAAGCTCAAGAAGCTAGAAATAAAGATTTTAAAAATTACAGAGAACACTTTTCTCGTAAATGCAGTCGGGAGAAGTCAAATGAAGATATATTCAATAGGTTACTTCTTAGTTCGGATCCTTTAATTACCACTAAAAGCAAAAATTGTGCCAAAGAAATATATAATATACCACAGATGGCACTAGATTTATTAATTTTGCCCAAGATTACTGATGAAGAAGAGATTAATGAAGATATTGATGATGATAATTATGAAGATGCTGATTATATTTATGAAGGTGATCGTATTATCATCAGGAGGGTCCTTGATTTTAATTGTATATATATATATATATATATATATATATAAGTTTCTCTTAAATAAGAACAATATAAAATAAAAAACAAGTAAGAAAATTATAGTCGGTCTAGACCGACTATATGATACCCTATACCATGCGTTTAGAAACCCTATCTCTTAGGCCCAACTAACTGGACATAGAAAATAAGCAAAAACCAAATTTGAAAAAATTTTGAAAAAGTTCATATCGGATGCTATATCTATATGGGGACTAGGTCCAAAAATGGACCGATCCTGACAATGGTTGGTAACGTCTCTTGTATTTTGCAAAAACATATACAAACAAAATTTGAGAAGAATCAGTGCAATATTTTTGTTTTTTAATAGATTTAAGTAAATATCGGGAAGCAGCTCTATGTGGGGCCAAAGGGAGCATTTTTGGACTACCCATTAATGGATGTAATGAACGCATATAAACCCAATTTGAGTAAGATCTATATGACAATTTGGATCTTATGGCAATTTATGTCGATTTCATAAGGGTAATTTGTATGGGAGCTAGGTCTGAACATGGACCGATTCTCACCAATTTCAACAGCGTTCATCCCATGGCCGATAAAAGCTTACATACCAAATTTCATCAAAATATATTCATATTTGCGACCTGCAGTTTGATTACAAGGTTTACATGGACACACAGACGGACGGACGGACGGACGGACATTGTTAAATCAACTCAAAAAGTGATTCTGATTCGATCGGTATAATTAAAGATGGGTCTGGGTCAAATATTTTTGGTTGTTACAAACAGCAGCACAAAGTCATTATACCCAAACCACATAGTGGTATAGGGTATAATAAACAATAACAATAAATGAATACAAAATTTTCAATTATAAATGTAGCAATATATTCAATATTAATTGAATTAATTTTTTAAATTTTTTTTTTAATTTTTCTGAAATGGTTGTTTGTTTTGTGCTTATAATTATTCATCAATAAAAACATAATATTATTTTATAATGTGAATTTTTATACCCTATACCACTATGTGGTTTGGGTATAATGACTTTGTGCTGCTGTTTGTAACAACCAAAAATATTTGACCTACGCCCATCTTTAATTATACCGATGGAATCAGAATCACTATCTGATTCGATTTAACGATGTCCGTCCGTCCGTCCGTCCGTCTGTGTGTCCATGTAAAGCTTGTAATCAAACTGCAGGTCGAAAATATGAATATATTTTGACGAAATTTGGTATTTGATCTTTTATCGGCCATGGGATGAGCGCTATTGAAATTGGTGAGAATCGGTCGATGTTCAGACCTAGCCCCCATACAAATGACCCCTATGAAATCAACATATATTGCCATTAGATCCAAATTATCATACAAATCTTATTCAAATTGGGTTTGTGTGTATATATTACATCCATTAATCAGTAGTCCAAAAATGATCCCTATTGGACAACTCTTAGTCATAGGCCCCATATAGAGCTGCTACCCGATCTTCACTTAAATCTATCAAAAAACAGAAATATTGCACTGATTCTTTTCAAATTGTGTTTGTATATATTTTTGCAAAATACAAGAGACTTTACCAAACATGGTCAGGATCGGTTCATTTTTGGCCCTAGTCTCAATATAGATATAGCATCCGATATGAACTTTTTCATATGTGCAGCCGAAAAAATTAATAAAAATCCCACTCAAATTTGGTTTATGCTTATTTTCTATATCCAGTTAGTTGGGCCTGAGAGATAAGGTCTCTAAACGCATAGTATAGGGTATCGTATAGTCGGTCTAGACCGACTATAATTTTCTTACTTGTTTGAGTTAAATTCGTGGAATTGTGGAATTTGGAAAATAAAATCTGATTTTAAAATTCAATTTTTATAACATAAATACATATTAAATATTTATTCCTTTTTTATTTTTAAAAAAAATTTTATTTTTTCTAAAAGCACATTAACTTAGTTCTAACTTGCAATTTCATTTACTAATCTATCGCTTTTTATTCCAAAGTTACAGCTAAAATTGTAAGAAAAGATAATTTTTTTGCAAAACACAAAAAAGCTCCTAACGGGTTAAAACAAATTTTTTTTTCCACTTTTTTTTTTAAATGCTGGTTTTTTATGTATTAATGAATATCCATTTAAAAAAATTAACAATATTTTGAAATTACGTCTTCCCTGAATTAATCCTCATTTTCATGCTTTTCAACCCACTGTGACATTCGTCTTACAATACATCTTCTCAGTTTTGCCTTTCAATAAGTTTCATCATACGTTATTATATACCAATCAAAAAATTTCCAATTTATGGTTCAGTAAATTTTTCTCCCTTAATTTTGCTCAAATTCGAATTTCATATTTTGATCACGGGGATTGGAGTATCCACATATTTTATAGCCCTGTGCTAGCACTTAGAAGAACGAATGTGTTTTAAAATTGCAAAAATTTTTTATTTAGCTATACTCGTTTTGTGTATCTCATTCTAACAACTAGCAAGTTGCCTTTCAGAGCTACAGGTCGATAACCAGAATATGTAAATTTGTTGTATTTTTATGTATATTTAAAGTGATTTTAAACACTTTTTTAAAACATTTCGCTACAGCACCATAACCTACATAAGCACATATAGAAATGAATTTGAATATCAGTTGTATGCATATACCTAAATAAACATTTGCGAGTACCCAAAAACCCTGAGCAATGTATTCCTTAACAAGTGTTAATAAAAGTAACAAACACATATAAACATATGGGCTATTCCGTGGCAAACCGAACACCTACCATTTAAATTTCGTCGAAATTGGTCTCACTCATTCTAATTTAGAAAATATTTTGCACGGTTTTAAGGAAGAAAATTTGTTATTTTTTAAAAATAATAAAAAATATAAGAAATAAGCCAACCAACTAGGCTTATCAGACTTCCTGGAATGGCCTGGCTTATCAAGTTGTTTTAGGTCGTGTGAAGCTAAAATACAATTTGTCAAGCAAAAAAAAACTAATTCTTCTAACCTTAGAAAAATATTTAAAATTTTTCGTTCAAATATTAACAATTTGCACAGAGAAAAATTTATGTTACAATAGTATAGCCCAGCACTCGAAATTCGAGTGCAAATTGTGGGAAATATTTTTTTCATTCAATTTTTGTCTTTCAAGGTTTTTTTAATCTATATATCTGTGGTCACAAGCATTAACCGCCTAAGTCGAATATCATGCTTTTGAGGAAAATCACTTTTTATATAAATGTAATGGGGCTTCATTACGACTAAGGTCAGCATGTTTTCATTAATAAATTTTTAATAAACAGTGATAGAGAAATGGGGATTTCACGAAAAAATAAAGCGTTTACGACAGCAGACATAAATCAAATCATTCTTAAGTCAACTTAGGCGGTTATCGCTTGTGACCACAGATATATGAAAAACTTATGAATATTTAAATAAGCCAAAAGGTATCTTAATCAATTTTAGCAATTCGCAATTCAACATATTCTCATTAACAGGATGTAACGAATTATTAGAAATACTTTAGTTTGTTCAATTTAATATATCTTTAAGACAGATTAAACACAAATTTTATTATTCTCAGCTGCTCCTCCATACTAACTATAACTATGCTTATTTTCACACTCCTCCGTGCCCGCATAAGGCTTAAAAACGGAACTAAAAATTTACCTTCACGTATTAATATATAGACGTGTATATGTTTCAAAAAAATGTTTTGTTTAGTTACAATCTCAACTGTACTTTTAAATTTCCAACACATGCATGATCCTCTTAAATTGATTATTATATTTGGCACATCATTGAAAATATATCAAAATAAAAAATGTATCAACGCTAATATTATCCTCAGCTATCCGATTGTTATCAACACTCATAACACTGGCCATCAGCATTATTGGAACAGAATAGGGAATGTTGATTAGATAATTTTTGTAGAACAAACTTTTAGTCCAGTTACAGTTAGTCAAAGTTTTCATTTTTGGTCGAATTTTTTTTTAATATCGGTTTGTTATAGTAGGTTTTTATTTATTTTTATTTTAAGCCGATAGCCTTAGAAGCTAGTGCTTTAGAATTAAGTTTACTGCAATTTTACATTATGATAAATACCCAAATAATAATAATAATAATAATAGTATTTTTATTTTTCTTTTTTGTTTTAAAGTTTTCGAATAATATGGAATTGGTAAAAATTACAATAAGAAAGTATGTAGGCGTAGTATTACAACAGGTAGAAAACCTGACGCGAATATTCCGATAGATCGAGGTTTCTGTACAAGCCCCCTACTTATTCAGGAAACACAGCACTTTGGGATTTCCCTTTGAGTCTGTCTGCCTGTCTGTTGAATTCTCATTCAAAGAATAAACTATTTATCTAGGCAAACTTAGGACTATATTATTTGCCATTATTACGTGCAGGCCACTATCGAAAATGGGGTAGATCAGTCATTACTGTGCCAAGATATAGCAGATAATATGGATACACGTCTAAAAAAGATGCTAATATAACAGTGTGCTTGTTGTAATAATTTAGTGTTAACTTTATCAAAGTGTTTAGTTTTCAACAAGTTTGTTTACATTTATTATAACTAGTACAATAAGTCTAGATATTAAAATCGAAGTGGAATCAAACACTCTAACCTGGTTCATCTTCAGTTGTTAATTATTCTTTCGTTAAATTGTAGAAACAGCATGAACTTTAATTCAGTAATTCAAACAAAAATATTGACCATTTGTATATAATTGTGTCTCAATGTAATTTTTTTATCCTTTTTCGTGTAACATGGAACTGCTTATATGCAGAAAAAAGTTTCCTTTTATACGAGTTATTTTGTTTTTTACACTGCGTATAAAAAATGTATATTCTGTTAGTAAAAATAACTTTTTTACATATTTTTTTAGACGAACTTATGACAAAAATCACCACGGCTATTTCTATGAAATTTTTGTGTATATATTTTTTTAGCTAAAAAATTCTTTAAAAAATAGCTATAGAAAAAAAAAATTTGCTTGCATCTCATAAATATTCATGACATTCAAAAACTTTTGTTTTGTAATCTCATCTACTTTTTTTTAAACTTCTGCATTATTGGCATTTTGTTTTGTGGCTGTTTTTTATTTTTAGTTAAGGGAATAGTCAGAAGGAATTTAAATGTTCCTCTGTTGGAAGGAAGCTAAAAGCTTTGTTTGCTTTAGTTTTAGTTAATTTTGCTAGGTGTGATATTTTAGAAAATTTGCATTGTATTTGTTTTTCTGTTTCATGTTACTACAGATTCTCAACTGGATATTTAGTTGTGGCTTTTGAAAACAAACTTTTCATGTTTCGTAGAAATTTACCATAAATTAATGATTTTATGGAAAATAATTAAAATTTGTAGCCGCAAAAGTCTTCTTTTTGTAATGTAGTTTTTTTTTATGTGTAAACATCTATACGCGCAGGGGGGTAAATTTATATTTCACAATACAACTACAAAAACAGCGTAACATATGTGTTTACATGTTACGCTGTGAGCCGTAAGACATATCGGTGTGACTTATGATTGTATTGGTGAAAAAATTATGATATAAAATTGTTTCAGCTAATTCAACAACCCTTTACTATAAAATGTTAAAAATTTCACAATATAAACGTATAACATATCGCACCTGTACCTCTAAAGTGAGTCAACTCAAAATTTCTCAATTTTCACTTTTTGCAAGAAAACGATGCACAGTGGTGTAGAGATCCACCAAATGAATTTCTGTTGCTAACAAAAAAACTTAAATTCAAAATAACATGTATGAAATATAAATCCAAAAAAATTGATGGCACACTTTGTTGCTACTCAAATACAATATTTAGCTCAAATACAATGTTTAGCCTTTAATTACCAAAAGTGAAAAATGACACTTTTCATGAAGGCCACTCATTGTTTCTTTTTTTTCAAGTTCAAGTATAAATTTTGTTTACACAATCTTCATTAATAAACACATTTTTTTTATTTAAATATTTTTTTTGAACTTATTTTTTTGTTTTACATTTATTGATTTGATTTTATTTGAATTTGATTTTTATTTTTATGTATGTATAAGTAAGTAATTAAAATTGTAAATAATAAAAAACCAAAAACATTAAGTGCTGAATTAGCACAAAAATAATATAAAATAAAGACCACTGTTGGAGAACAGAATGATTGGTGCTCTGACAGTTGGTAGGCAAACTTGCCCTAACTAAAAAAAAAAATTGTTTGATTTCAAAAGGATTAAACACTAAAACTGGTCGGCAGGTTTGCCCCAGAATTAGTTTGAAAAATTAACCAACATAAATTCTACCATAAAAATATTATATGGCGATCCTTATCCTGCGTATCCTGGAACTCTGATGACTATTTGGTGAAAAAAAAATTTTACATCCTATCCAGAAAATTTTATTTTGAAAACTATCCGAAGTATCCTGATTGGAACACAGCTGAACATTTTGACATTCCACTACAGTAGACTACTAAAGAAGAAATCTTATGGAAGGTCCAAAGGCACTCACCAAGTACGAATACTACAACAGATTGGCGCGCAATAAAGAAACTCATCTGACGGCTATACCCAAAGAGAACTTGAAACTTAAAACTAGAGGCGGCTATAAAAAGAGGCTTAGAGTGGAGAAGGCAAAGCTAAAAGCAATCCAGAGGGCATCAAACAACAAAACTGGTGGCATTGGCAGCTGAGCACCCCATAAGTCTATTAAAAACCGAGCTCAAAGCAAAACAACACGAAAGAAGCGAAAACATTTGGCATAAAATAGAAGAAACAAAAAAATTTGCATATGGGGAACTGGTGGAGCAGCGACAAAAAAGAGGAGGTCATAATCAACCAAACTGCAGCCAACAACAACAGCAACAGCATTTTGGACAATAAGATAATAACACAAGATGTAATTTTTTTATTCATTATATTTACTGCACTCCTATATTTTTTCAACAAAATAAATAAATACTACAAAGCTTATTTACATAAGCACCTTAATAGGAGCAGGGAAATAGTATAAAAAAAAAAAAAAAAAAAAATAAATCTTTTAACTCATAATATTTCACTAAGAATTACATATGTTTAATTAAAATAATAAATTAATTAATTAATCTTAAAACAAAATTTTTTTATATACAAAAGTTAAAATATATAAAATAGTACACTTATGGAAAAATTTGAAAAAATTGTAAGGACTCTGTCAAGTATATTAGAAAATTTTAAAAAACAAGGTACAAAGAAATACAAACTAGATACAGGTTTACAGAAACTAAAAGAGGTAGAACAGTTAAAAACACAATTTGAGTCATTAGAAGAATCACCTGACATTGACTATATACAACTGACGACACTTAAAACAAAATTTCAAAAATTGTACACGGAAATAAGAACCAAATTAGAAGAACAGAAAGAAACAGAAAGTAACGAACATAGTAATTCAAGCAATACGCAAAACGTAACAAAAACCATGGCGGAATTTGACATAATTACTAGTTTAAAAGTAGTCCCAGAATTCACTGGAAACTACAAGGAGCTAAATTCATTTTTAAAAATCACTGAGCTCATGTATAATAACTTGAGTGAAAATGCAAAAAAAACTTTGATAGAATTCATAAGAGAGGTAAAATTACACAATAAGGTTAAAACAGCAATTGGAATACTGGAACCAATTGATAATTTTGACAAACTGAAATATGAGCTAACAAAGTTATACAAAAGTCCTTTGACAATTCCAGAAATTTATTCAAAACTCAATGGTTACACACAGAGAAACCAAAATGTCACCACATTCAGTGACAATATATTAAACTTAATATCCGAATTAAACTTGTTACAAATTTCACAACTGGAAGGAACAGTGACAACAGAACGGAAGGACGATATAGTCAGAACAAATCAAAACTATAGTTTGACCATTTTTAAGAACAATCTGAACGATACCTTAAAACAGGCAATTTGTATAGCACAGCCCAAAACGCTGAACGAAGCAATAAGTATTGCAAAGGAACTAGAGAAGACTAATTGTACCTCAGGACAATTAATGTATTATCAACAAAACAATTTTAGACAAACCAATTTTAGAGGACGAAATAACCACAGAGCTTTTGGCAATAATAATAACCGTGAAAACCATAACAACAATAACAATCGTTCTTTAAACAACAATGGAAAATATGAAAATTTTTCGAGACAAAATTTTAAACGTGGAAACAATTTAGGAAATTTTCGTAAAAATAATAATTACAGTGGACAAAACAATAACCGTGGGAACAATAACTACTATTCCGGAAACAATGGCAATCGCGGAAATTACAATAACAATCGAGGACAAAATAATTATCGTGGAAATAACAATTATCGTAGTAACCAACATAATAATTACAGTACAAATAATAACAATAATAGAATTCGAGTCATTCAAGAGGGAAACGAGTTGGCCCCGGAGGAAGGACATGCGGACTAGAGTCAATCCCCGGGTATCCAAGAATAAAAATTTATAGAATTTCAAATAATGCAACAAATATAATTTCTCTAAGATGTAAAGATGCTAATAGGAATCTTACCTTTATAGTAGACACAGGTGCGGACGTGTCAGTAATAAAAACAAAAAATCTCAATGGTGATTTGTATTTTAACAATCAAGAAAAATGCAAACTTACAGGCATATCGGACGAAATAATTTATTCACAGGGTGTAATTGATTTAAATTTGGATTTGGGTGAAAATTCGTACATTCAAAATTTTAATATCGTTGATAGCAAATTTCCCATACGGACTGACGGAATACTGGGACAAGATTTTTTAAAAAATTGCTTATGCAAAATCGATTTAGAAACCTGCACTATAACAGTTATTATCAATGATGATGAGATCATTTTACCAATTTACTCAGACTTGTCAGAAGTTTCTGAAATAATTATTCCTGCAAGATCAGAAATAATTCACCATATAAAAATGGATCTAACTGAAGACAGTGTTGTGTTAAATAAAGAAGTGCAAGAAGGAGTATTTTTGGGAAATTCAATAGCACCCAAAGACGGATTTGCTCACATAAGACTACTTAATGTAAATGACAAAGAAATAAGAATTAAAAAGTTAAAATTAGAAACTGAGCCATTACATAACTATTACTTAATTAAAAATAAGAAGAAGGACAATTCTGACAGGGAACGTTTTGAAGAATTGATTAACATTTTAAATTTGGATTCAAAAGACAAAGAAGCAAAGGACTCGTTATACGCAATTTTTGAACGATATTCGGACATTTTTCATATCGAAGGAGAAGTATTGACAGCAAACAATTTTTATACTCAACATTTAAGTGTAAATGACACAAATCCTGTGTACATAAAAAATTATAGACTACCGAATTCTCAGCTTGAAGAAATAGACGAGTAAGTAGACAATTTAATAGACACTGATATAGCAGAACACTCAGTTAGTCCCTATAACTCACCATTATTGCTAGTACCAAAAAAAAATGGTGGGGACAAAAAGAAATGGAGACTGGTAGTAGACTATAGGCAACTAAATAAGAAGTTAGTAAGCGACCGCTTCCCCCTAACCCGCTTGGAGGACGCACTAGATTTACTAGGCCGAGCAAAATACTTTTCAACACTCGGCATGACGAGCTCTTTCCATCAAATACCGTTACATGAAGACTCTAGACCTTTAACTGCATTTTCAACTAACAAAGGACATTTTCAATTTAAACGTTTACCATTCGGATTGAAAATTTCAAGCAACAGCTTTCAAAGAATGCTTACAATCGCCTTGAGTGGTTTGGATAGCCAAGCATTTTTGTATGTCGACGATATAATAGTATTTGGTTGTAGTTTAAAACACCATAATGACAATTTAATAACAGTCTTCGACAGACTAAGAAAATACAATTTAAAATTAAATGCAAACAAATGCGTATTTTTAAAATCAGAAGTTGTATATTTAGGACATTTAATTACTAATGAAGGTATAAAAACAGACCCTTCCAAATTTGAAACAATAAAAAAATACCCCGTCCCAAGAAATAGTGACGAAGTGAGAAAATTCGTAGCTTTTTGTAATTACTACAGACGATTTATTGAAAACTTCGCTCAAACCACAAAATGTCTCAATAATCTGGTCAAAAAAGGACAGACATTCGAATGGACAGAAGAATGTCAAAAGACATTTGAACTCTTAAAAGAAAAATTAATTAACCCACCTATATTACAGTATCCAAATTTTGAACAACCATTCGTACTCACAACTGATGCATCTGACTTCGCAATCGGTGCAATCTTAAGCCAAGGTGACATAGGAAAAGACTTGCCAATATCCTATGCAAGTAAAACACTGGCAAAACACGATATAAACAAGCCAGTAATAGAAAAAGAGCTACTAGCCATTCATTGGGGAATTAATTTTTTTAGACCATATTTATATGGCAGGAAGTTTATCGTGGTGACGGACCACAGACCCCTAGTAGCATTATTTACGCATAAAAATCCTTCATCAAAAATGACAAGGATAAGAATAGATTTGTCAGATTATGATTTTGACATAATCTACAAACAAGGAAAAATTAATACAAATGCCGATGCATTGTCAAGAATAAAAATAGATTCGGACATACTCAAGAGTATGATACCGACAAATTGTGATGACTCAAAAAGAATGTTTGCAATAACAAGGGGAATGTCAGCCAACGAGAACAAGGCAGACACGGAGAAATACAATTCTCATTCGAAGCCTGATCAACTTCACATTTGGGAATGTACGTCCATATCTGATATCAGGAATATGAAAAATTTAAGATTTATAGAAGAAAATAATAAAGGTACCAAAATTGAGATAAATAAAAGATGGGTAACAGTTAGATATAGCGATAATCACGCGAAATTCGTTTCGATCGTCGAGAAGCTATCATCAAAAATGACTGATAGGAATATAATGAAGCTAGCGTTAGAACAAAATGATATATTAAGAGGCATGCCCATAGAAGAATTTAAGAAAATGTATAATGAATTGCAACTGGAAAGAATAAAAAGGAATTTAGAACCTTTAACGATAATAATATACAAAGCCCCAACAAAAATTAAAGAAGAGTCAATTATGAAAAATTTAATTAAAGAGTATCACAATACACCAATAGGAGGACATTTAGGCATCAGAAAAACTTTATTGAAACTAAAACAAAGATTCGTTTGGAAAAACATGAATAAAATGGTTAAAAAATATATAATAAATTGTTGTGACTGCACAAAGAATAAGCAAACAAAATACACCAAAGAAAAAATGACGATAACTGACACACCTGGTACAAGTTTTGAAACGTTAAGTATAGATACGGTAGGACCCTTACGAATATCTAACGGCTATAGATATATTTTGACAGTACAGTGCGAATTAACAAAATACGTCATACTACATCCAATGGAAACAAAAGAGACGGTATCAATCGCAAAAGCATTAGTGGACCAAGTAATACTTAAATACGGACTTTTTAAGACACTAAAATCGGACAGAGGAACTGAATTTAAAAATGAACTGCTTGAAAATATTTGCCAAATGTTGAAAGTAGAACAGATTTTCTCAACACCCTACCACCATCAGACAATAGGAGCACTTGAACGAAATCATAGAGTTTTGAATGAGTTTTTGTTAAATTTCGTTGAAAATAATGAATGGGACAAATATATTTTGTACTATGCGTTTGCATATAATAGCACACCAAATGTGGATACTAAATACAGCCCTTATGAATTAGTATATGGAAAAATTCCACGTTTGTCAAATGACATGGTTGAGAATAATAGGCCAATTTACAATTTGGACAGCTATGCAAATGAAATGAAAATAAGACTACGGGAATCACTACTTAAAGCACGAGAACTAATACATATGACAAAACTAAAAAGAAAACTAGATTATGACAAGAATAGTAAGGAATCTGACCTAAAAGTAGGAGATTTAGTATACGTTAAGTTAGAAACTAGGAGAAAACAACAGAGTCCATATCATGGCCCTTACCCTATAATTGAACGTAAAGGAGTCAATTCTGTAATTAAGATTAATAATAAATTTAAGGAATATCATAACAATATATTAAAAAAATACAATCCTAATTAAAAAAATAAAATAAAAAAAAAAAAAAAAAAAAAAAAAACTGCTAAGAATTTAATTTAAGAAATATTTATACAATCACAAAAACTTTTATACAAAACTTTTATATTTATACAATCACAAAAACTAATTATGGATAGTAATTTCTTTAACTTAAAAGCATATTTACTTGAACTTCAACAAAAACAATTTTTTGGAAACACACTTTCCTTTTGAAAATCGCGGAAATCTCAAAATTCATATAAATTTTGCTAGCCCCGTAATTTTCAATCTTGAGGACGATGGTGTAGAGATCCACCAAATGAATTTCTGTTGCTAACAAAAAAACTTAAATTCAAAATAACATGTATGAAATATAAATCCAAAAAAATTGATGGCACACTTTGTTGCTACTCAAATACAATGTTTAGCTCAAATACAATGTTTAGCCTTTAATTACCAAAAGTGAAAAATGACACTTTTCATGAAGGCCACTCATTGTTTCTTTTTTTTCAAGTTCAAGTATAAATTTTGTTTACACAATCTTCATTAATAAACACATTTTTTTTATTTAAATATTTTTTTTGAACTTATTTTTTTGTTTTACATTTATTGATTTGATTTTATTTGAATTTGATTTTTATTTTTATGTATGTATAAGTAAGTAATTAAAATTGTAAATAATAAAAAACCAAAAACATTAAGTGCTGAATTAGCACAAAAATAATATAAAATAAAGACCACTGTTGGAGAACAGAATGATTGGTGCTCTGACAGTTGGTAGGCAAACTTGCCCTAACTAAAAAAAAAAATTGTTTGATTTCAAAAGGATTAAACACTAAAACTGGTCGGCAGGTTTGCCCCAGAATTAGTTTGAAAAATTAACCAACATAAATTCTACCATAAAAATATTATAGTGGTCATATCTATCATCTGTAAAAATCTTACATCGATTTTTCTAGTCTTTTGCAAAAAAGATACAGTTGTAACCCTATTTGTGTTATAAGAGTAGCTTCTTTAGAATCCACTAAAAAGACATATTTTGAGTTGCACCCAAAAAACATCTTAGTTTTGATGATCACTGAAAAAATCGCAAAAAAAATACTGTTGCATATTTATTATTTGCAATTCTTTACAATGAAATAACTGTTTTTAAATTTTATAGTAAATATTTAAAAAAACGTTTTTGCCTCCACGGAAAATTTGTAAATTTTGAGTTGACTCACTTTAGAGGTACAGGTGCGATAAACATAATTCAACAACCCCACAAATTTGCTATAAGTGATACATAGATGACGCGTTCTGTTTGATTTTAAAACAGTGACAAAAAAATATTTGATTACTAGATGTTTACACATCTCCCCTGTGATCGGACTCACATGATTTTTTCACTGCGGGGTGTCTAAAGATCGAACTCACAAGTAATTGATTGAAGAGTCATTTATTTGATTGAGGAGTTATTTATAGGTAGGTGAGACGGAGCACCAACAAATCTGGGAAATATTAAGAGAGAAATCTTCATGCACTACCTAATAGCAGCGGAAACTATATGGGAGAATGTTGACATGCAGGATCGCAAAGCAGACTATAACATAAGACGGACTAAGTCTATCCTCATTTAGAGTAGAAAGGTTATTGTCTAATCGGCAAAACTCGGAGTTCAGCACAAATATCATTGCCGTAACTGTGGAATACGTTTAAAAAATATGTCATCCCTTTAGCTAGTGTGAAACTGTGGCTACTATTAGATTTATATCATCCAAGTCAATTTACGCTGTGCAGGTGAAGACGGACTGAATTTTGTAACTTAATCCTTTAATTAGCATGATTTGCCACGTCTTCCACTATGTAATTTAATCATGAAAGTTGGATCACCCATACTACTTCGAAACTTAATGCACTAAAATTCTGTAACAGAACGAACGCGGTTCGTTACCAAGGAGATAATAGGTAACATCACTGAATCGCCAATTATCAATGGCAAGTTTAAAAGGAGATCATATTTTATTATCAAGAATCCCGATGATAACAACAAATTTATCAGATGTTACAGATTTAGACATTTTGTGTGTCTCCTATAGTCAGTTATATATAACCTGCTCCAGAGTTGATCAGAACAACGTTTGTCGGGTCAGCTAGTACTCGTCTATATGTAGAAATTATTTCCTAGATATATAACAATATCAGAAAAAATTAAAACAATAGGACTTTCAAAAATATAATGCTATTTTGTATTATATAATGGATTTCATGAATTTTTGCAATATATAGATTTATTATACCCTATACCACTATCTGGTTTGGGTGTAACGACTTTGTGCTGCTGTTTGTAACTATCAAAAATATTTGACCTAGACCCATCTTTTATTATACCGATCGACTCAGAACCACTTTCTGAGTCGATTTAGCGATGTCCGTCCTTCCGTCCATCTGTCCGTTTGTGTGTCCATGTACACCTTGTCATCAAATATGAATATATTTTAATGAAATTTGGTATGTCAGCTCTAATCGGCCATCGGATGAATGCTATTGAAACCGGTGAAATTCGGTCCATGTTCAGACCCAGTCCCCATACAAATAACGCTTATGAAATCGACATGAATTGCCATAACATCCAAATTATCATATAGATCTCAGTCAAATTGGGTTCGTATCTGTTTACTATATCCATTAATTAGTAGTCCAAAAATTATCCCACTGGAACAGTTCTTAGTCATAGACCCCATATAGAGCTGATTCCCGATCTTCACCTTAATCTATCAAAAAACAAAAATATTGCACAGATTTTTCTCAAATTTGGTTTGTATATATTTTTTCAAGGTGACTTTAACAATTATGGTCTGGATCGGTTCATGTTTCTATCAGTAGTGCGATTCTGTAAGTTTTAACGATCCGACAATCGCAAAATATATCGACAGATATTGTTGTTTGCACTAACGATTAATTAATTCACTAACTACACCTTAACGATAGTCGACTAATCTATTTTTCTATTTATTTAAATTGTAAACGAGTGGCATCTCTGTCAAAATAAGCGAAAAACACAAAGAAGAATGGAAAAAACAACAATTACTTCGTGCTTGAAAGATGATTTTACGTTTATGATTAATTTCTTTATTTTTATACAGTGCCAGCTATTTTTACCCGGTCTTGCCCGGGATGAAAAGGCCTTTGACTTAAAAAATGGTTCACTATGCTTACCAGGCGCTGAGTACTTAGTCCCCCATTAACAAATTCCCCAATATAATGAACTTTCTCCCCAAAAATTTGTATGGGCAGTAAATTCATTTTTTATTTCAATTAAAAAGTTTTTGGTTTTTTAATTTAGAAGTTTTTTATAAGATGCTGCAGCAAAAATGCTTCAAAAATAAGGTGCGAAACCGCTTTAAGTTTTTTTTTTCAGTTTATTTATAAACATCAAATATAACGGAATGGGCCGCAAATTAAAGGAATCAAAACTTTTAAAAATTTAATTAATTCATTCAATAAGTGATCATCAATGAGCAGAGACGTCAAATTCAAGTTTCAGAAATGAAAGACTAATGCGACGTTTAATATTGTGTCGCAAGGTTTCTTTAAGCAACTGCTTATAGTATATGTATATTATTTCACATACGTAGATAAAATTTATCATACGACATTTCACTAAGCTGTGTTCCGCGAGCGAGTCGCGTCCGCTTCCGCACGTTTGGCAGCCAGACCCGTGCTGCCGCGCAGCTGTTGTCAACTTATTTTAATCGCCAAAATATATTTTCCAGATCATTGCGATATTTTAGCTGAGCTGTGTTCCGCGAGCGCGTCGCATCCGCGCGCCTCGCGCCGCTTCCTCGCAGCTACTACCCGTGCCTCCGCTTAGTTCTAGTCAACTTATTTTAATTCCTAAAACATATTTTTTAGAGCATTGCGATATTTTATCTGAGCAATGTTCCGAGAGCGCGTCGCGTGCGCATCCGTCGCGTCCGAGTCAGCGGACGCGCGCCGCGCGTTTGGCAGCGACACCCGTGCTGCCTCGCAGTTGCTGTCAACTTATTTTAATCGCCAAAATATATTTTCCAGATCATTGCGATATTTTAGCTGAGCTGCGTTCCGCGAGCGCGTCGCATCCGCGTGCCTCGCGCCGCTTCCTCGCAGCTACTACCCGTGCCTCCGCTTAGTTCTCGTTAACTTATTTTAATTACTAAAACATATTTTTTAGAGCATTGCGATATTTTTCCTGAGCTGTGTTCCGAGAGCGCGTCGCGTCCGCATCCGTCGCGTCCAAGGCCGCGGTCGTGCGCCGCGCGCCGCTTCCGCGCATTTGGCAGCCACACCCGTGCTGCCGCGCAGTTGCTGTCAATTTATTTTAATCGCCGAAATATATTTTTCAGATCATTGCGATATTTTAGCTGAGCTGTGTTTCGCGAGCGCGTCGCGTCCGCATCCGTCGCGTTCGCGGCCGCGCGCCTCACGCCGCTTCCTCGCAGCTACTACCCGTGCTGCCGCTAAGTTCTCGTTAACTTATTTTAATTCCTAGAACATATTTTTTAGAGCATTGCGATATTTTAGCTGAGCTGTGTTCCGAGAGCGCGTCGCATCCGCATCCATCGCGTCCGTGTTCGCGCACCGCTTCCGCGCGTTTGTCAGCCACACATGTAATGCCGCGCAGCAGTTGCCAACTTATTTTAATTGTCAAAATATATTTTTCAAATCATTCCGATATTCTAGCTTAGGTGTATTCCCCGTGCGCGTAGCTTCCGCGCAACGAAATAATGCTATTGAAAAGAATACTCATTTTAAATGCGTTTATTGTAGAACATATATTGAGAGCAGTATGCAAATGTTTACTAAAACAAATATTTAACAAAATTCGTTAAATAAAAATATGTAAAAATTTAAGAATGAATTTGGGGAGTAAGTTCATTTTTTATTTCGATTAAAAATAAATGGGGAATTTGTTCAGTTCTTTTGGGTACCTTTTTTTAAGTTTGGGGAATTTGTTCACCGTGTCGTTATTTCCGTGTAACCCAAATTTCAGAGAAATCCATTGAAAAGTATAAATTTGTATAGGGAAGAAATATACCACACAACAAAATATGAATTTTATAAGAAAATTTGGCGTAAAATTAGGCGTGGTCGGTAAAAATCATATAGCGACCTTCCCTGGAATATGTACTAAATTTCGAAGAAAGCCATTGAAAAATAAAAGTTTTTATAGCAATCAAATAAAGAAACAAATAAAAGGAAAAAAAATGTTTTATATACATAGAAGTTGGCGCAAAGTAGGCGTGGCCTGTAAGAAGCATATGGTGACCTTCCCTGTAGTATAGGGATCGTGTGACCTAATTTTAGACATCCCTTGAAAAATAAAAATTTCTATAGTGAACAAATATACAAAAAACAGAAAATTAATTTTGTATAAAAAGCGGGCGTAGAAGTAGGCGTGACCAGCAAGAATCATATGGCGACCTCTCTGGAGTACAGAGATCGTGTGTAGCAAATTTCAGAGAAATCCGTTAAAAAAATTGTGTAGCGAACAAATGTACCAAAAAACAGAATATGAATTGTATAAAAAAAGTGGGCGTAATAGTAGGCGTGACCGGTACGAAGAATATGTCGACTTTCCCTGGAGGAGAGAGATCGTGCCTACCAAATTTCAGAGAAATCGGTTGAAAAATAAAAATTTGTATAGCAAACAAATATACCAAAAAACAAAATGAATTGTATACAAAAAGTGGGCGTTAAAGTAGGCGTGGCCGGTACGAAGCATATGGCAACCTTAGGTGGAATACAGAGGTCGTGTGTACCGAATTTCAGAGAATTCCGTTGAAAAACAAAAATTTGTATAGCAAACAAATATACCAAAAAACAGAAAACGAATTGTATACAAAAAGTGGGCGCAAAAGTAGGTGTGGCCACAAGAATCACCCGGTGACCTGGCCTGAGGTACAAAGATCGTGTGTACCAAATTTCAGAGAAATGCGTTCAAAAATAAAAATTTGTATACCGAACAAATACACCAAAAAGCAGAAAATGAAATGTATATAAAAAGTGGGCGTAAAAGTAGGCGTGGTCG
This sequence comes from Cordilura impudica, assembly GCA_963682025.1. NCBI lineage: Eukaryota > Metazoa > Arthropoda > Insecta > Diptera > Scathophagidae > Cordilura > Cordilura impudica. The sequence continues at coordinate 258,887,910 of OY821518.1, read as the reverse complement.
ATAAAAAGTATACAGCGACCTTAGCTGGAGTACAGGGATCGTGTGTACCGAATTTCAGGAAAATCCGTTGAAAAATAAAATTTGTATAGCGGTCAAACAAACAAACAAACAAACAGAAAATGAATTTTATATATATTGATACTACCATGTGGTTTGGGTATAATGACTTTGTGCTGCTGTTTGTAGCTACCAAAAATATTTGACCTAGACCCTTTTATTATACTGATCGACTCAGAATCGCTTTCTGGGTCAACTTAGCGATGATCCGTCCCTTCGTCCCTCCGTCCGTCTGTCTGTCCGTTTGTGTGTCCATGTGAATCTTATAGTCAAATTACACATCGCAAATATGAATATATTTTAAGCTTTTATCGGCCATGGAATAAACGCTATTTAAATTGGCGAAATTCGGTGCATGTTCAGACCTGGTCCCCATACAAGTGATCCCTATGAAATCGGCATAAATTGCCATAAGATCCAAATTATCATATAGATCTCATTCAAATTTGGTTTGTATATGTTTGTTATATCCATTAATCAGTAGTCCAAGATATAGGGTTCTTCTACATTAAGAGCTGCTTCCCGATCTTCACTTAAATATATAAAAAAACAAAAATATTGCACTGATTCATCTCAAATTTTGTTTGTATATATTATTTCAAAATAAAGGTGACTTTACCAAATATGGTCAGGATCGGTCCATATTTCGACATAGTCCCCATATAAATATAGCATCCGGTATAAACTTTTTCATATCTGCAGCCAAAAAAAATTAATAAAAATGCCACTCAAATTCGGTTTATGCTTATCTTCTATATCGATTTAGTTGGACCGAAGAGGCAGGGTCTCTAAACCATGGTATAGGGTATCGTATCATCGGTCTAGACCGACTATAACTTCTTACTTGTTATTTATTATGACGACATTTTAACGTAAAAATTTTACTTTTTATTTATTGAATAAACAACACGAAAATTATTGTCGTTTGGATAACAACAACAGCTGACTTTAACAATAACGAATATCGTTTAAAAATTTTACTGAATACCAAAATCGACAGTTTTGTTGTTTTCTTTTTTCAACGATTCAATTATCGTTAAAAAAATTTACTAAATCGCGTTAAAGGTCCCCATATAAATATAGCATCCAATATAAACTTTTTCAAATCTGCAGCCAAAAAAAAAATCAATAAAAATGCCACTCAAATTTGGTTTATGCTTATTTTCTATATCGAATTAGTTGGACCGAAGAGATGGGGTCTCTAAAGCATAGTATAGGGTATCGTATATTCGATCTAGACCGAATGTAATTTTTTACTTATTTTTTTTTTTTTTTGCTTTTGTTTTAAATGGACTTTTCTCTTAACTGTCAGAAATTTTCTATAGAAAGGAACAAAAGCAATCGCTTAAAAATTCAAACTTCTTAACATTTGTTATTATTGAACTTAAAAACAATCCCAAGTAATGAATAATTGCGAAGGTGTGAACATGACGACTCTTGCAGCAGATTAGCTTTTACTTGAGTGCGACCGTTTTCTCCTGTCATGAAAAAAATCAACGCACAAGTCAGTGACAATATGCTTTGAGAATATGTTATGATCCTTCTCCGCATATTAAACGTTTTATTAATGAACCTGTTTATTAAATGGAGAGAAGTGGGTCTTATTGACATATATTCAGTAGTTATTATAAAGTTACGGTGATGTGCAATGGCGGTCCCAAAATAAGTGGACCTGACGCATAGATGACTTTGGTGAAAAGTGGAACCCTATTAAAATATGCTAGCAGGTTCGAGCGCTCGAAATTCGAGTGCAATTTCTAAGCAATTTTATTTCTCAACATAGCCAATTCACAAACCAACACTTTTGTGGTTTATTATTATTGTGAATGAAGATAACAAACTCATTAACAAATTTAATGCATAGCATACTTATAATTTTATGTATGTATAAGTAGCAACTTTAAATGCAATTTACTCAAAATAATGGAAAACAATTAAAAATCTCTAAAACTGGTGAATAGCTAAAAAGAAATAATTTTCAAATAATATACGATTGGTCCAAATTTGGATAAAACGGTAGAACAAAACATCGGTAACAACAAATCAACCAGCTTATTAATATTATAGATTTACTAAGTTTCAAGGCGCCATTTTGTTTAGTACATTTTTATTTTTGAGCCTTAAAAAAAAAAAAAACTTGCTCATTGAATTGGTAAACATACAAAAAATTGGTCACCGTTAGGTAATTCGATACTTTCATTTGAGAGGTCTCAGTTCAACTAAAATTAAAGCCGAAACAGGTTCTATCTTGGGGTAGTCTGCACCTACGTTTGCGACTCTAAAATTTTGGTTGTCAGAACTAATACGAGGCCATATGAACTGCCAAGTTGACGAATTGAGGATGACACTGCAGAAACGTTCAAGAAAATTCGCGAAATGATATTGGATGGTGGTCGGCCGATCCTGCATGCGCTGGCTGAAAGGACAGACATTTAAAGAGTACTATACATTGCATATTCATCGAAAATTTTCATCTTTCTGTGCTTTAAATTTTAGAAACCAGTCTTAATTTAGTCAAAAACAAAACGAAACTGGTTGGTATCTCATAAAAGAGTTCCCTTTAATTAAATGGTAATTAAAAAGGCCTCTGACTTGCAAAACTTTATACTTTAAAATGCTATATAGACCGGCATAGTTTTTAGAAGTAGCGGACGAATTTTTGAATATTCCCTTAACAGTCAAAGCTAGCTGCACATAAAAATTTGCATGTCCAACAAATTTTTTCTTTATTGTTTCCTCTGTCCATTGCTTTGTAAATAACTATGGTATTAGAGTGCCAAAGAAATATGGAAATTCACAAAATATTATAAGTTCTTAAAATGAAAGCACTTTACTTAAACTCTTCTTTTATTTAGCAGTCAAAAAAATGGAAAGTTTAGTATCTACTGACTTTTCTTATGTTCTCAAAAAAATAAAATAAAATCACAAATTTTCTAAATACTTTGAAATCATAAAACAATGTAAAGACCTTTTGACACCCATGTCTTCTAAGTATTAAGGAACAAAAAAGTTAAGTCTTTTCTCTTGCTTGTATTCCTCATCTGCAACTTACACTTCTGTTGCTGTTCGTAAAACATTTATTTTAATAAACAAAAAAAAAAAGTACAAGTACGAACCTTCTTACGGAATTTAAGTACAACTACGCACAAAATATTCATACTACCTTTCTTTATTTAAAATATTTTCTTTATAATAAACAAACAAAGTATTAGCATATGAATGTATTGTAAAGGAGTGTGTTTGTTTGTGTTTATAAATGTTTGAAATTTATAAATGGCGTTGTGTTGACTATAAAATATAAGAAAAATTACTTCTGACACACCTTTTTCATTCATTTTCATATTTATTTATTTATTTTTTCTTTTTTTTTTTTGCCTTTTTTTTGCTTTTGTTAAGTAAAAGAAACACCTTGATATTTGCAACTTAAGCATCTAGTTATTAAAAAATACACACCAACAATTTAAGTTAAGGACAGCCCTACTCATTGTATAAAGCACTCATACCAGGTTAAATAAACATTAATGTATACACTGGGGATATGAGTTTTTATAATTTTTGCGTTTAACAAAATTGGCAGAGCAGAGAGGATGGGTGTAGAAAAACATACACAAAAATATGAAATTAGTTTTTCGCGATCGTTAAAAAGTTCCTTTTGCCTAAGTTTTTATAATTATGTTTATTTTTATTCTTTGAGCGTTAAGGACGGATCTCAAATTTTATTTCTTTGAAGCTAAAAATCCCGGCACAAAAATATTAAATATTGACTTTTAATTTGTAAAGCTACAAGTATTTCCTATATTCAGATCTTAAAAATATAATATATTTTTCATCAAAGTACCTCATGTTTGCACTAAGATTAGCTTAGCCCTTGTATACACAATGTTGAAATTTTATAGGTTAACTTATAGTCAATACGTAACAGTATATTCTATATACATATATATATCATACCATGTCCGCTATTATACTTGTAGTTTAAATGCTAAAATCAAAATTTTATAGAACATCTATTTAAATCATTTTTGCTTTATCTTTAGTACAATTATGCAAACACAATAAAAACAAGTAAGAAAGTTATATAGAATATACGATACTCTATACCATGCGCTTAGAGACCCTATCTCTCAGGCCTAACTAACTGGATATAGAAAATAAGCATAAACCAAATTTGAGTGGGATTTTTATTAATTTTTTTGGCTGCAGATATGAAAAAGTTCATATCGGATGCTATATTTATATGGGGACTAGGCCCAAAACTGGACCGATCCTGACCATGTTTGGTAAAGTCTCTTGTATTTTGCAAAAATATATACAAAAAGAATTTGAGAAGAATCTGTGCAATATTTTTTTTTTTTTTTTTGATAGATTTAAATGAAGATCGGGAAGCAGCTCTATTTGTGGCCTATGACTAAGAGTTGTCCCATAGGAATCATTTTTGGACTACTGATTAATGGATATCATAAACACATACAAACCCTATTTGACTAAGATTTATATGATAATTTGGATCTTAAGGCACTTTATGTTGGTTTCATAGGGGTCATTTGTATGGGGGCTAGGTCTGAACATAGACCGATTCTCACGAATTTTAACAGCGTTCATTCTATGGCCGATAAAAGCTTATATACTAAATTTCGTCAAAATATATTCGTATTTGCAACCTGCATTTTGATTACAATCTTTACATGGACACACCGACGGACGGACGGACGGACGGTCGGACATCGTTAAATCGAATCAGATTGTGATTCTGATTCGATCGGTATAATTAAAGATGGGTGTAGGTCAAATATTTTTGGTTGTTACAAACAGCAGCACAAAGTCATTATAGCCAAACCACATAATGGTATAGGGTATAAAAATTTAAAGCCGCAGTCCGAAAGCGCTTTTTGGAAAATTTTTCTAAGAGATAACAGGAATGTTCGCAAAATTGTGATTATCCATATACTACTAGCATAAAACGTCAACCTCATAGACATATTTTGGAATTTGGTGATCTCGTTAATGAAATGATAGATGATAAATAAAAGTCTTTGTCTGCAGACACGTTAAAATACTTTTTAGTCATTAAATCGTTAATCTTATTTCAGTTGGATTTTTTTATGGTAAAATATTGTTGCTTACAGCTATTAAGCCCAATTACAAAAATGTTTCAGTATTTTGCAAAAACAAAATTTTTATATAAAAAAAAAAACTTTTTTGGCTTATATGGGCTGTGGGCATGGGATATTTTTGTAAAGCTTTGCAAACATCTTTATTTCATAATGCTGATGACTTGAGTCAAGTTACAAGACTCTTAATGAAGAAACTTTTAATGTGGGAAATGGACGCGGCAGAATTCCATGAAATTTTCCAGATATTTAAACTTCATAACACTGATGACTTGTGCCAAATTCCATGAAGAAATACAATTTTTTGGGCTGGGGACGAAGGGCGCGGTCAATTTTTATGACAATTAAAAATTTTCTTAATTGAGTTTATGAAAGGTTCTGCTCCAAATTTCAATGTTTTTGCCAAGAAACTTATGAAGCGATCGCACTGTAAAAACACACTTGAAAAACGACCTAATGTAGGTTATAGGCCTTATCGAGAACATTAGAAAGTAGTCTCAATAATTTCAAAAGCAGCCTCAATATTTTTAGTTACTTCGTGGATACTTAACTTACTCAGTTTTAAGCTGATTGTTTTGATCGGATTTGAAGAGATGACAAAAAATATGTACACAGAAATATCTGAAATTGTTTATTTTCTAATTTTTATACCCTCCACACCACTCTGCAGAGGTTACATACTGATAATCATTCCATTTACAGTGCACCAAATAAATAAATTGCGACCCCATAAGGTATAAGTAATCTTGATCCTTATAACAACTCTTGTCGATATTGCCATGTCCGTCTGTCCATCTGTCCGTCTGTCTGTTGAAATCGCGCTCATTCACAAAATAATATATTTAGCTGAGAAAACTTTGTATAATATTATCGGACCCTTACCTAAAGGAAAAGAAGAATGGATGAGTGAACAAACATGGCAGCTAATCAGGGAGCGAAAATGTCTAAGAGTACGAAGTTCCCGCCAATGTGATCCTAAAACTGAAAATCGATACAAAAGTATGAAAGGTGATGTACAAAGAGCAGTGAGACATGAAAAAGAGCAAGAATAAATGACCTGGCTGAGAGAGCTGAAGAAGCAGCAAGTAAGGATGACTCTGGAACCATATATAAAATATCAAAGAAGCTCACCAATGAAGAATCTGCTATTGAACATCCTATCAAAGACCTCAACGCCAATGTATTGAACACAGATACCGATCAGCTAAACAGCTGGAGGGAGCACTTCGCCACTGTGCTTATCAGCATAATCATCAGCATCCACCTCAGCTAATGCGATATTTCTGCCACTACACTCCCTACGGCACGTATCAGAACCGATCCACCAAGTTTGAATGAGACCCAGATGGCAATTAAGCAAACCCACTCCGGGAAAGAAGCAGGAATCGACGGAAGCCTGTAGAACTGTACAAGGCAGATCCAACACTCGCGGTAAATATTCTTCGACCTGCAATAGCCTGGCAATAGCACGGCAATCCGAGGTCGCAACAGAAACAAAAAAGCGAAAATGTCAATGGATCGTTCACTCGCTACGCAGGTAAAATGATAACATCGCGAAGCAAGCACTGCCCTGGAACCCCTTCAATCACCGTAATCGTCGTGTTGGTAGGCCACGTATTAAATATAGAAGGTCGGTTGAGGCCGAAATGCAGTCGTTAATCCTCAGTTGGAATGAGCTGAGAAGTATTGCCCAAAATCGTGTTCGATGGAACAGAGCTGTTGAAGACGCCCTATGCTCCAGAAGGAGCATGCCAGTGGCATACCCCCTGGAACCCCCATGGGGGTTCCCCATACAAACATTTCAAAAAATCACCATTTTTTTTTTTTTAATTGGGCTGACTATGTTTGATTTAATATTAAAATTAACACTCATACGTATACGTATCTTCTACTCTGCTAATAAATTATAATCATACGCCTTGATTATGTTATGTTATTCAAAAAGATCGATCGGATGAGGGTAAATAACTTTTAGATCACTCCGTGACTATGCGTGACTATGCGCGACTATGCGCGACTCTGCGTGGCTACCCCAGAATTAATCTGTAGTCACAACAAGACTATGGGCCAAGTTTCAGATCAATAGCATGAGGGGGAATGGGGTTGTCCCATGGCAGACAGACACAGACACGTTTTAGAGGTATGGTTCCTCGCGAAAAGTTTCTTATTTTGATCCCTAGAATACGATTTTCCTTGTCACTTGGGCGATTTTTAAATCGACCCGCCCTAATATATATATATATATTATTTGGAGCTGGTTCATGTTTAAAATGGGGTAAATCGGCCATCATTGTGCCAAGATATGATCTAGAATATGAAGAAACCTCTAAAAAAAATGCTAATTATTCAGTGAGTTTGTTGTAATAATTCAGTATTAGAATGATCAAATTTGGGCAATTCACAACTGGTATTGTTTTTTTTTTGTATGTCGCATTTGAATACACAATACAATCATTTGTTGTGAACAATCAGTTACATTTTCATATTGCGAGATGAGAAGAAGAGTTAAATTTTTGTGAAAAACATAACTTCGATATGTTAGTGGTTTCTTCAAGTCGGTGGAACATAATTTTTTGGTTTTCATCTTAGGTAGTAAGGAAGAAGATAAACTTTTAGAAAATCTTAGGATAAGATTGATTCTCCTTCCGACGAACCGTAGAAGCGTCCAGTAGATATAGTAAATCATGATTATATGTCTAGTATAAATACATATGGTTTACTAATATCAGTATAAATTCAGTAAATGATTATCACAAGCAGCTGTATGATATAAAATATGAAAGTGTTCCAAACTACAAACATTAAAATTCTTAAAATTTTTCTCAAACAAACTAAAAACAAAAGCAATAATTTTACGTGATACCTAACGATGTAGTTAACAATATTAAGGTATATTATCAAGAACACATGTACGCTTATACATACATACACATACACTTCGAAACAGCCATCATATATATTTAATACCACAAAGTAATTAATTTCTACTTCAATCTCATGACTGTTTGTAATAAAAAACCAAAGTAATTATCATAGCATACTTTATCAACATAATAAAAACCAACTAACACATACAAACACCTACAGACACAGGCATCTCTTATCTACATCGTATGGAGTATGTGAGTTCCTATACACAAACACCATGTTCCTTTTATTTAAAGTAAATAAATGTTGTTAATGTATGTAAATATAATATTTTTGATATGAATTAAATTAAAATTTTTTACAAGCAATTAAGAAAAAGACAGAAAAAATATATAATGTAATGTATAGACATACATACGAGTATAAAAAGAAAATATTGCAATTAAGTTAGAAACAGTTAAGTAAATGAAGAAAATGAAAGCACGAAATAGAAATAAAAACAACACAAACACACATGTGATTTATGTGAGTGTAATTTGAGGTAATAATGGAATATTTTTTGTGCAAACAAATTTTTAATTAAAAGTAAATAAATATATTTACTAAGTTACAAGACTTCCAAAAGGTTTCATGGTTAAAAAATAAATCGAATTTTATTAAATATTTCTTCAAGTAAAATGTTTTCTGATGTCACGAAGGTTAATTGCTACTATAAAAATTAAATATATATATATACATGTATAATAATTTTAAAGTTAAAATGTTCAGTAACAATATTTTTTAAATAGTACAGCAAGTCCTAGCAAATGATTAGATATTACCACTTGCATTACATAACAAAGTTAACACATTATTTCGTTATTTCAAAACAATTAGTAATTATTTTTTTTTAATTATACATTGAATACTTACTAGTAGTGACAATATTTAACCTTCTGAAATTTGTAATATATATATATATATATATATATTTACGGACTAAATCATCATAATTTTCTTCAATGTATGTAATTGTTATTGAACAAATATAATAATATTACGAATTTAAATTAACAACACCCTCAATTAAAAGTTTATTGTGTTCTTTTTAGCTGGAAACATTCCTCACTCTCTCCCATTGTATTGTTTGTGGCACATAATTCAAATATTCAAAAATGTAATAAAGCATAGAATGTAATAAAGCATAGAAATCACAATTAGTCAAAACCAAACAAATATGAAAATTATAGTAGGTTTAGCTCATAGCTGATTTGCTGTTGTGATAGTGAGCATGAGAGAAAAGTGCACCGGAAGAAAAATTGAGCGCATTAAAAAATATGTCATTTGCTCATATATCAGAATCCATATTTTTATGCAAAATTAATTAAATTTTCTGCAACACATTTTTATAGGTCTTAAATTAAGTCTTGTATATTAATATTTTTATGGCAGTCTCGTATTAATAAAATATTTTTTGAATGTGCTGTAGCCATACTGTTGCGTTGCTTTGAACAAATGAATTTCAAATCCGACAAAATTTTTTCGCAGAATAAGTAGAGGGAAAAAACCAAAAACACTTTAAAGATTTTTTTGATGTAAAACATCTATACGCGCAGGGGGGCAGATTTCTGTTTCACAATACAATCACAAAAGCAGCGTAACATGTGAGCCCTAAGACAAAATCGTTTTGACTTATTGGTGAAAAAATTATGATATGTAATAACCTGTTTGAAAATGAAAGACGAAAAATAAAAAATTAAAAATAAAAAATGAATTTTAAAAAAAGGAAAAATGAAAAACGGAAAATGAAAATTAAAAAATAAAAATGAAAAATGAAAAATAAAAAATGAAAAAAGAAAAAATAAAAATTAAAATGAAAAACGAAACACGAAAAAATAAAAATAAAAATAAAAATAAAAATGAAAAACAAAGAAAGAAAAATAAAACTCAAAAAACGGAAAATGAAAAAATTAAAATAAATATGAAAAATGAAAACTATAAAATAAAAAACGAAAAATGAAAAATGAAAAATGAAAAATGAAAAATGAAAAATGAAAAATGAAAAATGAAAGATGAAAAATGAAAAATGAAAAATGAAAAATGAAAAAATAAAAATGAAAAACAAAAAAGAAAAATGAAATGCAAAAAACGGAAAATTAAAAAATTAAAATAAAAATTAAAAATGCAGAATGAAAACCATAAAATAAAAAATGAAAAATGAAAATGAAAAATGAAATATTAAAAATGAAAAATGAAAAATGAAAAATGAAAAATGAAAAATGAAAGATGAAAAATGAAAAATGAAAAATTAATAATGAACAATTAATATTGAAAAATTAAAAACTAAAAATTCAAAATGAAAAATGAAGAAATTAATGATAAAAAAAAAATAAAAAATAGAAATGAAAAATAAAAAACGAAAAATTAAAAATTAGCCGATTGAAGTAATAAATAATAATATATATTTCTATATTAAAAAATGAAAAATAAAAAAGGAAAAATGAAAAACAAAAAACGAAAAATTAAAAAATAAAAAAAAAATGAAAACTGAAAAATAAAAAATGAAAAATGAAAAATGAAAAATGAAAAATGAAAAATAAAAAATTAAAAATAAAAAATAAAAATGAAAAATTAAAAATAAGAAATGAAAACTGAAAAATTAAAAATTAAATATTAAAAATAAAAAAATAAAGAGAAAAACAAAAGATGAAAAATAAAAAATAAAAAATTAAAACTGAAAAATGAAAATGAAAAATGAAAAATTATAATGAAAAATAAAAAATAAAAAACGAAAAATTAAAAATAAAAAATGAAAACTTAAAAATAAAAAATGGAAAATTAAAAAATTAAAAATAAAAAAAAAATTTAAATTAAAAAAGAAAAAAATTAAAATGTAAAACGAAAAACTAAAAACGTAAAATGTATAACGAATAATTAAAAATGAAAAATAAAAAACTAACAATTAAAAATGAAAAAGGAAAAATAAAAGATGAAAAATTAAAAATGAAAACTGAAAAATAAAAAATTAAAAACGAAAAATGAAAAATGAAAAATGAAAAATGAAAAATAAAAAATTAAAAATCATATATAAAAAGAAAAAGAAAAATAAAAGATGAAAAATAAAAATAAAAAATTAAAACTGAAAAATGAAAATGAAAAATTAAAATGAATAATGAAAAATGAAAAATAAAAAGCGAAAAATTAATAATAAAAAATTCAAAATGAAAAATGGAAAATGAAAGAATTAAAAATGAAAAATTAAAATGAAAAATGAAAAAAGAAAAAAAAAAATTAGAAAGTAAAATGAATTAATTTTTTTTTTTAATTTAATACTTTATTTAATAGAAAAATTACAAATTTATTTACTAATTAAAACCTATGGCACAGATTTGGGTAAGCCTTTTATCTAAAGTATAATAATTATGTGAGGTAAGATATTATAATTTATAAGACAAAATTTAGTTTCTGAAGGAAAGCTATTAGTAAAAACCTTCAATATAACAAAAAAAAAAATAAAATAACAATAATAATAAAAATAATAATAATAACTTATATACATATATATTATAAGAAATATTGAGTTATTTATGGCTAACTATAAATATATATTATTGTGATATACACATACATTTATGGAATGTAATTCAAACATAAGGAAATATTAAATACTTGTCAATTACCATGAAAATAACAATTACTGTACAATAAACAAAAATGCGAAACTATAAATTTAAGATAAGAGGATTTTCAGACATCCTGCAATTTGATATGAAGCGAGTGTTGATACTCTCAATACATTGAGCTACATATTTAGTGTCACTTATAGTATGAAGCCTAGACGTAGAAAAGTGCCATGGTAGTTTTAGAACCATTTTAAGAAGTTTATTTTGGGCTATTTGCAAACGTTTTAGGTGGGTTTTTGCACAATTGCCCCATACAGCACAACCATATAGGATTATTGCCTGGAAAATGTCTTTTACTATAAGAATTTTATTTGAATTTTTAAGAAGAGAGTTTCTACTTATTAGGGGGTATAATATTTTCTTGTACAAATCGACTCTTTCTATGATGTATGAAACGTGGGTGCTAAAAAGTAAATTTTTATCAAAAAAAAAAACGCCTAAGTATTTAACTTTGTCCGACCAAGATATAGTGCTACCCGATAGGGTAAGATTATAATTGGGTAAATAACATAACTTTCTTTTCCTCTTAAAAAAGATAGCCTGAAAAAGCGAAAACGAATGAAAAACGAAAAATTAAAATTGAAAAATAAAAAACTAACAATAAAAAATGAAATAGGTAAAATAAAAGATGAAAAATAAAAAATAAGAAATTTAAACTGATAAACGAAAATTGAAAAATAAAAAATAAAAAATGAAAACTGATAAACGAAAAATGAAGAATGAAAAATGAAATATTAGTAATGAAAAATGAAAAAAATTAAAAATAAAAAATGAAAAATGAAAATGGAAAAAATTAAAAATAAAAAACAAAAAATTAAAAAGTAACTTTTTATCAAAAAAAAAAAGCCTAAGTATTTAACTTTGTCCGCCCAAGATATAGTGCTACCCGATAAGGTAAGATTATAACTGGGTAATTAACATAACTTTCTTTTCCTCGTAAAAAAGATAGCCTGAAAAAACGAAAACGAATGAAAAACGAAAAACTAAAAATGAATAATTAAAAATGAAAAATAAAAAACTAACAATAAAAAATGAAAAAGGTAAAATAAAAGATGAAAAATAAAAAATATAAAATTAAAACTGATAAACGAAAATTGAAAAATAAAAAATAAAAAATGAAAACTGATAAACGAAAATTGAAAAATGAATAATGAAAAATGAAAAATGAAAAATAAAAAATAAAAAAAGAAAACTGATAAACGAAAATTGAAAAATGAATAATGAAAAATGAAAAATGAAAAATTAGTAATGAAAAATGAAAAAAATTAAAAATAAAAGATGAAAAATGAAAATGGAAAAAATTAAAAATAAAAAACGAAAAATTAAAAATTAACCGATTGAAGTAATAAATAGTAATAAATATTTTTATATTTGCAGTTGACTGCTATAAGTGACACATAGATGACGCTTTCTGTTTGATTTAAAAAAAGTACCATAAAAAAATCTTTAATTACTAAATTTTAACACACTCCCCTGTTTGGGATATGTTATATTATTCAAATTTTTCCAGAACTTCGCTTCGAAATATTACGTCGCAACTAAAAGGGTTTTCGAAAAGATCAAGCAGTGGTTGTATAATTTCAAAATCTTTAAATCTATCTTGAAAATTATAAAAAAGTGTTTCAATTATTTTTATATATGTATTCATATATTTTAGTATTATTTTGTTTGCCATAAATGAGTGAAGTTTTTTGGAAAATTTGAAAAATCACCGGACTTAGCTTCTGAAAGGAGTAAAAATATGACCTTAAGCCGAATTATATTCACCCTTTAACAACATAACCGGTCAACAAACATTTAAATTATCAGGAGTAAAAATATTTTAGTTTTAAAATCGAAATGAATTTTTGACAAATCATATATATATTCCTGTCATTTCCTTGCAATTTAAAATTAAATTCATTCAAACAGGTGCTTGTATCTGCCAAAAAGCCTAAATTTAAAATAAATTAATTATCTTTTAAAGTCGGTGTTAAACATTGTTCTATATTCTCCGTTTCTAGGAACTGTAACACTTCTTCTCGTAAGTCAAATAATCTATTCAGACAAGCACCGCGGCTTAGCCACCGAACATAGCATACATTTTAAGATCAATGTAGGCGGCGTTTTTCTTTTTTAAAAAGTTAACAAATTTTCTGTCGGTGAGTGACTCATACCCACCTCTTATTTTATTAATTATTCGTTCTGCAATCTTCATATCGGTATAATCGCTTATAAACTTTGATGCTAGAGCTTCCTGATGAATTATACAATGAAAGGTATTAACTGCAATTCCATGTTTTTTTAATTGGCCTATGAAACCTTCATATTTGCCCGTCATTACATATGCTCCATCTCTGCAGTCCCCATTTCTTATTTTTAATTTTTTATTTTAATTTTTTATTTTTTTTTTCATTTTTTATTTTTCATTTCTTATTTTTCGTTTTTTATCTTTCATTTTTATTTTTCATTTTTCATATAATATTTTAAAATTTTAGTTTTTCATTTTTATTTTTCCATTTTCATTTTTCATATTTTATTTTTCATTTTTAACTTTTCAGTTTTCATTTTTAATTTTTAATTTTTAATTTTTAATTTTTAATTTTTAATTTTTAATTTTTAATTTTTAATTTTTAATTTTTAATTTTTAATTTTTAATTTTTAATTTTTAATTTTTAATTTTTAATTTTTAATTTTTAATTTTTAATTTTTAATTTTTAATTTTTAATTTTTAATTTTTAATTTTTAATTTTTAATTTTTAATTTTTAATTTTTAATTTTTAATTTTTAATTTTTAATTTTTAATTTTTAATTTTTAATTTTTAATTTTTAATTTTTAATTTTTAATTTTTAATTTTTAATTTTTAATTTTTAATTTTTAATTTTTAATTTTTAATTTTTAATTTTTAATTTTTAATTTTTAATTTTTAATTTTTAATTTTTAATTTTTAATTTTTAATTTTTAATTTTTAATTTTTAATTTTTAATTTTTAATTTTTAATTTTTAATTTTTAATTTTTAATTTTTAATTTTTAATTTTTAATTTTTAATTTTTAATTTTTAATTTTTAATTTTTAATTTTTAATTTTTAATTTTTAATTTTTAATTTTTAATTTTTAATTTTTAATTTTTAATTTTTAATTTTTAATTTTTAATTTTTTAATTTTTAATTTTTAATTTTTAATTTTTAATTTTTTAAATTTTAATTTTTAATTTTTAATTTTTAATTTTTAATTTTTAATTTTTAATTTTTAATTTTTAATTTTTAATTTTTAATTTTTAATTTTTAATTTTTAATTTTTAATTTTTAATTTTTAATTTTTAATTTTTAATTTTTAATTTAATTTTTAATTTTTAATTTTTAATTTTTAATTTTTAATTTTTAATTTTTAATTTTTAATTTTTAATTTTTAATTTTTAATTTTTAATTTTTAATTTTTAATTTTTAATTTTTAATTTTTAATTTTTAATTTTTAATTTTTAATTTTTAATTTTTAATTTTTAATTTTTAATTTTTAATTTTTAATTTTTAATTTTTAATTTTTAATTTTTAATTTTTAATTTTTAATTTTTAATTTTTAATTTTTAATTTTTAATTTTTAATTTTTAATTTTTAATTTTTAATTTTTAATTTTTAATTTTTAATTTTTAATTTTTAATTTTTAATTTTTAATTTTTAATTTTTAATTTTTAATTTTTAATTTTTAATTTTTAATTTTTAATTTTTAATTTTTAATTTTTAATTTTTAATTTTTAATTTTTAATTTTTAATTTTTAATTTTTAATTTTTAATTTTTAATTTTTAATTTTTAATTTTTAATTTTTAATTTTAATTTTTAATTTTTAATTTTTCATTTTTTATTTTTCATTTTTAATTTTTAATTTTTAATTTTTAATTTTTAATTTTTAATTTTTAATTTTTAATTTTTTAAATTTTAATTTTTAATTTTTAATTTTTAATTTTTAATTTTTAATTTTTAATTTTTAATTTTTAATTTTTAATTTTTAATTTTTAATTTTTAATTTTTAATTTTTAATTTTTAATTTTTAATTTTTAATTTTTAATTTTTAATTTTTAATTTTTAATTTTTAATTTTTAATTTTTAATTTTTAATTTTTAATTTTTAATTTTTAATTTTTAATTTTTAATTTTTAATTTTTAATTTTTAATTTTTAATTTTTAATTTTTAATTTTTAATTTTTAATTTTTAATTTTTAATTTTTAATTTTTAATTTTTAATTTTTAATTTTTAATTTTTAATTTTTAATTTTTAATTTTTAATTTTTAATTTTTAATTTTTAATTTTTAATTTTTAATTTTTAATTTTTAATTTTTAATTTTTAATTTTTAATTTTTAATTTTTAATTTTTAATTTTTAATTTTTAATTTTTAATTTTTAATTTTTAATTTTTAATTTTTAATTTTTAATTTTTAATTTTTAATTTTTAATTTTTAATTTTTAATTTTTAATTTTTAATTTTTAATTTTTAATTTTTAATTTTTAATTTTTAATTTTTAATTTTTAATTTTTAATTTTTAATTTTTAATTTTTAATTTTTAATTTTTAATTTTTATTTTTAATTTTTAATTTTTAATTTTTAATTTTTTATTTTTGCGTCCTTCATTTTTCGATTATATTTTTAATTTTTAATTTTTAATTTTTTTATTTTTAATTTTTTATGTTTAATTTTTCTTATTTTATTTTTCATTTTTTAGTATTAATTTTTCATTTTTCATTTATTAATTTTTATTTTTAACTTTTTATTTGTCATTTTTCATTTTCAAACAGGTTATTACATATCATAATTTTTTCACCAATAAAATCATAAGTCACATCGATTTTGTTTTACGGCTCACATGTTACGCTGTTTATACCCTATACCACTATGTGGTTTGGGTATAATGACTTTGTGCTGCTGTTTGTAACAACCAAAAATATTTGACCTAGAGCCATCTTTAATTATACCGATCGAATCAGAATCACTTTCTGAGTTGATTTAACAATGTCCGTCCATCCGTCCGTCCGTCCGTACGTCCGTCCGTCCGTCTGTGTGTCCATGTAAAGCTTGTAATCAAACTGCAGGTCGCAAATATGAATATATTTTGATGAAATTTGGTGTATAAGCTTTTGTCGGCCATGGGATGAACGCTATTGAAATTGGTGAGAATCGGTCCATGTTCAGACCTAGCCCCCATACAAATTACCCATATGAAATCGACATAAATTGCCATAAGATCCAAATTGTCATATAGATCTTACTCAAATTGGCTTTGTATGCGTTCATTACATGCATCCATGAGTAGTCCAAAAATGATACCTTTGAACCCATATAGAGCTGCTTCCCGATCTTCATTTAAATCTATTAAAAAACAAAAATATTGCACTGATTCTTCTCAAATTTTGTTTGTATATATTTCTGCAAAATACAAGAGACTTCACCAAACATGATCAGGATCGGTCCATTTTTGGACGTAGTCCCCATATGGATATAGCATCCGATATGAACTTTTTCATATCTGCAGCCAAAAAAATTAAGAAAAATCCCACTCAAATTTGGTTTTTGCTTATTTTCTATGTCCAGTTAGTTGGGCCTAAGAGATAAGGTTTCTAAACGCATGGTATAGGGTATCGTATAGTCGGTCTAGACCGACTATAATTTGCTTACTTGTTTTATGTTTGTATTGTGAAATAGAATTTTACCCCTTGCGCGTATAGATGTTTATACATCAAAAGAAAAAATATACTTTTCGAATAGCTAAATATAATTGATTTGATATTTTAAAGAACTGTCTCCATCCAATCAGCTATTTTTTGTTTAGATAGACCAATTCTTCCGGCTTTAACTTAACGTAGTTTCCATAAAGCTCTTTTTGCATATCTAGTTGCTGCTGCAAAAGATTTGGTTGTTAAACTTTGTTCTTTTTTTTTTGGTACTGGCTTTTCAAGAGAAACCTTCCTAATGTCGAAACTCACTTCATCGTCTAGTAGTTCTATTTGTTCAAACATCCCAAACGAACTTAAGTTTGGAATTCCCTACACGAACGTCTTGTAATTTTTAATGTCGAAACTCACTTCATCGTCTAGTAGTTCTATTTGTTCAAACATCCCAAACGAACTTAAGTTTGGAATTCCCTACACGAACGTCTTGTAATTAAGTAATATGGATACAGCCTCTTCCAAATCGTTCAGTGAAATAGTTATATTAGGACCTCCACCTGTGGCCTCCATTTGTTGTTTATTTATCACCATCTTTTTTGGGTTTGATTTATAGTCTCTCCAGACCTAAGACATAAAATTAGTTTTAAATCTTACTCGTGTATGATAAATACCAGCTTCAATTAAATTTACTAACCTTTTTCATGCCGTTACATATCTTGATGGAGGACCATTTATATTAAGCTTTTGGGTTATTCTTCCCATAAAGCATTTTGTTCTTCAGGCATTTGTTGGTTAACTCCTCTACCAATGTCTTTATGAATCATCATAAAGTCGATCATTAATTTAAACTGTAATGGCATTGTTTGTTTTTTAGCCCTACATAGCAAAAATGATTCAAAAAGAAATAAAATATTTTTTTTTTTTCAAATATTTAATAAAATAGCATTTAAACAAATTTACTTCTTTGTGGTAAAATCAAGCATTCTCTTTGCAAAACGCGGTAAAATTTTTGACGGAGAAAAATGACAGATAACGATGTTGAAAGTGTTTTATAGAATGTTTCGAAATTAGGAAAAACATAAGTATTCGTCTGTCCATCTCCAAAGTAAAGAATCCGCCAAATAACTTTTTTTTTTTGAAAATGCTATAAAAAAAACTACTGAATATTATCTCAAATTTCTTTTTTTATTTGAAAGTACAATCCTTCCGGTTAATAATGGAAAATAATTTCATTCAAATGGCTGCCTCGGCTGGCCATGCAGTAGCCTACATGATCCGTCCAATTTTTAAGCACATTATCGATTGTGTGCAGCTGTATTTCACCAATGGCTTCACGAATATTGCCCTTTAAAGCGTCAATTGTCTCTGGCTTGTTGGCGTAACACTTATCTTTGAGGGCACCTCTCCAATAGTAGTCCAACGGTGCCAAATCGCAGCTCCGAGGTGGCCAAACGACATCAGAACTGCGGCTGATAATGCGATTTTCAAAAACAGGGCGCAAAACATCGAGTGTAGCTTCGGCTGTGTGGCACGTAGCGCCGTCCTGTTGAAAACAAATGTTGCCAATATCCTCCTCCTCAATTTCTGTGAACAAAAATTCGTTCAACATGGCCCGATAACGATCGCCATTGACTGTAACGGCCACTCCTTGCTCATTTTCGAAGAAAAATGGCCCAATTATGCCTCTGGACCAAAATCCGCACCAAACAGTGACACGTTTTGGGTATATCGGCTTTTAAATGTATGCGTGCGGGTCTTCTGTGCCCCAAATGTGACAATTTTGCTTGTTTACATACCCGCCAAGATCAAAATGAGCTTCATCTGAAAAGATGATTTTTTTTTGGCAAAATCGGCATCTTCTGTAAGTCGATCGCGGACCCACTTAGCGAAGCGAAAACGCATTAAATAGTAATCGCTCGAAAATGTAAACGGGTTCTTTAGTGAAAATAATTTTATGAACCATAAGTAAAGTTCTAAATTTAAGATAGTCTTCAAATGAAATGCCATAAATTTTATTTAGAAAAGCGGAGATACTATCATATTTGCTTAAACCGTAAACATATCTAACTACACTTTTTCACAACCTGACAACAGTTCACAACCATATAAAAGTGTAGGTAAGATAAACGATTTTGCAAGAACAAATCTAATTTTCTGCGGTGTAAAGTACTGAGAAGATTAAAGACTACGGAGAATACTATAAACTTTTCCAGAAGCTTTGTTAATTTGATCGTTCCACGTTAGGGTATTATTAAAAATCATTCCAAGGTTTTCAGCATTCGCAACGTAGGGAATATCCACTCCATTAATACTAACTTTCGGAAGACAAGTAGTATCAGATATCTTTTAAAAATAACAAGGCACTGAGATTTTTTCGGATTTAAGGTAAGACAATTCAACCTAGCCCATTCAAATACGTGGTTTAGTTCAGTATTCAGGTTCTGTACACAATTTTCCACGTCTCGTACGTTACATGATATGTATAACTGAACGTCATCAGCGTACATGTGCATTTGGCATGAATTAATTACGCGTGGTAGATCATTTATGTAAATAGAAAACAAAAGAGGGCCAAGTATAGACCGCTGCGGAACACCCCTACGTAAAGACGCAGAGGTAGACGACTTGTCTTTAGAGACAACTACTTGCTCTCTATTCCGAAGGTAAGAGCTAATCAATTTAAAGGAGGTTTCAGAATAACCAAAAATATGTTTAAGCTTTTTAACAAGAATATCATGGTCTACTGAGTCAAAAGCTTTAGAGTGGTCCAATAAAGTCAAAAAAGCAATATTACCACTGTCAGCGATATAACGAAGATCTTCGGAAACATCAGAAGATCTGCGAAAACCAGATTGCTTAGATGATAAAAGATTATTATTGGACATATGTTCATTCATTTGTTTGCTCATAATTTTTTCGAAAACTTTCGAAAGAAAAGGAAGTACGGAAATTGGCCTGTATTATTTATTAGATTTCGGCAAGGGAATTACTTTTGCCCATTTCCACAAATCAGGGAAAAGAGATTTTGTAAAAATAGTGTTAAAAATATGAGTGATATAGGGTAAAACCTGTGGTATAATAGCTTTAATAAATATTAGATTCATACCGTCTAGACCAACAGATTTTGACTTTATGGAAAGAAAAGCTTCCAGAACAGCCTCCTGGTTAAGGCAGGAAAAACTAAATAAAGAATCCAGATTGCAATGTGGTAGATTTGCATAAGAGTCAGAACGAAGAGGAGTTGAGTCATTTGAAGTAAATTGTCTATTCAATTCATTTAGTTCAAAAGTGGAAAGATTTACCGATTCACTTTCATCTTTATAACCAATTTTCTTTATCTCTTTCCACATATTTTTAGTATCCATAGAGTTACAGGGCTTAAAAATTAAATAACCTAAAAATTTGATATTGGATATTGAAAGTTCACTTTAAATGAGGGGTAACACGCCCATTTATCTTATCGCACCCATTTTCGGAAGACCTCACACAAATTTACAAGGCTCTAACTCTCATAGTACTCGAGATATGTGCAATTGAATAATTTTTTTTGTATGGATGGAGCCACGCCCATTGCCGAATTAACTTAATTTCACATTAAAAATAACACAGAAATAAGTAACAAAATTATAGTCGGTCTAGACCGACTATACGATACCATGGTTTAGAGACCCTATCTCTTCGGTCCAACTAATCGAATATAGAAAATAAGCATAAACCAAATTTGAGTAGCATTGTTATCAATTTTTTTGGCTGCAGATATGAAAAAGTTCATATCGGGCGCTATATTTATATGGGGACTAGGTCGAAAATGGACCGATCCTATCATATTTGATAGAGTCACTTATATTTTGAAAAAATATATACAAACCAAATTTGAGAAAATTCTGTGCAATATTTTGTTTTTTGATAGTTTTTAGTGAAGATCGGGAAGCAGCTCTATATGGAGCCTATGACTAAGAATTTGCCTATAGGGATTATTTTTGGACTACTGATTAATGGATATAATAAGCGCATAGAAAACCAAGTTGACTGATATCTATATGATAATTTGGACCTTATGGCAATTTATGTCGATTTCATAGGGTCATTTGTATGGGGACTAGGTCTGAACATGGACCGAATTTCACCAATTTCGATAGCGTTCATTCTATGGCCGACTAATGCTTATGTACCAATTTTTATCAAAATATATTCATATTTACGACCTGTAGTTTGCTTACAATGTTTACACGGACACACAGACGGACGGACGGGCATCACTAAATCGACTCAGAAAGTGATTCTGAGTCGATTGGTATAATAAAAGATGGGTCTAGGTCAAATATTTTTGGTAGTTACAAACAGCAGCACAAAGTCATTATACCCAAACCACATAGTGGTATAGGGTATAATCAGTCTAGCCGTTTAGGAGTTCAGTGACAAACGCATGAACAATATTTGCTTTAATAAAGCATTTCGCTTCAGCGTCAATTGTGGCATTTCTTTGCACTAGTAAAGTACGTTGATGTCATCGACATCGAGTTCAGCTCTAAAAACCATACAATTTTGCTATTAAAGTCAAACGTACAAATTGCGAATTCATCGCGTTTATAGGTAAAGGGTAGTTCTAAGATTTTTAAGAAAATTTATTATTAAAAAGCTTGAACATAGCATTACATATTGCTGTTCGGTTATATATCTTCGAATATCTTAACTTATTTTCTGACCTGTTAACATTCTTTAGAAATCTGCTTTATTATCACTTTGCTCTTATGGTTCGGTTGGTAATATTTTTAGGTCTTTCGTAAAATAAAAGTTTCTTATATAAGAAACAACTTGGCAGTCCTATACTGGCGGATCTGATATGTCCATCTGCCAAAGATATCAACACAATAAAATAACTAGCTAACCACACTTTACCTAAGATATATTTATTTATATCACATCGATTTCCACACTAAATCTGAAATAACAAAATTATTGATGGCTACGTCCACCAATTAAGCAGACTATTAAAATTTTATTATTTTAACAATTATGTTATTAATATAGAGAAAACAAATTGCTTTGCTTCTTAGAAGGCAGCCATCATTAAGGCTTAACAAATAGCAAAAATAAAATTAAGTCTATATTTAGTCTTAGTATACGTAGTTGCGTTGCCTTTATTTATTTAAGGTCACTTTTGACAAAGTGGGCCGAAAGCGTGTATGGTTTCTGTGACAATTAAATTTAACTAATTGAAAGTTAATTGTTGGTAATTTCTTTTTATTAAAAATAAGAACACACCATATTAAAAGGTATTAAGTCTTTTTAATATTACTTCTGCTAACAATTCCGTTACAATTCAACACTTAATGACTTAAGTAGTTAAAGTGACCTTTGTAAACGTAATCCACTGTACACAATATTTAAATAAAATTGTCATGATATTTAAAAGTAAAGACATGAATTAACATTTAAATGTGTTTAATTTAACTTTTCCTTGGTCTGTATTTTTTTTTTCTATTATTTCTTATTCTTCAACTTGCAGTTTTTGCCTTTAAGTTACAATTTTATTTATTGCATTTATAAAATGTTGCAAATAAATGTCCATAAATACTTGCTAGCCCATTATAAAATGTTAAACGAAATTTCCTTGAGTCACTTTACGGTCTATCAAAATCAGAAAGAAATAAAGAAAGACAAGGCACAACAACAGTTTAGATGTGAAAAAACAACAAGTAAGTAATAGTTGGTAGTGCAATACGATTGCAGCGTACCCTTTTTAGTGTATTAATTGAAGTTTCGCAGATCCTTAATGTTGGGCTTATGTGCAAATTTCGCATTATTTAACCAATAACATAATTTAAGTAATTCTGAATTTAAAAAATATTATTTTAAAATTACTATTATATATTTAGTGTTGAGAAAAGTCACAGAGTGCCACAGCTGGTAAATAGGTTGTTTGTTAGAAGTCATTTATTAATTTTTTGGCTAGAAATTCAGAGAACCTAAGGACCACTGTTTTAACTATTTGACTAAAAATAGGGTGGATTCAAAGGACTTTCTGAGTATTTTTAAAAAATTTATTTTATTAAACTTCAATTCAAGAAAAACATGTTCAACACTTTTCATAATTATAAAACACTTAAAAAATAGTTTCTAAGCCTACTGTAAAATTTTCCAATATTGTACTAATTTTGGCGATCAGTTCTGTGTTAAAATTGGCACTAGGAAATAACGCCCAATGAAACATCTCAAAAGAAATGCAAAATGGGCCCGAAAACAATGAAAAATTGCTGAAACGAAAAAAAAAACTAAAATTGGAAATTTTGTCCAAAAAATATATATAAAAAAATAGCCCAAAACCAAAATTAAAATTTGCCAAAAAAATAAAAAAAAATATATATGAAAAATGTTTTAAAATACGCCAAAAAATAATCAATATCGTCCATATGAAAATTCACTCAAAAAGTCAATTAAAATTATGCAAAATTAAATATTTATTTATATAGAGGTTTACTTTCCAATACGGAAAATAGCCCATAAAATTATATAATGAATTATATAAACTCGGATCAACAACTTTTCAAACACTTACTTATGCCCGTTATCTCAATAGGCGATTATCTTTTATCCCAACGAGAAAGTGCCGGTTAAAGAAATTTGGTTTTCTCAATGTCTGGTTTGCTTCTATTTTGTCGCAAAGCTAATTACTCATCTGCCAATTATTTATTTATCGTACAGATAAATTATTCTCCCAACTTTCATATCAATTTTGAGGGGCATTGCCAACTGAAAATAATTGTCCCAACTTTCATACGTATTTTGAGAGGCATTGCCAACTGAAAATAATGTTTTTTGTCGGTACATTGAGAAAACCAAAATTGTTAACCGACAGTTTATCGTTCCAATAAATTTATGTCCTGGTTAAATAACAGGCAGTTTGACGATACATTGAGAAAACCGGCACACAGTGGTTCAAAACCAAAAAAAAGTGGTAATAAGTCTGGAACTTCTAAACTATTGGTTGGATTGGAATATAAATATCTCAAAAACTATTATCGTTATCAAAATAATTTTTTGAAGTGTTTTAGATAATTTAAATGCCATTCTGAATCAATAAACAAAATATAAAAATAACTAACCTTAATATGTTTTTTATGTTAACAAAAAAAAATTCGTATGAAAATTTGACTTTTTTCACCATTTAAGCCCTCCTGACCACGTTTATGTAACGGCGGTGAATTTTATTGCGGCAGATAAATAAAAATATTTGGAGCTTTAATACTGCGGTGAAATATTTGAAGAAATCGAGCGGATATTTTTGTATTAACTTTTAAAACTTAGTTTTTTTTTAAATTGCCCAATTTCGTCCAATGCTGGACGTAGGGTGCATGTCCAAAAATATTAAAAATTTCTCTTGCAACCATTGTTGAAGCATATTCTTTTAAAATGTGTAGAAAAATATATACATGTTTTACCAAGGTTGTGAGAAAAAAGTGAAAGAATGAAGGGTATTTTTTGGCAAAAATTTGAAATTTTTAGAACCTGATTCAAAAAGTCAAATTTAAGAATTTGTGGTCACTAAACGGTTTGAAATAATTCAAAAAATATTTCAAACGTATTTTTTTAAAAAGTACTGGCTATCATCACATATTTTTAGATTTTTTTTATCTATTTTAATAAAAATGTTATTTGCGAAAAACCAAGAAAGAATTTGGTGAAAAGTTCAAATGTTGATTTTTAAAATCAAATATTTTTTAAACCATAAGCGATAACTAGTATAAGCATGTTTTTTGTTAATAATGTAATGATTATTTGAAAAATTTTAAAAACGTAAAAATCACTTCATATCTATAAAAGTTACAAGCTTTGAAAACATTTTCCACCTCGAGGTGGTCGAATTTGGCACCCTGTAGCTCACCCTGTGTTACAACAGGGTATCTCAAAAATAAATATTTTGAAATCCTATATCCTTGACTATAATCGCCTAGAATATACTATTCCAATCCAACCAATAGTTTAGAAGTTCCAGACTTATTACCACTTTTTTTTGGTTTTGAACCACTGTGCGGCATTAGTGTGTTAAAACATCTGATGTGTGTCAAATTAAGCAAAACAAAATATATAAATTATTTTTAAGTGCAAACAAATATTTTTTACTTTGCTGATCTTTTATACATTTTTTTTTTTACAAAATTTTCAAACTAAAGTATTTTTGTCTTAAACTTAAAACTTGTAAATATAAATTTAAAAAAATTAAGGAGTGAAATCACACAAATTGAAATGTAAACAGAGTTGATTTTCACTATATCAGGTTTCATTAATGCAAAAAATATGTTGGCATTACAACGAAAAATTTATTATAAATAAACCATGTGCTAACTTAAAACTCAGGCTTATAAGTTGACTAGTAAGAACCTCGTTGAGCGCGACATGTAAGCAGCAGCTAGCTTTTCGTTATGATTTCGGGGGTTAGTGTACAGTTAAAAAAAATAATGGATTTTTTGTTAAAACCAGTTTGGCAATTTTTTATTTATTTATTTATTTTATTTTTTTATTTATTTCGGTTTTCCGTGGTACAAGACTTAGAATCTTATTATTATCGCACAGAATCATTACATTGTACATAAGTAAAATTTGAAAACGTTATAAAGATATTACAATTGAGAAATTAACAAGAAAAAAGAAAAATTAAAAAAATAAAATAAACTTTATATAGATAGTACAATAATACAATAAAAAGCTAGCAAAAATAAAAACGAATAATCAATAATGAATAACAATATACATAAATCAAATAAAAATGAGAAAATAAATATGTATTTGTAAATTTAATTCTAATATTGAAAAATAGCATTTTTGAATTGCAAAGCATGCTCCAAAGACGAATTGCAAAGACATAAAAATTGTGTTCCAAAAAAGAGGTTCTATATCTGATTTGTATCATGTCGTTAGAGCGGCTAGAGCGAGTATTAATTCGGAGGATGAACTGAACGGAATTCGAGTGCAATTTCTAGGTAGCTTTATTTTTCAACTTAGCTAATTTACAAACCAACACTTTTATGGTTTATTATTATTGTGAATGAAGATAAGAACTTAGTAGCAACTTTAAATGCAATTTACTCAAAAAAAGGACAAAGTTTAAAAATCTGCAAATCTGCAAAACGGCTAGAAAGAAATACCTTTCAAATAATATACGTTTGGTCAAAATCGGGATAAAACGGTAGAACAAATCATCGGTCACAATAAATCGCCTAGCCTATTATAGATTATGTACCATTTATGTACCACGGCTCACGCGTAAAAATTATTTTTGCATGACCATCAATGTCCATATTTTTAGAATATCATCTATGTTGATTCCATAAAGGCTTTTGAGTATGCGGAAATATGATCATATTTTCTTAGTTTGAAGACGTATCTTAATATTGCGCTGTAAGTTCCGATTAGTTGTTTTCTACATGTTGAATCCAGGTTTGCAAATATTTCGCAACCAAAGAGTAAAGTGGGGATGAGATATGTTCTCGCAAGTAGAATTCGTATTTTCAGTGGGGTTAAGTGTTGGGTCACCCATAGTGTACGGTACATAGGAAAAGTTTTCCCAGATGCGGCATTCATATGATCAGACCAGGTGAGAGTATTATTAAAGATTATACCCAAATTTTTGATTGAATATACATTTTGAATTGGTTCATTAGTTATCTATAATATTAATAGGCTAGGCGATTTCTTGTGACCGATGTTTTGTTCTACCATTTTATCCCGATTTTGACCAAACGTATATTATTTGAAAGGTATTTCCTTTTAGCCGTTTTGCAGACTTACAGATTTTTAAATTTTTTCCTGTATTTTGAGTAAATTGCATCTGAAGTTGCCACTAACACATACATAAAATTATACAAATGCTATGTTTTATTAAATTTGTTAATGTGTTTGTAATAAAAATGAGGTTGTGTTTTTGTGTTGTTTTGTGAATTGGCTGTAGTTGATTAGCATACCTTTAGAGTCTTTATTTAATGAAAAAATAAAATTTCCTAGAATTTGCACTTGAATTTCGAGGTCTGGAATCTACAAGTAGTTATAACTGGTTCAATACTCAGGTTAACTGATTTAAGTTTAATAATTAGGTATTTAGATTTAGATGGATTTAGACAAAGGCCATTAGATTGTTGCCCAAGTGTCAACTTTAGCCAGATAAGCATTCAACTTATCTACACAACTCGAAATTTGATTTACTTTACAGTTTATATATATATCTATACATTGGCCGCATACAGGTGAATATTACAATATAGTGCAAAAATAAGCGGACTTAGAATTAAACCTTGAGGTACGCCCTTTGTTACAAATAGAGCACGAGAATTTATGTTGTTAGCAAATACAGATTGAAAACGTGCAGTCAGATACGAATACATAAGTTTGGTAGACGAAGATGAAGAATTAAACATAGTTGACAGTTTCATACATAAAATATTATGGTCTACCATGTCAAAACCTCTAGAGTGATCAAGTAGAACAAGTAAACATATACCACCATCATCAATACATCCACGAATATCTTCCGCCACATCAATTAGTGCAGTGACACAAGTGTGCTTGTTACGAGAGACTGATTGTCTATCTAAAAGTAGACCATTTTCATATATATGTCTGTTAATCTATTGATAAATTAGTTTCTCGAGCACCTTAGACAAATATGGTAAAATTGTAACAGGACAGAAATCATTATTTGATTTGTGTATTGGGATGATTTTTGCATATTTCCAATTATTGGGAAAAATACACTTTGTTTTTATTGTGTCGAAAATATGTGTAATGAAAGGTAGCAGTAACGGCAACATGGCATTCAAAAATTTTGGATGTAGACGACCAAATTCAAAAGCATTCGATTTCACGGAAACCCAGCCCAATATTACGTCCAGTTGCCTTATACAATCGAAGTGGAACAAAGCATTATCTGAAATTTCATTGTGGGTTTCATTACAGAAATTACAATTAACTGGAATATCAGGAATATTTATAAAAGCCAAATTGAGGGTTTCCACATTTCTGAATAATTACTTTAGGACCTACCAACACCAATTTCACGAATAGTTTTCCAAGTTTTTGATGATCCAACAGCAGCTTTAGCACATCTTATCTTTTTGTTAACTTCAGGTCTCATTTCACAACACTCCTCGTGTAAATCCGATGTTTTAAAACGTTTCCAGGATTTATATGCAGAACTTCTACGAGATATTAACCTTTTTATCTCAGTACTAAACCGTGGTTTGTTTTCAAAGTTGTTATTAGTTGTTTCTACACGTACCGACATGTTAGAAATATTAGTCAGATTGTTTTCAATAAAGTTTAATTGACCTTCAATACGAGTTAAGTAATATACATAATTCCAATTGATGTCAGAAAACTCGGCAAATATTATATTGTAGTCCATGTGCTTGAAACCATGGCAAGTTATGATATTATTAATCTCTTCAAGTTTAAAATCGAAGTTGAGAAATATCAAATTAAGATTAGAAAAACAAGCTGCCGATAACTGGTCATAAAATAATAGTTTGTGTAATGTTAAAGTAATGAGTTAATTGTTGTTGTATAGTGAGTTGGAACTGTAGCATTAGAAAGTGAAAGCCCAAAGGCCTTTATGATATTGATTAAATCAACTTCACATAACAAATTCGAATTATCACCACATAGTAATACATCTTCGTTAGAGGTAGTAAGTAATTCAAATTTTCCTTCCAGAATATCAAAACCTACGGTACGTTTAGGTCTATACACACACCCAACAAGTATTTTCTTAGCACAACCAAAAACTTCAATAAACAAATATTCAACCTTTTCTCCAGGCAAAGATGTACAACAAAGATTGCTTGTTATTCCTTCTCTTACATAAATTGCAACTCCACCGCCACAAAGATCTTTTCGTGTAATTTGAGAGTTCTGATTCTGCTCATTTTTTACTTGACGATCTCAACGGTACAATTAGAAACCCTTTAAACAGATAACGTTATCGCACACATTTTTGCCAAACCAGTATTGCGATTCTGTAAATTTTAACGATCCGACGATAATCGCAAGATATAGCGACAGCTATTGTTGTTTGTACTAACCATTAAGTGATTCACAAACTACACCTTAACGATAGTCTACGAATCAATTTTTCTATTTAATTAAATTTTAAATGAGTGACATCTCTGTCAAAATAAGCGAAAAACACAAAGAAGAATAGAAAAAAAACAAAAATCACTTCGTGTTTGACAGAATGCTTTTAAGTTTATGTTTAATTTCTTTACTTTTTATTAATATTTTTGTTTATTCATTTGAATATAAAATAATAATTCCAGAATTTTCAAAAATATAACGATATTCTTCAATCTTATATCTACGACTTTGAGCATTTATATCACAAATATTAATGTCGGATTATTGTTAAAATTTTTCTCCTGCAGCGCAAGGTACACCCAGCATTTTAGAAAATGCAAACACCAGTTTGGTGAAAGGATTAAGCTATTTTCATTGCCCATATTGTCATGCAATTGCACAAGACACTCTTCAATAATTTTTTGAACTGTATACTAAGTATTTATATGAATAAATTAAAAAACTATATTTACCCTCAATATTTAACTGATATTTGGTAGAAGTGAAGAATAAAAAGAAAACAAAAGTTTGTTTACAGCAATGACAACAATTTACAAAAATTAAAGAAACGAATAATGGCCCAAAAATTCTGGGTCATTTTTCATTTATAGCTTTAAAATAACAATATATAATATAGCAAAACAATACGAATATTAGGCCAACAATTTGTGTCATTTCTCATATTTTTATTTGAGGGAATTTGCATGCAGGAATTTTTTTGTTGGCCAATTTTCAACTTTTTTTGGTGATTGCCTAGAAATGTCCAAAACAAATATTATAAAAATCCTATAAAATATAACAGTGTGAAACGCTCAGGTCACATACAAAAACTATTTAAGCCAGAAAAGATGATAATTTAAAAAAAATTCATCAAATTCGATGGCTTCCTGCATATATTTGATGGGCAATATAGTCCCCAACACCGCAATTTGGCGCACTCCTCATCTTCTTCCTCGGCATAAGCTGGCGCTCCTAACCACTTAATGGGATATAGTGCGTTATTGAATTAAAATTTACAATTAGTTTTGCGTGGGTTAATGTGCAGGTTTCCTTATTGAAATCGTTGGTGAATTCAATGAAAAACGTTTGGGGTTTTTTCCCCCCTAACGGAAAATATATAAAGTATTAATAACCATTTTTAAAAACTTAATTTTTGTAACAAATTTATTTTAGCAATCGAAAATTTCCTTTAAAAATAATATATCTTACTGTATTGCAACGCTCGCAAATGTGTATTTGTTATGTAAATATTTGTAAGTTTTTGATCGGATGGAATTCGTAAATTTTATTTTGTAAAAATAAAATATTTTCTTCAAGAAACGAACAAAAAATTTGGTTAGCATACGGTTACAAGTAGAAAAATTTGACTAAGTAATTAGATTTTTTTTTTGTAATTCTTAAGTGCTGTGAGGTGATGTAGAATTTATTCACTAAAAATCTACTAAATAGAACTCTTACTAAATAGAACTCTTACAAAATTAAAATAACTCCAAGAGCCAAATTAGTTCCTTTTACCAATAAATGTCCAAATCTGTAATATTAATAAGCAAGGCTATATCTTGTGACTTCTTCTAAGCTTTTAGTTATCAACCGATTTTGACAAAAAAAAATACCATTTGAAAGGCATTTACTTGCAGATGTGCAACATGTTTACAGATGTCCACCATCTGGTATATTTTTTTGGAGTAATAATCATTTAAAATTGCTACTAACACATACAATATAAAACACATAAAACTATTTATTTACTTTGTTAATGTGTTTACAAAAATTTTATACCAAAAGCCCTGTGTTGAATTGTGAATAGGATAAAATTGATTAGCATAAATTTAGGCTCTTATGTGTGTTCAACAAATATTTATAATGAAGTTTAATGAATTTTAATTCAAAATTCATAATATGATGAATCTTATATAAATATTTATAAATTTTTGTATATATAGTTTAAAAAAAATTTAAAGAAAAAATTGAATGAAAAAATAAAATGTCCTAGAATTTGCATTCGAATTTCGAGGAATAAACGATTCGCTGCTGATCTTTGTTCCAGTGGAGGGTTATTTCCATTTTTTGTTGTTGTGTCTGTATTTGCTTTAATTGTAATGCTAAGCCAGTTTTAAATGGATTCGCACATTTTGTGGCACTCTATTTTTTGAAGCGCAAAAGCACCACTGTTAAGATATGTTGCTGTTATAACCAGCAACAATAATGATCGTAGTTTTTTTTTTTTAATTAATGTGATATTAAAAAATTTATTCTTTTAGGATAATACGGGACAATATATGTGTACATACTTTTATTCTATATCAGCAAATACAAATAGTTGGTTCAGTATCTGTAGAGACCAGTAAAATGTGAAGTGGCGGCCATCAGAGTAAACTGAAAATATAATTTCGTTTAAGTAATATACTAGCATGCCCCAGCGTTGTTACTCTTGCTCAAGCAATTTTTTAATTTTTAGTACTGATTTATTGATACCAGCAAATTCCAGTCCTCGAAATTCAAGCGCAAATTCGAGGAAAATTTATTTTTCATTAAATAAAGACCATAAAGGTATGCTTATCAATTATAGCCAATTCACAAATCAACACAAAAAACTGACTCATTTTTATTACAAACACATAAACAAATTTAATAAACACACACATAGCATTGTATAATTTTATGTATGTGTTAGTAGCAACTTTAAATGCACTTTACTCAAAATAAAGAACAAAATTTAAAAATCTGTAAATCTGCAAAACGGCTAAAAAGAAATACCTTTCAAATAATATACGCTTGGTCTAAACCGGTATAAAACGGTAGAACAAAACATCAGTCACAAAAAATCGCCGAGCCTATTAATATTATAGATTACAGAACCGAGTGCAGAAGTATGTCACAAATACGACCCACATACTCATCTTGGCACTAAAGACTTTCAGTTTTGCTTTGTAATGATGGTATTGAATTTTGGAGAAATATCATCATATCCTATTTGTGCCTATGAATTTTAATTTTTTTTTGGAATTGTAGTATTTCATGTCAAGTGCACCAAATTTTGAAACCGATATCTTCCGATCTTGATGAAATTTGCACCAAGGTTAGCCCTATCGGATAGTAGTTTAGACACAATTTTTCAACGAGATAAGTCAAGATCTCTCTGAGTTAGAGGGGGATCAAAATTTGACATTTTTCCCAAACAGGTGTTTTTTCTCATGCATGTAACTTATTACCTATTATTCTTAGAAAATTTTCTCCCAAATAGTTTAGATAGCTATTTTTTCAATATTTCGGAAAAAAATACTTAAAAAAAAAATTTTTTTTAGACTTTTTTTTTTGCTAAATCAAAGAATTGTTTGCCTTTTTTTAAAAAGGGCATTTTTTTTTCATAAGAAAGCTTAGGATTTTTCCTTTAAGAGCTTTTTGGTCGCTTAGTGGGATAGGAGTGGGATATCTATCAAAATAAATGTTTTATAACTCAAGACAACGGTTTTTCAATTTATCACAAATGCACTATTTTAAATTTTTTCCTATTTGCGTGTAAAACCTTACAAATAAAACTTATACTGGGAAACTAGACAAATTAACCTTTCCGAAGGTATGTAACATACCTTCATAACATAACAGAAGACAATGGTTCTCTGTAACCTGAAGGAGTTAATTGCAAAATTTCAATCTGAACACAAGGATGTTAAAATTGGCTTCACGAAATTTACCCAAATGAGGCCAAAACATTGCGTTTTGGCAGGTAGCAGCGGAACTCACACAGCAGTTTGCATTTACCCTGAAAATGTTAAGCTAATGTTGAAGGAAATAAACTTAAAGTATTTAACAGATGATTCGGCAGAAGATTTACACGATTACCGCGATTGGCTTAAATTGACTATGTGTCCTAATGCAACAACTTCTTGCCACTTAGGTGAATGTACCAATTGCCCGAAAACCACATTCACCAAAGAAAATTTAATCAACTCTTTAGATCGAGAATATATAGAGGAGGTCAAATTTGATTCTTGGATTCAGAGTGACAGATGCACATTGAAAACAATCATTTTAAATGTGGATGATTTTGTGGAAGAAATGTGTACAGGATTGCTAAACTTGAGAAACCATGACTTTTTAGTCAAAGAGCAATGGTCATTCTTCAAGGATTTGAAGATACATTTGAAGTCTGGTGAATTCGTTATTTCATACGATTTCGCAGAAAACTATAGATATGTCCTTCAGGATGCCATACAAGCATTCCACTTCAATAACGACCAAGCAACTATATTCACCGTAGTTATTTACTACATGAAAGATGAAAAACTGGAACACAAAAGTGTGCCAATCATATCCGACGATTTAAAATATGATACCGTTGCAGTTTATGAGTACCAGATGATAATACTAAAATATCTAAAATCTAAATTTACAGTAAAGAAGGTATACTACGTTTCGGACGGAGCTCGTCAACATTTTAAAAACAAAAGTAGCTTCGCAAATCTTATGGCTCATGAAAAAGATTTTGGAATGCCAGCTGAGTGGCATTTTCATCCTACTGCTCATGGTAAAGGAGCATGTGATGGTACTGCAGCAAACCTTAAAAGAAATGCAGCGAAGTATAGCCTCCAGTGATCTCATCAAGATCGCATCTTGGGTGTGACTGCTTTATTCCATTGAAAGAATTATTGTAAAGAAACTAAAATAGTTTTTAGTAACAAAGAGGATCATCAGGAAACATTGAAAACATTGAAGAGCAGATTCGATGCTGCCGTAACAATCGAAGGCACCGCTCAATACCATGCTTTTATACCGCTTATCCGTGGAAGACGCAAGTTGAAAAAGTTTTCTGCCCTATTCAATGCGATTTCTTTCCAAAGCTAACAAATAAACCAGCAGCGAAATCAACAGCTGAACCTAGTAACGCCAAGAAAGGATTGACAAAAAAACGCAATAATAAAGGCGACAAAAAGCTGGATGAAAGACTGGGTATTTAAAAATTTACAAGACTTAAATACTTCATCAACTACAATAAATTAAGTAAAAAAATAGTTATGATATAAATGGATCTAATGTAATTAAGATTAAATTTTAATAAATTATTTATCTTTTTATTTTTAATATTATTATTATTATACATTAATTTAATTATTATTAAAAATAAATAAAAAATAATAATTTTTTAACATTTCTATAGAAAAAAAGCGATTTTTTTCCTGAGGTTAACATATTCTGGGTATTACAGTATCGAGGGTATAAAATTTTAGTTAGGTATGTTATAGACCTTCGGAGAGGGTAATTTGTCTAGTTTCCTAGTGTTAGTTTTATTTTTAAGGTTTTACACACAAATAGGAAAAAATGCAAAATAGTGCATTTGTGAAAAATTGAAAAACCGTTGTCTTGAGTTACAAAACATTTATTTTGATAGATATCCCACTCCCATCCCACTCTTAAAGGAAAAATCCTAAGCTTTCTTATGAAAAAAAATGCCCTTTTTGAAAAAAGGCAAAAAATGCTTTAATTTAGCAAAAAAAAAAGTCTACAATTTTTTTTTTTTTAAGTATTTTTTTCCGAAATATTGAAGAAGTAGCTATCTAAACTGTTTGGGAGAAAATTTTCTAAGAACAATAGGTAGTAAGTTACATGGATGAGAAAAAACACCTGTTTGGCCAAAATGTCAAATTGATCCCCTCTAACTCAGAGAGATCTGGACCGATCTTGTTGAAAAATTGTATCTAAACTACTATCCAATAGGACTAAACTTGGTGCAAATTTCATCCCGATCGGAAGACATCGGTTTCAAAAGTTGGTGCACTTGACATGAAATCCCCCATATATATATTATATATTGTATACTATATATCATTTTATATATATATATATTTATATATTTTATATAAAATGAACTAATGAAAAATTAAAGAACCAAAAAATGTGTTTGAAAGAGTTTATCCCGAAAGCTAAATTACAATTAATTTAATTAATTTTTTTTTTCAATTATTTTTAAGCTTTAAGTTTTCGAAAATATTTTGTTTAGCATATTGGCAGGTCCCATCTTAAGTCATTAAGCTCTAATTTACATTAATAAATAGTTTATTATGGGTTCAAAGTATATCGTTTACATAAACCATAATTTTTTCGCTACGGCATTCGTAATCCACATCGCAATAGTAGATATGTGAACTGGTGCAATGTGTGATGAAACAAATCTTCCTTTTTCGCCATGGAATATTGAGTTTGTGCTGATGTTTCGAATTACCAAAAATAGTTGACCTAGACCCAGCTTTTAATATACCGATCGACACAAAATCACTTTCTTATGCGATTTAGCAAGGCCTGTCTATCTGTCCGTCTGTCTGTCCATATAAACTTTGTAATCAAACTACGGTCATAACTATAAATAAAGGGTCCGCCATCTAACGTTTTTTCAACTAGTGCTTATTTCGTGAATGGTAATGGTAATTTTTATCCTTCCGCTGAACGAATATGATTGTGTATACGCTTGAACAACGCTGGGAAATATTGCGACATTACTTTGAAAATCATGGTAATATTGCAGAATGTGTGCGAAAATTGCGTACGGATTTTGGAAGAAGAGAAGCACCGTCAGCTCCGTATGTTCATTATCTTGTGAAAAAAGTGAAAGAAACTGGCATCCTCATCAATAAACCAAAGCGTGAATATTGCTGCTGTGGCAGAAAGTGTGCGTGAAGCGCCTCTCAACATCAATTCACCGTCGTTATCAAGAATTGAACATTTCGGAGGCAACATTGAGACTAATTTTGCATAAAGACCTTGGTATGACGCCATACAAAGTCCAATTGGTTCAGGAGTTGACGCCAACTGACCATCCAATGAGTTTTCGCTTCGCTAAGTGGGCCTGCGAGCGACTTACAGAAGATGCCGATTTTGCCAAAAAAAAATCATCTTTTCAGATGAAGCTCATTTTGATCTTGGCAAAATTGTTGTATTTGGGGCACAGAAAATCCGAACGCATACATTGAAAAGCCGATACACCCAAAACGAGTCACTGTTTGGTGCGGATTTTGACTGAAGGCTAATTGGGCCATTTTCTTCGAAAATGAGCAAGGAGTGGCCGTTAAAGTCAATGGCGATCGTTATCGGGCCATGTTGAACGAATTTTTGTTCACACAAATTGAGGAGGAGGATATTGGCAACATTTGGTTTCAACAGGACGGCGCTACGTGCCACACAGCCGAAGCTACACTCGATGTTTTGCACCCTGTTTTTGAAGATCGCATTATCAGCCGCAGAGCTGATGTCGTTTGGCCACCTCGGAGCTGCTATTTGACACCGTTGGACTATTATTAGTTTGGTGCTCTCAAAGATAAGTGTTACGCCAACAGGCCAGAGACAATTGACGCTTTAAAGTACAATATTCGTGAAGCCATTGGTGAAATACAGCTGCACACATTCTATAATGTGCTTAAAAATTGAACCGATCATGTAGGCTGCTGCATGGCCAGCCGAGGCAGCTATTTGAACGAAATTATTTTCCATTACTAACCGGAAGGATTGACTTTCAAATAAAAAAATAAATTTGAGATAATATTCAGTATTTTTTTTTTATAGCATTTTCAAAAAAAAAAAGTTATTTGACGGACCCTTTAGAATTTAATGAAATTTGCTATATAAATAGGACGAACGTTATTGAAATTTGGTGAAAATCGGTGCATGTTCAGACCTTGGGCCATACAAATGACCGCTATGAGATCGTCTCCAATTTCCATAAGATCCAATTATCATACAGATTTTGGTCAAATTTGATATTTGTGTGTTTATCTTACCCATTAATCAGTAGTCCAAAAACAAGCCTGTAGACCAATTTTGAGACCCAACCCCCTTACAAAGCTGCTGCCCCATCGTCACTTAAATCTATAAAAAAAAAACTATGTACCGATTTTTATCAAATTTGGATCGTATATGTGTTTGCAAAAAATATGTGAATTTACCAAATATAGTCAGCCTCGATGCATTTTTCGACCTAGTCGCCATATAAGTGTAGCATTCGTATAAACTTTTCCATATCTACTGACATTAAGTTAACAATGCCACTCAAATTTGATTTGTGCATATAGTCTATAACCACTTAGTTAGACCCTTTCTCTAAACTCATGGTCCAGACCGTTTATAACTTTTTTACCTGGTTTTATATATCTTGGTTTAGTTAGAAATTAATCTCTTCAATGTTTTTTTTTTTACTTTTTCTAAATCAAACATACTTACTTTATGTATTTAAAAATGCTCTTAACAACTACAAGTTTTTAGTAATGTGCAATGTATTAACTACCTTATATAGGGTGCAAAAACTGAGCCAGAAATTCAACTAACTTAATGGTCAGTAAAACGTCACTTGTTTTCAAAGCAATAAAAGTCAGTTTAGTTCCATTTTTATTGTTTATTTTTTGTTTCTTCTCCTTTAGTTAAATATGCAAATTATAGCAATTTAAAATGAGACCAGACCACTTTAACCACATAAAAGCTAATGTTGCCATCTACAGTTTAAGCTTAGGCTACTGCAGTGTAGCGCTACTTGTTTTTGCTGTTGCTTTCGTTGTTATAAATGGATTTGAAGTTTATGGAGAAGACCGTTTAATATACTGGCCAAAAAATTGGTTTATAGGCAAATGACTTTAGGATTTCATTGTTTTTTCTTGTCTACTGCTGTTGTTGCAAACATTTACAAGAAAACGTTTTTAGTCACAAATAGGTTGGATGCAATAATGGTTTTTGTTTTCTGTTCTGACACAAAGCAACGATGTGAAGAATGACTTATTTTTAAGACTGTATTTTGTATTTTGTTTTTTTTTTTTTAAATAATTTATAGAAGAAATTAATGTTTCGAATGTTTTTGGGGTCATTCCTGTTCTTGTTACAGTCTATTTGCTATAACATTATGCACCCAAGACAACGTTAATCTTCTTGTTTTGTTTTGTTTTGTAATAAATGTCTAACGAAAAAGTTTTAAATTTATTCTTATGTTAATTTATATGTTTCCTAAATTCCTGAATGTGATATATCTGTGTGTTTTTTTTTTTTTTTTTTTTTTTTTGTACGGCAAATAACATATTTGTGTAGCATAATTATATGTCAACAAATGATTTAATTTTCTTTTCTTTTTTTATGTTTTAATTGTTATTTTTTATTTTCTAAAGCACAAGCCATTTATTAATTTTAGCAACGTATGCATCTTATTATAATAGGAACAAGGTGCTGAATTTATGTTTAATTACGATTTAAATTAATTTAAATTAATATATTTTTCTTCTATTTGACTTTCGCTATTAAATAGATGGTAAAATTTTGCGTGTTTATAAATGCAGAATTCTAATAAAAAGTAGGAAAATCTTAATCAAAAATGTATGTGGAACTAAAATATGTAGCTTTATTAAGATGGTTAAGGTGAAACTTATTGTAATAGCGACAGCATATAGGTTTAAAAACATCTTTAATAACTACGCAAAACAATAAATAAACAATTTTTTATAACTATTGTATGAACATATGTTGTATCATAACATATCAGTCCCAAGTGAATGCCAGTTCTTAAGAAAAAGAAAAGTAAAATAAGTAAAATTTTATCAATATAGATAGCAAAAAAAATAAAAAATGGGAAATAACACAAATACACCTTTGAGTTTCTTTATATAAACATTGATGTTTAATCTATAACACAAGGCAACAAAAACGAAAAAAATTTATACCGATCAAAAACCACTATACAATTTTGATGTATTGTGGTTCCAGTAGTACAAATGTGGTCTAAATTTCAAATTCTATGGATATGTTTTTTTTTTAAATTTTTAAGTAAAATTTAAAATTTTTTTTAGACGTTTCTCCACAAAATTAATGATAAATTCAAAAGGGTTAGTAGTTTCGGAGTTATAATAAAAAATTGAAGAAAAAAATATATTTTTTACGTGAAAATATCAATGTTTTTTGTTTTAATAAAATCATAAAAAATAGAAAACGGCAAAAATTGTTCGGGTTTGTTACTTTCTCGCAAAGCCACGTGCAACAGAAACAAAAATCGATTGACTCCTTTCGATTTAATTCACAATTAAGTGAATTCGCTCATTTTCACAAAATTTTAGTTATTTGTTTGATGTACATAAAAATGAGTTGTTGTTGTTCTTCTTGATTGAATTTAAAAAACACTATATTTTATTAAAATTTATATATTACTAGCTGACCCGACAAGCTTCGCTTTGTCCAAAATAGATTTTTTGATTGAAATAATTTCGAAATTTTTTTTTATCGAAAATTATCGACAGTTAACAGATGACGCAATAATATAATTTGAATACAGCACATTTCGACTTCGGTTGAATTCAATATCTTATAATTCTACGGATAGCTGATCCGAAGCTCTTCGTCTCGTCCAACATTTGACGAAAATAGAATGAAATCAAGTATTAATTAAAAAAAAAAAATAGAACAATGATTGTAATTAATTTAAAGCTGCACGATACACAACATTTTTGTTTTCTGCTCCGGAGCGTAAATGAATAGTGAGGATGGTTCCTAACTTGGGAACACCCAACATATAGATGGCCCTGTGAAAAGCATGACATTTTCAGATTTATGCCGCACACTTCCAGGGACTGTCCTTGTGACTTGTTTATTGTCACCGCAAGTGCAAGTTTCACTGGGATCTGAACACCTTTGATCTGGAACGTCAAAATCCTTGCGACTGTACTCATTAATGTCATCACAATCAGTCGGGTTCTATTGCATAGTTTCGGGGCATAAGAATGGCAGATCCAACTTTAATTCGAATTAGGATATTCACCGTAAAGCAGCGTGCATAATGGCTCTCTGGCCTAATCGGACCGATGTGTGCGAGATGTATTGAATGTTGGGCTCATATCGAAAGGGTGCATGCTCAATGTTCACCTGAGTAATTTGTTGCAGCCTACGTTGTCGTTCAAAAATCGCACATTGTGATCTGGCTTCATCACTTTGCCGAGCACGAACTTCTCTTCCTCTCAATCATTGTTGCATACTGTGTGCTTCGTTTATCTCTTCTAACTGTCACGCACGATTTCCAACCATTCTGTTCGAACTGATTCCCTGGCAATAGCACATTCCTCTTCAGTTCGACGTGTTGCAACATTTCGGTGCTGCGTTGCATTTTGAGAACGCCGGCCAATATTACCATGAACTCTTCTTGGCATCGTAATAAAATTGATAAAATTATCCGAAAGTCAAAAAGAATATATATTTTTAAAGAAACAGTTATTCAATAAAAGACCAATTTTTTAAATTAAAGCGCTTATTTAAGCTCAAATTTAAGTATATTATTTTAAGATCTAACTTTGGTATCCAATTATGTGATGGAAGACCTAGCAAATGAAGTTAATTAAAAAGTCTTTTGATAAATTCACTCCTTCATCTTATACTAACGCAGTAGCAATTAACTTGAATGAACATTGCGGAAATTTCAATTTTTGTTATGCTGCTGAAATTGCCATTTCTCTTAAATATTTTCCTTCAAAACGATGCAATATATTAAAGTTCAACAATTACTTATATGGAAGTAACCCCACCCATTTATCCGATTCCGCCCATTTTCACACTCACTCTACTAACTCACACTAATAACATATTAACCCACAAAAATTATCTTCACTCTCCTTTTTATATTATTCAAGATACTTCTATCATTTTAAAAATTTAGTTTATACGGTATGTGACACTCCTACTTGTCCAATCCCGCCCATTTTCGCAGGGCTAATCACAGAAATAATAGATGAACTCACACAAACTTGCAAAGCTCTTCCTACCATTGAACTCGGTATATGTACATAATATTTAATCAGTACTTTATAGGGGATGTACCCCGCCCATTTATCCGATCCAGCCTTTTTTTCGTCAGGTGTACTTACACTAATAACAAATGACGTCACATAAAGTATCAAAGCTCTCCCTATCATGATATTGAGTCTGATATTGAGTGATTAATTTTTTTGTATGTGCCACGCCCACTATTCCAATTACGGTAATTTTTACAACGGCTACTCACAGCAACTCATAGTAATAACAGAAGACCTCATACAAAGTCGCAAAGCTCTCCCTAAAGCAGTACTCAGGATACATGATGTCAAAAATTCATTTTGTATGGGAGGTACCACGCTCATTTATCCGATACCAACCATTTTCGGTATGACTATCCAAATTAATAATGTATGGACTCACACGAATTTACAAAGCTCTCCCTCTATTATAGTACTCAATATATATGATGTTAAAATGGAATAACCGCATATAGCGCCATCTGTTGAGACTTTTTTTGTTTGACAGTTACAAACAAACTCGCAAAAGAAGGTATCTCTTTTGGTCCTGTAGTTTTCAAGTTTTAAGCGGACGAACAAACCACGATTCATTTTTATATATATATAGATTATTTAAATTTATTATAATTGATATAAACTGCAAATTCAGGAATTTCCTTTTATGCGATTTCCTATTATTGTTGAATGACGAAGTGTTACTCTGAATACTCCTGCAAAAATCAGCCATCGTGTGTGCATCCCAGCGACCCTGTTATCATTCCTCCATTGTTCGGATATCTTAGTGAAATCGTTCGCCCTGTTCCTTGCTCCTAGATTTTCAGGAAAACGATATAAGTGACTTTGCAGGTAGTGTACTTTGATGCTAATGTTGCATCCATCTCCATGGAAGTGAGAGAACATCTATCCAACGCGCGCAACGTAATCATCACCCCTGTTATTTCCGAAGAAATTTTTAATAACCCATACAAAAGAATCCCATGCATTCTTCTCAATTTCTGACATTGAACTGTCAAAATCAGTATCGTTCACCAATTTGCGAATTTGTGGGCCATCAAATGTGCCTGCTTTTAGCTTCTCTATACTCAGATTGGGTAACTTCCTTGAAATATACTGGAAACATTCACTATGTTTGTTAAGTGCTTTAACATGTGTTTCATCAGACCAAGTTTAATGTAAAGAGGGGCTAATAAGATGCGATCTCGGGGCACTAGAGCCACATTTATAACATATGGCATACCTGAAACTAGCGCACAGTGGCGCCATTTGAGTTTTTTCGTTGCAAAAATCATATCTTTTGAACCGAATAACATAATTGAACAGTTTACACAGCATATGATAGATAACTGTTCAGCCTATGAAATAAGCATTTGGAAAGGGTACTACGCTTTGTAGGGGCCTACTTATAAAATTTAAAATTTGTAGAAAAATCAATTTTCTTTAGGGTTTTATATTTTAAATT
Organism: Cordilura impudica; assembly: GCA_963682025.1. NCBI lineage: Eukaryota > Metazoa > Arthropoda > Insecta > Diptera > Scathophagidae > Cordilura > Cordilura impudica. The sequence goes on along the minus strand of OY821518.1, from coordinate 258,845,232 downwards.
ATTACCCAACAAATTAAAAAAAAATTACTTCTTTTTTGATTTTATTTTTTAAATTTTCTGTAAAATATTCATCACAATTCGTAAGAGAAGGTATATCTAAGAGACTAATCATTTCTAAACTATAATTATTTTCTAACTCTATTCGTGACTTCACATGCCGCAGGGAAGAAATAAGTGAATCGGAAGATGCTGCCAACATGTTGAAGAGGTCCTCATTTTGCCTTACCCTTGATGCTTTGAATGTGTTCTGCAATCTATATTTTTTATAAAATTTGTTAAGAAACTCCTGTGCTTCTTCAGAAAGCTCTCCAATTGGCAAAGACTGGTACTCAATTATATTTTTGCCATGCCCCAATATTTTATGGACGGTCGGGGTCAACTTCTTCTGTGGATACATTTCTGCTAAAAGAGATGCAGTTTTCGATGCATATTCTCCATATTTTGTAGAATTGACATTTTCTTTGCAGCTTAAAACATTCAAGATCGTTCCCAATCTTTTCACGATTTGATTGTCAATTCCAGTGATTCTAGTTACTGCCTCATCATTTTCAAAAATTCTCCTAGAAGTGTTTCCATCGTTTGAGTTACCGTATCCGTGCTTGGGACAGTCTACTTTAAGTCCAACTTGTTTCAAAAAGGCATCCTGTATTTGCTTCTTTCTGATCTTTTCCTTATCCTTTATTGATGTATTTTTGTCGAAGTTTTCCTCCTCTTGTGGTAGGGTATACGCTAGTTTTAGCAAGAACTCTATACACCTTATCCTTGCGTGCAATGGTGACATTCCATATTCGTAATTCTCCTCGTTTGTAGAATCGTTTAAGTTACCAAAGTTCTTCTGACTCTTTTTGCAAATCGGGCATGACAATGTTGAGGTTGTTCCTGTCAGTTCGTTTACGACTTTCCTATCAACCATGGTCACGTGGAACTCGTAATTGCATTCAATATATTTTCCTTCTCCAATTTGCAGCTTTGTAGGCTTAATCTTGCTTATTTGTTCTTCAATGTCCTTCACCGTGGTCCTTATGAGTTCTGCCGATTCCCTTGCAAGCTGAAACATTATTGGTCGGCAATAATGCACTGATGACGGACGCGGATTTTTCCAGTGTAGGGAAACATCAGATTTTAGCCGCAAAGGAACAACAGATGCCATAAACATATTTCCTTCCGTTATTGTAGCGTCATCGGAAGATATCCTTTGCTTATAAACGCTTTGTCCGGATGATCCATCGCAGCCCCATTTGCTGATCAATGTCAGTTTCTCAGGAAGAAAAAATTTACCTGTTCCCTGCATATATATGGATTTAGGTTGAATTATGCAATTTTGATATTATGCTCGTATCTAAATAAGATTTGTGCCTACCTGGAGGGACCATAAGTCAATATTGTTCTTGACCATTTGTACTCCAAAGTAATTTTTAAGTGAGGTGCGTACCTGCGAATTTCAATGAGTAGTTTTTTGTGCATCCTGTGTCTGTAACAGAATATTGGGAGTAGACTTTGGCAGAGGCTCACAGGTAGACAACCGACTTAAAATGCAATTTTCAAACTATTAGATCAAACTACTGTCAGTCAAACATGTAAGGGATGCACGCCATACAATTTCTGCAACCATGTCTTTTTAACCTTTTTTACCTCTAGAAGCCAAACGGGCACGTACGGGCAGATAAAACCTTTTGAATTATGTAAAAAAATAATTAAAGAACATGTTTTGCAAATATGGCAAATATAGAAAAATACAGATTTTTTTTATTTTCCGTCAAAGTTGAGAAATAGTGAAAAACGGATAGTTTTTAAATAGTGATTTACCAGGAGAAACACAAAGCAAACAGTTAATTTTTTTTTATCATTATACATTTAATAAATACATCAATCAACACAAATAAAAAATAAGGCGATTCGTTATATATTTTTCGTGATATTACACCTGAAATCGCAACAAATTGACTAAAAATTGTGTGTTTTTTTGAAAACCGAAAGTCGGTCAACATTGAATGGTTATATCTTCTAAACTAAAAATGTGATATTATTAAGAGTGGCATATTTGAAATCGCTGAAAAGTTTCCTATAACATGGGTTTATTCAAAACTTCGTCGGCGCACACGAAAATTTAGATTTTTGCAACATCGTTTGCTCTACGGGCGCCACTGTGCAGCGTTTCCCTAGAAGGCCACTGTTTTCTCTTCCAATGTTCTGATTTAGCTCTCAGTCCCATAGACATATAAAACAAGGATATTTGGTAGAGCCGCTTTGTTGACCTAAGAGAATATTTACCATCTTAAGATAAACACAAATTACCCACGTATGTTCATCATACTTTATTTCTTTATGACCAATGCAATTATAGAATATTCTTCCTTTACTTTGGTTGAATGTACAATCGGCAAGGAGTGAAATTTATTTCCATTATGCAAAAGGACACACTTTAAGCTGCGTTTTGATGAGTCGATAAATAAATGCATTCGTTTGAATCGTATCTCTGTAAGCCCATGGCAGTCATCAAACCTGAAATATCTGTGCAGTACACAAAATCATCGTCTTCAGCAAAATAATGAAGAAAGACTTTTTCTCGAGTACGGTAATACGAAACTGTAGTTTCTTTAGTTATGAGATCTGTTTCTTTCATCCGGGACGCAAGTACTTCAGAAGATCTTTTCGACAATCCAAGGTCTCTAATTACATGATTAAGTTGGTCTTGATGCCATGGTCTCGGCGAGAAATGTTTGTGTGGGGTGAACTCATAATTCTCAGATGTAGATGGTAATGATTGATCTGAACTATCTGATTGGTAACACATTTGATTGTTGAGTGTCCTGATAAAGATGAAAGCACTTGACTGCAGCTTGCATCCCGATCTTTAGCATATGCAACTTCTTGTGATGGTAGAACTGCAAGTTCAAACCCATCAGCAGACCTCGTTGCGTAAGACCATCGCATATGTTTGGTAAAGCAGTTATTTTTGGCAAAAACATACACAAACCAAATTTGAGAAAAATGTGCGCAATATTTCGGGAATCAGCTACATATGGGATCTATGACTAAGAATTGTCCTGTGAGGTTAATTTTGGACTATTGATGATTGGATATAATAAACATACAATTTTACCGAGATATATATGATGATTTGGATAGGGACTATGTCTAAACATGAGCCTGATTTTCACCAATTTTAATAGCGTCCATCCTATATACTAAATTTCATCAAAATATATTCATATTTGCGTAGTAGTTTGATTACAAGGTTCACATGAACACACAGACGGACGGGCGACTCAGAAAGTGATTCCGAGTAGATCGGTATAATAAAAGATAGGTCCAGGTCAAATATTTTTGGAATTTACAAACATAAGCACAAAGTCAATATACCAAACCGCATAGTGGTATAGGGCATAAATATCAACAGAGCATATAAATTGAAATCATGTTTCATAAAGAGATACTTCTGCTGCAAAATGTATGACGAAATATATGTTCAGGCAGATTTTTTGCAGCTTCCGTTCTTTTAGAATGATTTCACTATGTTGGGTTGGGTAACTCCCGTTCCAATAGAATTTTTTGCTGAGTGAAAAAACTGTTAACTTTTCAATTTAAATTAAAAGCCTCTTGCTTTATTAAAAGTTTGTTTAATACTAGTCTAACAAAAGAAAGTTCATGATATTATATGTACATATATTCAAATTCTATTAAATTATTCTATTGAGATCTACTCAAAAAATTTGTTCTTGTGGAACCAAAAAAAAACAAAAAGAAATAAAAAAACTCTCCTGGAGCAAAAAACAAAAAGTGAGCGTGAGAAAAACTCATTACAAAACAAAGAGAAGTTCAGCTTAAAATTTTTGTTGAACACGGTTCAACACACTATTCTTTGCTAGTTTCAAATTTAGATTCTTCCAATTTATACTTCACACATGTACTTATTATAGTTTTCTTCTAGGTTAACGAAGTAAATTTAATACAAATAACTACATAAATATTCGACAAGTAGCAAGATTACAAAATGTTTCCATTTCATTTTCTGTCATAACAGCAAAAAAAAAAAAAATAATAATACACAAAAAACAAAACCAAATATAGTTTGCAATCATAGAATCCCAGCATATAGTAACTCACACACACACACACACACACAAAAATATAAAACAAGTGGTCGACATTTAAACACACAAACATAAATATGTACAAAAGTAATGAAAAGGAAAGTTGAATATACATATCATAAAGAAAATAACAATAGCAGCAAAAATAAGAAGAAATTATGTAAGGATCTTAAATGAACATGACAGTCTTTGTGTTGTGAAAGAAATGTCTTTTAATATGTTCGTACATGAACATGAACAATAATAACAGCAACAATAAGAAAAATATTCATATATCTATAAGCCAGATTCCTTTTTATCTGTATATCATACGAGTTTATGCAAGAAGACCTACGTTTTGGTAAATTAAGGATTGTAAAAAAGTGAATTTGTGTGACAGCGTGTATGTGTATGTAGTGTTAAAACTGAAGAGTACTGCATTCTATTGTATTGTTACTCGTATGCTGCACCCTTTTCCTTTGTTTTAATTTACCTCATTTATTAAGCTATCAACGTCATAGCATTTAAAGGCACTCTCATATGTATGATTATGCTTAAATACATATTTTCATTAGGGTCCTCAATAATAATTTCTTTTAGGTCTCACAAAAAATGTTCATGAAATTTTTATGCTGATTTCAAAAAAATCTCTAATCTAGCCAAAACCGTTGGTGAGCTACGAGATTTTTAAAGAACTTTCCTCCAAGGAAACTTTTCGTTATACTGAATATGTAAAACAATTATGTAACCTCATAACTAAATTTTGTGAATAAAATTGATTTCAGCAACCCCATGCTTACCTTGAAAAAATTTGAGAAAATTTTCGAAAATCTATTCCCCTTTAAGAATTGGAAAATCAAAAATTCAATTTTGTTGAAAACGTCAATGTACAGTAGGTTAGGAATAGTGCATGACTTTTGGATTTCATAGACCCCTTAGTTTTGTGAGGTGCGGAAATACTGCAGAGCCAAAAAATAGGGAGAAGGGGGTGTAGGAATAAGTAGAGGGCAAGTGGGTCAGATGAAGCGAAAAGGAAAAAATCACCAAAAATATCTTTAACAGCCACAGAGTAACTCCTGGAAAGGTGAAACATAGGACCAACCCACAACCCATATAACGAATGGACAAAAATGGAAGGAGTTATCGTACACTATTATAGAAAGCGCATATGAAAAAAAAAAATTCATTTTCACCTTAAAAATTGAATTATAGCGTCCCAAATGGTTAGAATAAAAGAATAGCATACAAAATCAAAAAGAAAATAGCGCAAGGACGTGTATACCAGCCATACATCCTTAATACGGATATGTGTAATAAAATCTACTAAAGTTGTGAAAATATTTGGAAAATTGTTTACAGAATCAAAGAAGTGACAGTCTTTGCTTTAATTCAAGGAAGGACCCGCTAACCTGCCATTTGTCCTTTTTCTTAAAAACATTGTAAAGATATATATATATATGAAAATTTGTACATAATTTTCTACAAAAACATAACAGGACTAAATACCAAATGTTAAAAAAATTTTACAAAGACATGTATACCTCTCCTATATCGCGGAAATATAAATCATAGCTAAAGCTACAAAAATCTTAAAAGCAATATTATAAAAATTGTAATGATAGGATTTGTTTACCAGTCACATGTCCTTTGTCGTAATAAAGCTATATATCCTATAAAAAATATCCAATTTTCATAAATTAATGTAAACATGTATGTTGAAAGACATATATTAAAAGCCTTTTACATAACTTTTTATAATATTGCTTTTAAGATGCATTAAAAGTTATTTTATATTAGGATAAAACTTACTTAAAACAAGCTAGGTAAAAAAAAAATGAACAAAGAACTCTTGGTGTTTGAAAGTCATTTAAATTATATTTAAAAAAGGAAAATATTTTTATTTTAATTAGATTTTTTTATTTTTTTTAACCAAGTGTATCTCTATAACTAGACAACCTTTTGTAACAAACAAAATACCAGTCTAAAAAATAGTCTGCTAAGGATTCTAGCCATTAAGGGTTTCCAAACTGTCTGCTACGCAGACGACGCACAGTGGCGCCCGTAGAGCAAACGAAGTTTGCAAAAATCAAAAATGTCATGTGCGCCGACGAAGTTTTGAATAAACCCATGTTATAGGAAACTTTTCAACGATTTCAAATATGCTACTCTTAATAATATCAATTTTTTAGTTTAGAACATATAACCGTTCAAAGTTGAATGACTTTCGGTTTTCAAAAAAAACACACAATTTTTAGTCAATTTGTTGCGATTTCAGGTGTAATATCACGAAAAATGGGTAACGAATCGCATTATTTTTTGTTTGTATTGATTGGCGTATTTATTAAATGTATAATGATAAAAAAAAATTAACTGTTTGCTTTGTGTTTCTCCTGGTAAATCACTATTTAAAAACTATCCGTTTTTTTCATATTTTTCAAATTTGACGGAAAATAAAAAAATCTATATTTTTCTATATTTGCCATATTTGCAAAACATGTTCTTTGACTATTTCTTTACATAATTCAAAAGGTTTTATCTACCCGTACGTACCCGTTTGGCTTCTAGAGGTAAAAAAGGTTAAAAAGACATGGTTGTATGGCGTGCATCACTAACATGTTTTGACCGACAGTAGTTTGATCTAATAGTTTGAAAATTGCATTTTAAGTCGGTTGTCTACCTGTGAGCCTCTGCCAAAGTCTACTCCCAATATTCTGTTACAGACACAGGATGCACAAAAAACTACTCATTGAAATTCGCAGGTACGCACCTCACTTAAAAATTACTTTGGAGTACAAATGGTCAAGAACAATATTGACTTATGGTCCCTCCAGGTAGGCACAAATCTTATTTAGACACGAGCATAATATCAAAATTGCATAATTCACCCTAAATCCATATGTATGCAGGGAACAGGTAAATTTTTAGGCATGGTAGCATAAGCCTATATATTGCAAAATAAGCATAATGCCTGGATTAGTCTACGACTGAAAGTTGGCGCAACAAGTACTGAAACCATGGTGTTAAATAATTTAAGTACTGAAGACATGGCGTTGAATAATTTAAAATTATATAAACTGTTTAGAAGGTCAACCACACTAAAGTTTTTCACGGAAGCTGCTTTAGAAGAACTTGATAGCTTATACGGAAATATTGAGAGAAGCGAAATTATAAAAAATAATTTTTATCTGATATATGCAAATATTAAGGCAAAATGGGTGAAATCTAATCGAACCATTCAGAACTTCAACTCCATTTACGAGGACTGGCTTAATGAAGACACCATCCTGGATATATTGGCAGTAGATAAACCCACCACATCAACCAGAGGAGCAAAAGGAAAGCCAAAAAAAGTATTGAGGAGTGTTCAATTTTCACAAGAAAGAGGAAACTTGCCGATGCCACCAATGACTTGACCACGAAGCATTTATCGGACGCGCTGTCTATTAAATATACAAAGGATAGTGAAAGGTCGCAGATTACAAAATCTGTTGCTGATGCAAGCCCACTGCGACTAAGAAGGATTAAGGAAAGCATTCCCACGCCCACAAACGCACACATTAAAAAGTATTGTTTCGAAGAAGCCTTGGCCTTGTTTATGGACTTACAACTTTCCAAAGGAAAATAAGAGATACTACGGGCATCCTTGATGCGACACGGGGCTGACGTTTTACCAGGATACAAGCATATTACGCAAGCCAAAATAAATTCACGACCACTGCATACGGAGTTTACGGAAGTCGCTGTGAAAGCCAATCTGCAGGATCTCATGGGCCATACAGCAAAACGGTTGCTGGAGAGTCTTCCTGAAAATGAGGTGAAAATTCTTCCTGAGAAACTGACATTGATCAGCAAATGGGGCTGCAATGGATCATCCAGACAAAGCGTTTATAAGCAAAGGATATCTTCCGATGACGCTACAATATCGGACGGAAATATGTTTATGGTATCTAATGTTTGCCTACACTGGAAAAATCCGCGTCCGTCATCAGTGCATTATTGCCGACCAATAATATTTCAGTTTGCAAGGGAATCGGCAGAACTCATAAGGACCACGGTGAAGGACACTGAAGAACAAATAAGCAAGATTAAGCCTACAAAGCTGCAAATTGGAGAAGGAAGATATATTGAATGTAATTACGAGTTCCATGTTAATTTCAGACCACCATCCTCTACAACGCAAGATGAAGCAACAACAACATCAACAACTATCGAAAACCCAATAAAACCCATGACCATGGTTGACGGAAAAGTCGTAAACGAACTGACAGGAACAACCTCAACATTGTCATGCCCGATTTGCAAAAAGAGTCAGAAGAACTTTGGTAATTTAAACGATTCTACAAACGAGGAGAATTACGAATATGGAATGTCACCATTGCACGCAAGGATAAGGTGTATGGAGTTCTTGCTAAAACTGGCGTATACTCCACCACAAGAAGAGGAAAACTTCGATGAAAATACATCAATAAAGGATAAGGAAAAGATCAGAAAGAAGCAAATACAGGATGCTTTTTCTAAACACGTTGGACTAAAAGTAGACTGTCCCAAGCACAGATACGGTAACTCAAATGATGGAAACACTTCTAGGAGATTTTTTGAAAATGATGAGGCAGTAACTGAATCACTGGCATTGACAATCAAATCGTGAAAAGATTGGGAACGATCTTGAATGTTTTAAACTGCAAAGAAAATGTCAATGCTACAAAATATGGAGAATACGCATCGAAAACTGCATCCCTTTTAGCAGAAATGTATCCACAGAAGAAGTTGACCCCGACCGTTCATAAAATATTGGCGCATGGCAAAAATATAACTGAGTACCAGTCTTTGCCAATTGGAGAGCTTTCTGAAGAAGCACAGGAGTATCTTAACAAATTTTATAAAAAATATAGATTGCAGAACACATTCAAAGCATCAAGGGTAAGGCAAAATGAGGACCTCTTCAATATCTTGGCAGCATCTTCCGATCCACTTATTTTTTCCCTGCGGCATGTGAAGTGACGAATAGATTTAGAAAATAATTATAGTTTAGAAATGATTAGTCTTTTAGATATACCTTCTCTTACAAATTGTGATGAATATTTTACAGAAAATTGAAAAAATAAATTTAAAAAAGAAGTAATTTTTTTTTTAATTTGTTGGGTAATAATTTAAAATATAAAACCCTAAGGAAAAAAAATTAAAAACAATCTAAAAGTGTAAAAATAATTTTTTTTAGTTACCATAAAATTGATTTTTCTACAAATTTTAACTTTGATAACCCATAAGTAGGCCCCTACAAAGCGTAGTACCCTTTCCAAATGCTCATTTCGTAGGCAGAACAGTTATCTATCACGTGCTGTTTAAACTGTTCAATTATATTATTCGGTTCAAAAGATATGATTTTTACAACGAAAAACTCAAACGGCACCACTGCGCGACGTAGCGATACTGTTAAGGGGGAAAGATCCGAGAAATTTATGTAGGAGCGCATTTATGCACTCGATATAGCATACGACAGGGCACAGCCAAGGGGTTTAAATGTGAACAGAGAGAAAACTGAAATAAGCCTCTTTACTAGAAAGACGAAAATAATACACTTTTATGAACCTCGCTTCCAGGGCAAAACAATTAGAATCATACAAACAGTGTAATACCTTGGGGTGATTCTCGATAAAAAGCTTAATCATATCGAGAGTAGTGTTGCGAAGGTTCAACATGTATGGGCTGAATGACAATATTTTTCTACATACTAACAACTCAAGAATCGACTTTGTTCAATCATCAACGAACTTGGGAATTACATTTAATGCTGAACTTTCTTGATCTAACCATAGAAATATATCAGCTGGTAAAGTTCATGGGATGTTGTGAAACTTGTGGGCTGTGCAATCATCGACGCCGTTTGAAATAAGAATGCTTTTGGCAGAAACCTATTTAATACCAGTTCTACTGTACAGGTGTGAAATATTTGCAAACTGCGACACTATTGACTTTAATCGCCTCGAGGTCACATATAATAATATAGCCAGATACGTTTTCAACGGAGGTAGACGAGATACTATATCATCATATTCATACCAGTTACATAATATAAGTTTTAAAGATTTACTAAAATATAAAAGCCTTTTAATGATGCATAAGATTATTTATCTGAAGAACCCATACTATCTTTTTAACAAAATTATTTTTGCACAATCGCCTCGTGGAAGAAATTTGATATGTCAAAAATACAAATATTTAATGTCTACAAGACAATTTTTCAACTACACCACGTGTCTTTGGAACAATTTACCATCATATATCCAAGTACAAAGCAAGGCATTACTTTTCAAAAAGGAACTTAAAAAATTTTTTGGTTGAATCTGTCTTTCAGGCTGAATTGGTTGCGATAACGGAGTGTATTAGGTCTATTAACGCACGGGACTTCCCAAGTCCCGGAGACGTGAAAATATGTACGGACAGTCTAGCGGCTATCAGAGCGATATCCGAGGACAAAACTAGATCAAGGACTATCCTCGAATGTAAGGAGGAGATTTCGAACTTCTCCAGAAGAGGCAGACTTGAAATCGGACACAGTGGTATAATGGGAAATGAGATTGCTGATGAACTGGCCAGGAAGGGTTCTTTCCTGGAAAGAGTCAATTAGGAAAAACCAAATTCCTTTCAAGTCTTTCAAATTGGAAATGGCAGACTGGGCGACCAGTTCGAATGTATGAATTTGGGAAGGGACTGACGTGGGTAATGTTACTAAGATATTGTGGGGTGCTCCCAACATTACGAAAACTAGGGAAATACTTAATCTGAGTAGCAGAGAACTTAGTAGGGTAATTGGCATCCTCACTGAACATTCTATATCGTATAGGACGGGCGGCATCGGCCATTAATAGAGCTTGCGGAGAGGATGACGAAACCCTAGAATACTTCTTCTGTTACTGTCCTACATTTGAGAGAACAAGGGTCAGATATCTATCCAACGACATCTTACCAGTCTTGACGGTTCTTTGGGGGATAAGCTGGAAAACACTCAGAAAATGTGCTGATGAAACCGAATTTCTAAGTTAGTGGAGGGGTAGATAACCGGATGAACAAACAGATGTTGAGCGCACAACAAGCCGACCTACTGGCTTATGTGTATATCCGGACACAACGGATATGAGCTATGTGTATACATGGCTCCTCTTGTCAACATAACTTAACATAACCTAGTCTAATTTCAAATGCTTCTTTAACTTAATTTGTACTGCAGCGTTAATTTTAATAATTTTTTTAACTTCACGTGAATTTTAAACGCTCTTAAATGCATGCAATTTTAGTAAAAATAACGAATTTAGTCAATTTTTAAAATAGTTTTTGTGGCAAAAAGTAGGCACTAATTTTTTTCAAGTCTGTTAGATAACAGTATATATTTACCACAACCAAAATAAAAAATATAAGTTTTTTGCCGTTTTTTTTTTTTTTCTTAATACCCCATCAAACTTTTGGAATTATTGGATTTCCAACGAAAACGGAGAATTTTTTGAAATAATCAAAAATGAATTTATTAAATACGTCCATACATTAAAAACTTTATTTTCATTTTTTCCAAGTATATCACGTTACTTAGAAAAAAATTTCAAATTAAATTTTACATAAATAAATTTTTGACAACTTTTTTCGAGCAACAATTAAAAACCCTTATTTTGTTCATTTATTTTAGCTTAAAATTCTCTGCGAGATAAAACGGAATGAAAGCTAAACAATTATTTTTTATTCATATGAGATACTTTACGGACTGTAAAATATAATATGTTTCATTATAATCTGAGGCATAATCTAATTTTTGTCCAATGGACTGGTTCAAAAAAAAATTTTTTTCAGTAAACACCAAGACACCCTCTACTTTTTTTATATTTACTAATAACATCACTCGCCCGTAAAATTTCTGCTTTCTACTCCTATTGTAAAAAGGTGCTCAATAACTTGCCATTTTACGCTCTTTAGCAATTTCAGTGAATTTTTTAGTTTCAGACTAGAATCATTAATAAAAAATGTTTTTTGTTATCAAAAAGTGTTTATTTGCATTGATTTCATTTATTACAATAATAAAAAAATAAATGTAATTGAGATATTAAGATAATAGTTATAATTCAGCCTTTATTGTTGAAAGTTAAAGAATATTTATTACAGCCAAAATTTTACAAGTTGAATTAGTTGAAATGGCTTCAGCAACTCGTTCCATCAATCAAAAATATTTTTTATTGGTCTTACAAATTTAAATTCATTAATCACATTGAAACAGTTACCAGCAATAAGGCAAGTCCCACAGCGGTTTCATTATCATCTAAGAGAAACTAGATCAGTTAGAAGTGTTAGTCATATAACAACTGAAGAAGTAGTGATTGTGTGGAATTGAAAAGCCCGAAAAATTCGTAACAAATGGCTTTTGTTGAAGAAGATTAAAGGTCGTATCTCAAATCCCAAAGACAAAGAAAACTTCTTTTCAAAAATGACTCTCTGTTTGATGTTGCTCATGCTAATGCTTTGAATCTTTTAAAAATAAAGGAAGACTGTGATTTCCTAGTGGATCAGAGAAATAAACGTAAAATTTACTTCAGTGATGTAGCATATCATATAAGTCATCACTACCAACAGGAACATTTTTGGGTAATAAAATATAAAGTGTGATCATGTTACACACGAAATAATAAAAGCGACCAACACGATCAGCACTGCTTATACAGTAACTTAAAAGCTCTAGATTTAGCATACACAAGCAGTGCTGTGTGCAATTAAGCTGATACGGGGTTTACTGTAACAGTCAACTCTTTTGGTGTTGCACACTGATTGTTGGATTGTATATGTAAAATTAGCCAAGAATGTTCTGTCCGTTGCTACACAATTGCACTGTATACTAAAATATTTTGTAAGCATATTTTTAGTATAAATAGCTTTCGATTCTGTTCGATCGACACACTTTGCTTTCACAACTCCCAGAGCTAAATTTTTCAGCTCGACCAAAGTTGAAATAAAAACATTTATTTAAAAACTATAAATAATTGTGTTTACTTATAATAAAAAATCCCTTTTGTTTATAGTGCTCAATAGAAAAATATCAGATCGGGAAACACTTCGCATAATTGTTCCAGTTGTTGCAGTTTTAGGACATGATAATTCTACCCTTACTTTTCAAGAAGCGCAATTAAACGATCACGAAAAAGAGCTAGAAAATAATTTGTTCAATCAGCGTTGACCAAATCCAAGCCCAGCCATGCAATTTACGACTACATTGGGCTGGTAAAATCTGCATTGACACTATTAAAACAGTGGAATGTAGAAGGAAAAGTTCAAGCTATGAGTTTTGATACAACGACTGTAAATACCGGTCATTTAAATAGGACATGTGTTAATTCACAACGAAACATTGGTCATGAACTCTTGTGGCTAGCCCGTCATCACCATATCATGGAACTAATTTTGGCAAAACTATTCACAGTATATTTTGGACCATCTTCTTGACCAGAAATTCCTCTCTTCAATAGATTTAGAAATGTTTGGCAAGGAATTTGAATTAAAAACTTTCAGGGAATTGAAATTGAAGAAAGCGCTGAAGAATTTAAACCATCTACTGTAGATTTTCTTTTATCTGTAAATAAATCCTTAGTAATTAGAAATGACTATAAAGAGGTAATTGAGTTGATATTAGCTCTTTTAGGTAGTCCACTTGAGAAAATGCATTGGAAAGCATTAGGCGCAATTCACCAGGCTCGTTGGATGGCTAAACTTCTATATGTAGGGAACAGCAAGATGTTTTCCATACTATAAAGAAAGAATAGATACAACTCCGACGATTTGTACATTTTGCAGCATTTTTATGGATTGAAGTTCCACTTATTGCCCAAGCCCCTGAAAATTATCTGAAGTTATGGAAGGGCCTAAAAAAATCTGAGGTGATTGACTCTGAAATTGGAAAAGCAGCAGGAAAAGTTTTCGAAAAACACTTGTGGTATATTTCTGAGAATAGATACAACTCCGACGATTTGTACATTTTGCAGCTTTTTTATGGATTGAAGCTTCACTTGTTGCCCAAGCCCCTGAAAATTATCTGAAGTTATGGAAGGGCTTTAAAAAAATATGAGGTGATTGACTCTGAAATTGGAAAAGCAGCAGGAAAAGTTTTCGAAAAACGCTTGTGGTATATTTCTGATGAATTAGCAGAAGATAAATGCCAAATTATTCAAGGAATTAAAACGCAAAAAATTCACGGAATGTAAAAGGACCAGGGCAATTGAACGTATTAAGAGATAATGCTAGCCTTGAAGACTTTGCACCTAAAAATATCATTGAGCTTTTTTCTCGTTTTAATATTAGTGACTCTTTCTTAACATTATCGCCAAGAAAACGGGAAGAAAATAGCAACTATCAATTAGGGGAAAAAAACTATAAAAGAACTAATAGTAGTTAATGATACAGCTGAGAGAGGTGTTAAGCTAGTGCAAGATTTAAACAAACTGTTAACTAATAATGAAGAGATAAACAGTTTCTTTTGCAATCGGTTGCAGCAAATCGAAAAGCAGTGCCTTCAGACGTTACAAAGCGAGATATTGTTAATATCCTTGCAAATACAAATGAATAAAGATACTGAAAGTGGTATTTATTTTGTAGTACATCATAAATATTGTTATCTACTGAATTAAAAATACATGTATGTTTGAATAAATTGGTTTTGTTTCAACTTTTAATAATTTTTCTTTATGAATACCTAAAAACAGTCATAGAGCGCTTGTAGGTGACAACTGTTTTATCAGTGAGCACCATCTTAGAGTTGGAATTAAACACTTAAATTTTTTAAGACTATTAGTATAGGTAAATGAAAAAGAATGAGAGGGTGTCCTGAATTGTAGGCGAAAAAAAATGCTACCCATGTATTTGTGAACTTCCTATTGTCCATGGAAAGCACTGTGCACTTTTTTTCGAACATACCTTTTTCATATCACAATTCCTTAATGGGGCTCCCATACAAATCTTTATTCAAAAGTTCTTTAAGCAGTTGTTTTCATGCAAAGGGAATTCTTTCCATAACTCTGAGCCCAACAACATGTATTCGACGAGCACTATCTTCATTTTCCGCTGTCGCCTTCTTCATCGTACGATATCGTTCTTATCATCAAAATAGTCCCGCTCGCATTCCTCTTTCTCTTCTTCAAAAATACTTACTGCATTCGCCATATTCCGTTTAATGTCACATCAGATGTTCAAATCGCATAATGCAAGAGCAGCAGCTTCTCCACTGAGATACCATAGAAGTGCACGGAATCCCTTTAGTAGTCGTTAACACACAATCTGAAGCATAACCAGCAATCGCTTTCAAAAAGTACTCGCTGCGGTACGAGTATTTGCCCAAGCATTAGCGACGTCCCTTGGAATTGGCCAGTGTTCGTTAACGTAGTATCAAAAGAAATGGCTAATTTAAAAAAAGAAATTAATTTTTTGTGGGACCCTCTTAAGGTATGGAGATAGTGTGTAGATTAGGGTGGCCCTTAATAAAAAAAGTGTTCAAACTGTCGGTCTCACCCACTAGAAATATGCGAATAGCAAAAAAACTGATAAATACAAAGTTTTAGGCCAATCAAAAAACCTTTAGTCGTGGCACAATTCGATTGAAAATTTCAAGTGTGTTTATAAAGGGAAAATATGACTTTTTTTCAGATTTTACGAAAATTTCGTTCTATAGTTTAATTTTTCCGACAAGCTATTACTTAACTCGGGATCAGTATTAAATTATCTTTCAAAAGGCTATAAAACTTCAAAATCGTATGAAACCTCGCCAAGAAATAGCAAATGCCCCAGACCACTTTTGTGCCAAAAAAAACTAGGTCATGAAATTTGATGGCATTTTTTTCAACTTTGAGAAACTGATTAAAGCCATCATTCTTTTTTGGTCTCTATACTTATAAGTACTCAGATGTGAAGTATTGCTTTATTACCACGTTGCTAACCTATTGCGCATTGAGACCGAAAATTGGAAGTTTTTTGATAAAATTTTTAAAACTCCTTTGAAAAAATTTTCTTAAACAAAATTTAAAAAAATTAATCTATCACTTTAGTGTTTTATTGAATACATATTGCAGATTAACTGTATCAATTTTTAAGTAAATCCCTCTGCCAGAATTTTTTTGACAAGGATTTTATTTTCGTGGATTTCGAGAAAAATTTAATTTTTGTGAAATATTCTGTAAATGTACTCCTTCTAAATACTTTGTATCAAAAATTCATCACTCTTCTACTTTTAAATATTATATTTTATCTTAATAGCCTAGGGTTTCGGAAAAAAATAATATGACTCCATTAACCCTTTTGGAATTGGGGTCACATATGACCCCAACCTAATAAAAGACTATTTATTCAAAAAATTCAAATATTTTGTAAGTGCTGTCCAATTTTTAGATGCGACGCTTAAAATATAATAACCAAATGTGTAGAAGTTTCGTCCCAAAAATTTCGGATAAATCCGAGAACATTAACCCATTATTTGCCAAAGCCAGCTTTGGACTTTAAGATATTTTAAAATAAAAATGACCTAAAACGAGTTTTTCTATTAAACTCGTTGATACCACTATTTAGAGTTTAAGAAATATTCGGTTAACTTTTATTTATTAAACCATTCAGTGCTCCTGGGATCAAAATTATCCATTGTGACCATTCAGTGCTTCTGGGATCAAAATAATCCATTGTGATATATCTCTGGTGCAATTATCTGCTTATTGCTCGCGAATATAAATTAAAACAACTTAAGTCATATGTCTAAATAATAGGACGTTTTTTGAAATTCACTTTGATTTAATTTTGTAATTTATTCCATTAAAAATCAAAAAATGTCAACCATTATAAGTAATGGCATATTCACCGATTGACCTAAATTTTTTTTTTTTTGCGTTTTTTATCAATATCCACCAAATAGGTGGGTGAGACAGCAAGAAATTCAACTATTACTTTATTACATAAAGTAATTTCATAACAAAATTGGTTAAAAGTTGCATTAATTTATATTCGCAAGCAATAAGCCGATAATTGCACCAGAGATATACCACAATGGATTATTTTGATCTCAGGAGCACTGAAGGGTTAAATAAATAAAAAATAACCGAATTATTTTCCTTAAATTCTAAATAGTGGTATCAACGAGTTTAATAGAAAAACTCGTTTTAGGTCATTTTTATTTTAAAATATTTTAAAATCCAAAGCTGGCCTTGGCAGATAATGGATTAATGTTCTCGGATTTATCCCAAATTTTTGGGATAAAAATTGGACAGCACTTACAAAATATTTGAATTTTATGCATAAATTGTCTTTTATTAGTTTGGGCATTTATTAGTTTTTGCATAAATTGTCTTTTATTAGTTTGGGGTCATAAGTGACCCCAATTCCAAAAGGGTTAATGGAGTCATATTATTTTTTTCCGAAACCCTCGGCTATTAAGATAAAATATAACATTTAAAAGTAGAAAAATTATGAATTTTTGATACAAAGTAATTAGAAAGAGTACATTTACAGAATATTTCACAAAAATCCAATTTTTCTCGAAATCCGCGAAAATAAAATCCTTGTCAAAAAAATTCTGGCAGAGGGATTTACTTAAAAATTCACACAGTTAATTTGCAATATGTATTCAATAAAACCTTAAAGTGATAGAATAATTTTTTTTAAATTTTGTTTAAGAAAATTTATTCTAACTTGAAAAAGGAGTTTTAAAAATTTTATCAAACAATTTCCAATTTTCGGCCTCAATGCGCAATAGGTTAACAACGTGGTAATAAAACAATACTTCATATCTGAGTACTTATAAGTATAGAGACCAAAAAAGAATGATGACTTTAATCAATTTCTCAAAGTTGAAAAAAATGTCATCAAATTTCATGACCTAGTTTTTTTTGGCACAAAAGTGGCCTAGGGCATTTGCTATTTCTTGGCGATGTTTCATATGATTTTGAAGTTTTATAGCCTTCTGAAAGGCTAATTTAATACTGATCCCGAATTATGTAACAGCTTGACGGAAAAATTAAACTATAGAACGAAATTTTCGTAAAATCTTAAAAAAGTCATATTTTCCCCATATAAACACACTTGAAATTTTCAATCGCTTTGCGCCGCGACTTAACGTTTTTTGATTGCGGCTCATGCAGTTATTTTCCGAACCCCACACAAAAACGGAGTCTAGCGCATCCAAATCCTGTTACTACGAACATCCATACAACACTATGGCATACCTAATGTACAGGCCTTTTTTTGGAGTTTGTGGGAAAATGTTTTGCTTTTTTATATCATATTAACAAATTTTAGTCTATTCGACTTAATAATGTCGCATATCACAACTTATTTAATATTCCGGTTAAATTGGATTTTAGTTAGAGATATAACTAAAATAACTATATTTATTTATTTTTCTGAATTTCGTTACTTCGAACCACGTTGTCATTCATAATATGTAACATTCGAATGATACAACATCACCCACAGTACAGAGAGTGGCAACTCCATATAAAATAATTATATGGCCAACATGAAAATCAAATTTTATATAGTTTAGAAAACATTATCTTTGTCTAATAATAATTCAAAAATCCTCAAAATTATCTCGTTATTCTGAATTGGGCAAAACAGTTCTTTATATGGTGGCAACTTTTGTGTACTGTGTAATATAAATAATATTGGTAACATATTTTTAAGAGTCAGTAAGAAACATTTAGAAATTATGACAAGCTTCAAAAAATATTAATTTAATATACATATATCTTTTTTTTAGGGGTGAGAGAAATGTCCACAGTCAGGCGGCACATCTGTCTTTATTTATCAAATTTCATGTTCCGCTATCTGGGCTGTGCAAAAAGGAACTGCCAAAGCTAATCCGCTTCTCCATGACTATTCTGATACGGGTCACCAGGATTAGAGCCTTTTATGATAATTATCGGTCAAACGTGTTGATAAGTACAGGTTATGATCTTGATGATTTTACGCGGTGTCAGCCACAACCCCACTGTAAATCATCACATGTATCGTAGTTTTTTTTTTTTTTTGAACAGCTGAGAATAATTTACAGAAAATAGACACAAACAGGACAACGATGTGGACGTTATCACGGCTTTTTCCCCATATAATTCGAGGCACTCTAATACAAATACATATACTTATATTTTATATTCTTATGCAGTAAACTTATTTCTATTATATCCCTTTATTGTTTACGTACATATATTTTCTTGACTCCATACGTACACAAACAAATAGAGTCACATTCAAAAGCATATTGTTTGTTAGTGTATTGAATTGTATTGTTAGTACACTTGTTTATACTTAAATAAGTAAAAGTTATTGTCATTGTTGTTCTTGTAAGTGCTAGTGTTGCTTTTCTTTAAGTTAAGCTCTTAATTTTGTTGTTATTGTTGTTTGTATATGATTGTTGTAGTTGCGACATCTGCAGTAAACAACAATAATAGTAAAACAGACCAAATCATTCGAGTTTATCCCAGCACGTTGTTATTAACAATAAAAAAGGGAACTTATTTTTATCTCAGCAAAATACTTGATTATCCCAACAATAGGGTTGGGTTTAGTAATACTTTTTTATCAAAGAAAATTAGGAATCTTCCTCATTAAAAAATTCGTTTACCTTTATTTGTTAACAATTAAGGCAAACTTTAATTATTTGTTTATCGTTAACTTTCTGGAAAAAGTTATGTTTGTATAGCAGTGCTGGTAAATTCGAACTGCCTAAAATAATTATTGTTGTGATAGGTATTTCAATATGGGGACAAATTTTTTTATAAGAATAAAATGAAACTCAATATTGCATTGTTATATAGGTTTTTTTTTTTTCGATTTAATAAATAACACTACTCAACAAAATGAAAAAAATTTCATGTACTCCGGATGCGATAATTTTTTCTGTGTAGATAACCTTGACATGAGCTCGAAAAACGCAATAAAAAATTTTTTTTTCGTTTGGTTTTTTTTTTTTTTTTTTTTTTTTAAATTTTAAAAATTTTTTTTTGGTTAATTTGTTTCGTCCAGCATAACTCGGGAACCACTAGCCCGATTTAATTGAATTAAATTGTAAAAAATTTAAAATTACAATTCCCTTAATCTGTTTATATATTGTTTTCCTATACAAGCAACAGTTTCCAAGTTAAAAATGAATATATAAAGGAAAAAACTTATTTTTGCCTAAAGATTTAAATTTTTTTTTTTTTAAAAATCCATAAAAAATCCCAAATGAAAAAAAATGTCAAATCTTATTACTTTTACGTAAAGATACATAACCTATGAGCAAAATAAGAGAAAGATCATGAAAATCGATGCACGCGTTTCGCTTTTATTCGCAATTGAGTAAAGGTATGAATTTAAAAAATTTGCTCGACATATGCACAACTTTGTCTATGGTAAGGTTTTTTCTTTTTTATTACAAAAAAAAATTAAAATTTGTTGGGTGACAAAAATATATGACTTTAAATTAAAAAACAATTCGATATATGTACAAGAAATTATCCTAAGGATATCAACATTAATTAATTATAAAAAAGTTTTAAAAAAAAATATCTAAACACAAAAATAAAAACCTTCAAATTAAAAATAATTATGTGCTTTTGTCTTTCTTTTATATTGTTGTGGGTCTGTTTCTCTTATTAGGAACCAGATATAGTCCCCCATCATAGCTTCGTTCCAAAATCCTTGGTATCGGTGCTCAATTTCTTTCATTTGCTGATGAAAACGCTCACCATGCTCGTCACTCACATCGCCCAGGTTGTCCGGAAAGAAGTCCAAGTGCGAGTGTAGAAAATGTATCTTAAGCGACATATTTGCTCCAATT
This sequence comes from Cordilura impudica, assembly GCA_963682025.1. Taxonomy (NCBI): domain Eukaryota; kingdom Metazoa; phylum Arthropoda; class Insecta; order Diptera; family Scathophagidae; genus Cordilura; species Cordilura impudica. Next base: position 258,824,337 of record OY821518.1, on the reverse strand, counting down.
TTTTTATAATTTTGGAGTAGTTGTTCGACGATCTCTCTGTAATTTGAGCTTTTGTTGTTTCCAAGAAATCCGGAAACAATTTGCCGAAATGAGTTCCAAGCTGCAGCTTCATTTGGTGATAAAATGTGTTCAAACTGTTGGTCTTGCAACAACTTTTTAATTTGCGGACCGTCGAAAACGCCTTCCTTAATCTTTGCCGATGAAAGGTGAGGAAAAATGGTTTTTAAATAGGCGAACGCTTCGCCATCTTTGTTGATAGCTTTCACGAAGTTTTTTATGAGTCCGAGCTTTATGTGAAGAGGTGGGAGAAAAACATTTTCCTTTTTTATGAGTGGTGTATATTTCACGTTGTCGCTGCCGGGGATGAAGTTAACTCTTTCTGTCCAACTCCTCCTGGTGTAATGATGTTGGCGATCGTGGCTGTCCCAAAGGCAGAGAAAACAACAGTACTTTGTGAATCCACCTTGTAATCCACAAAGGATACCGATAACCTTAAGGTCGGCACAAACTTTCCAATCGTGTTTCTCATAGTTAAGGCACTTTAGTAGATTGTCCATGACTTCGTATGTTTCCTTGGTGTCAACGGCATGAGCAATTGGAATCGAAGGTTTCTTGTTGCCGTTGTGCAGTAAAATTGCTTTAAGGCTCTGCTTGTTGCTGTCGATGAAAAGACGCCACTCTCCTGGATCGTAAGAGTACCCGAGTTCACCAAATAATCCGGGAATGTCCTTACAAAAACAGATGTTGTCTTTTTTTGTGTAGTACCTTGCGTATGGTTCATGACGCTTCCTGTAGATTGTTGTCACCACACCAGGAGCCAAGAAACCGAACTGTTTCATGCGCGATGCATGCAACTCTGCATCTTCCTTGGAGAGTTTCAATTCTCTAACCCAATCGTTCAGTTCTGCTTGGGAACATAAGCGTTGACCTCCATGCAATGTATATGTTGACTCGCACTCTGATGTGGTTCCTACTGTCTCCGGATCTGATGATGGATGTATCGCCTCATTATTAGATGCCCATCTTGAAACGGGCGGTTGCGGGTCCACTGGTTCTTTGGAAAATGGCACTGGAAAATTCACTGTTGAAACAGCAGCGTAAGTCCATCGTATATTTTTTCCCACGCCTGTTTTTTTGCTAAGACAGAAGTAGCAATCTGTTGCATGGCAAAGCGGAGCTCTCCAAAGCATTGGCATGATGATTCTCGGCTGTCGTCTGAAAGAATTGCAATAATAAGTTATATATGTTCTTGAATTTCGTAACCTACACTTACCTTGAGTCACTTAGCTGTACGTAGCACCTTGGACATAGAGCACTTGGTGTCCACCGCTCATCTATGTTTGAGACCTTTAAATTGAAGCTCTCTTCAAATGAATCTCTCAATTTAGGTGAAAAATAACGCTTGTTTTTTCCACAAACGTATTCTCCGCACATGTAACAAAAATTACTTGGATTGGTATTGCATTCAAATACTCGCGAACGTTTGCTCATTTTAACTATCGCGTTCGTCGACACTTGTTGAATGAGTAAAATCGATCAATGAAGACCTATTTGTACTGTGTATTGTTTAGTATTTTACTGACAGGTACTTATAAATGGGTGTATATTTTTTTACGGTGGCTACATACCTGTTTCACCATGTGTGAGTCTTAAATTTTCCGAATAAATGTGGGTTGCATTTATGTAAAAAAATCATACAGGTAGTCACCGGAAAACCCAAATAAGTAAAAAAGTCCCCTTTCCTTTTTTCCTTTTAATTGTTCACGCACATTTATTATCGTTTATTACTTTGCTTACGCAATCATAAAAATTAAATAACCCTTTGTTTATTCCGTTTTGTTAATTCTGAGAATCATAAAAAAAAAGAAAAAACCTTACCATAGACAAAGTTGTGCATATGTCGAGCAAATTTTTTAAATTCATTCCTTTACTCAATTGCGAATAAAAGCGAAACGCGTGCATCGATTTTCATGATCTTTCTCTTATTTTGCTCATAGGTTATGTATCTTTACGTAAAAGTAATAAGATTTGAAATTTTTTTTCATTTGGGATTTTTTATGGATTTTTAAAAAAAAAAAAATTTAAATTTTTAGGCAAAAATAAGTTTTTTCCTTTATATATTCATTTTTAACTTGGAAACTGTTGCTTGTATAGGAAAACAATATATAAACAGATTAAGGGAATTGTAATTTTAAATTTTTTACAATTTAATTCAATTAAATCGGGCTAGTGGTTCCCGAGTTATGCCGGACGAAACAAATTAACCAAAAAAAAATTTTTAAAATTTAAAAAAAAAAAAAAAAAAAAAAACCAAACGAAAAAAAAATTTTTTATTGCGTTTTTCGAGCTCATGTCAAGGTTATCTACACAGAAAAAATTATCGCATCCCGAGTACATTTTGACTGTTGACTAGTGTAATTTATTAATTAATATTTATTGTAAAGCCGTTTTTGGTGTAAACAAGGAGATCGTTTTGCTTACCAACTCTGAAGCAGGCTACATATAACTGACCATGACTGAAACATGAATATACAAAATCTAAGCCGCTGGAATTGAGATTTGTCGAACTGAAGGGTTTTAAATGCAATTGGAGAATCTCTTGAAATCATCATGATTCTCTCCTTTGGATTTTCCATTGATAATTGTCGAACCAATAATGTTACCCAACCGTGTTCTCTTATATAATTTTGGTGCATTTAGGTTTCGAAGCATTACAATTGGTGATCGAACTTCCCAGAGTAAATTATGTTGTGAAAGAACTGGCAAATAAAGTGAATTTCAAAACTCACTTAAGATATTCATTCCTTCATATATTTCTATAATAACTGATGACGACAGACAAATATTTGAGTATATCATTCGAGATATGAGACATTCAATAATTTATTTTTAAATGGTCGTAGACCTCCAAATTTATCTGATCCCGTCCATCAGTATTAACATATGTCACACAAATTTGCAAAGCGCTATCTATAGAATTCGAACTATATGATGATTGGAAAATTATCAATACCGCCAGTTTTAAACGCGGCTACTCACACTAATAACCTGTGAAATCACAAAAGTACGTTACTCTTCTCTTTTTGTCTCACGTCGTGTCTACAGATTAATTTTGGGGTAGTCACGCACAGTCACGGAGATATTCAAAACTCATATGCATAAGGAAAGAAAGAGTTTTAATAAAAACTTTGTTTATATGGGTTAGATTATTTATTGTTTAAGATATGGAAGTTTCACTGTGCATGGGAGGTGACACGCCCACTTATTTTTCCCGGGAATTCAACAAATGAAAAATCATTCAAATCGATCTAGCTGTTCTTGAGTTATAAATAGTGTAACTAACCGGACTTTGTTATATATATGGGGGATTTCATGTCAAGTGCACCAACTTTTGAAACCGATGTCTTCCGATCGGGATAAAATTTGCACCAAGGTTAGTCCTATTGGATAGTAGTTTAGACACAATTTTTCAACAAGATCGGTCCAGATCTCTCTGAGTTAGAGGGGATCAAAATTTGACATTTTGGCCAAACAGGTGTTTTTTCTCATCCATGTAACTTATTACCTATTGTTCTTAGAAAATTTTCTCCCAAATAGTTTAGATAGCTATTTCTTCAATATTTCGGAAAAAAATACTTAAAAAAAAAAAAAAAATTTTTAGACTTTTTTTTTTTGCTAAATTAAAGCATTTTTTGCCTTTATTTTCAAAAAGGGCACTTTTTTTTTTTTTTTTTTTTTTCATAAGAAAGCTTAGGATTTTTCCTTTAAGAGCTTTTTGGTCGCTTAGTGGGATAGGAGTGGGATATCTATCAAAATAAATGGTTTGTAACTCAAGACAACGGTTTTTCAATTTTTCACAAATGCACTATTTTGAATTTTTCCTATTTATGTCTAAAACCTTACATATAAAACTTATACTGAGAAACTAAACAAACTAAACTTTCCGAAGGTATATAAGATACCTAACTAAAATTTTATACCCTCGATACTGTAATACCCAGAATATGTTAACCTCATGAAAAAAATCGCTTTTTTTCTATAGAAATGTTGAAAAATTATTATTTTTTATTTATTTTTAATAATAATTAAATTAATGTATAATAATAATAATATTAAAAGTAAAAAGATAAATAATTTATTAAAATTTAATCTTAATTGCATTAGATCCATTTATATCATAACTATATTTATAATTAATTTATTGTAGCTGATGAAGTACTTAAGTCTTGTAAATTTTTAAATACCCAGTCTTTCATCCAGCTTTTTTGTCGTCTTTATTTACTGGGTTTTTTTGTCAATCCTTTCTTGGCATTACTAGGTTCAGCTGTTGATTTCGCTGCTGGTTTATTTGTTGTCTTTGGAAAGAAATCGCATTGAAAAGAGGCAGAAAACTTTTTCAACTTGAGTCTTCCATCGACAAGCGGTATAAAAGCATGGTATTGAGCGGTGCCATCGATTGTTACCGCAGCATCGAATCTGCTCTTCAGTGTTTTCAATGTTTCCTGATGATCCTCTTTGCTACTAAAAACTATTTTAGTTTCTTTACAATAACTCTTTGCCCAATGGAATAAAGCAGTCGCATCTAAGATGCGATCTTGATGAGAGCACTGGCGGCTATACTTCGCTGCATTTCTTTTAAAATTTGCTGCAATACCATCACATGCTCCTTTACCATGAGTAGTAGGATGAAAATGCCACTCAGCTGGCATTCCAAAATCTTTTTCATGGGCCATAAGATTTGCCAAGCTACTTTTGTTTTTAAAATGTTGACGAGCTCCGTCCGAAACGTAGTATACCTTCTTTACTGTAAATTTAGATTTTAGATATTTTAGTATTATCTTCTGGTACTCATAAACTGCAACGCTATCATGTTTTAAATCGTCGGATATGATTGCCATACATTTGTGTTCCAGTTTTTCATCTTTCATGTAGTAAATAACTACTGTGAATATAGTTGCTTGGTCGTTATTGAAGTGGAATGCTTCTATGGCATCCTGAAGAACATATTTATAGTTTTCTGCGAAATCATATGAAATAACGAATTCACCAGACTTCAAATTTATGTTCAAATCCTTGAAAGTCATGGTTTCTCAAGTTTAGCAATCCTGTACACATTTCTTCCACAAAATTATCCACATTTAAAATGATTGTTTTCAATGTGTATCTGTCAGTCTGAATCCAAGAATCAAATTTGACCTCCTCTATATATTCTTGATCTAAAGAGTTGATTAAATTTTCTTTGATGAATGTGGTTTTCGGGCAATTGGTACATTCACCTAAGTGGCAAGGACACATAGTCAATTTAAGGCAATCGCGGTAATCGTGTAAATCTTCTGCCGAATCATCTGTTAAATACTTTAAGTTGATTTCCTTCAACATCAGTTTAACATTTTCATGGTAAATGCAAACGCATACTGTGTGAGTTCCGCTGCTTTCTGCCAAAACGCAATTTTTTGGCCTCATTTGGGTTAATTTCGTGAAGCCAATTCTAACATCCTCGTGTTCAGATTGAAATGTTGCAAATAACTCTTTCAGGTTACAGATAACCATTCTCTTGTGTTATGTTATGAAGGTATGTTACATACCTTCGGAAAGGATAATTTGTCTAGTTTCTCAGTATAAGTTTTATTTGTAAGGTTTTTCAAACAAATAGGAAAAAATTCAAAATAGTGCATTTGTGAAAAATTGAAAAACCGTTGTCTTGAGTTACAAAACATTTATTTTGATAGATATCCCACTCCCATCCCACTAAGCGACCAAAAAGCTCTTAAAGGAAAAATCCTAAGCTTTCTTATGAGAAAAAAAAAAAAAATGCCCTTTTTGAAAATAAAGGCAAAAAATGCTTTAATTTATCAAAAAAAAAAGTCTACAAATTTTTTTTTTTTTAAGTATTTTTTTCCGAAATATTGAAGAAATAGCTATCTAAACTATTTGGGAGGAAATTTTCTAAGAACAAAACTGGAACATTTTTTTTTTTGGAGTAAAATGCATTTAAGATTGCTACTAACACATTTTAATTTTGTTATAACTGCTAATGAATTATTTTAGATTTTTTTTAATAAATTTGGCTGAAACAATTGTTGTCGTTTTTATAGGGGTATATCAGATTTTTTCGATCGTGAGCCAATAATGTTTTGATTTTTAGATGTACGCGTTGAAGAACATGTTCTGTTTTTTTAGCAGTACACGTGCAAGAAAACGAACTTAAAATAAAGCTACAGTCGAATCTGTATGGTTTATGTGTGTTCGAAACAAAAATACGTGATAGAAAAATGTTCGTGTAGATAACGAAATATTAAAACGAAACACATTCACGATTGTATTCGGCATCGTACAAAATTTAGAAACACACATAATTGATATGAAAATAAAAATATATGTTTGTTGGTCTGAGCTATGTTTGTTTACATATATGTACGAGTTTTTTATTCAGTGTTTGTTTTTTTTTTTTTTTTTTAACTCTGCATAAAACACATACTTAAGCTTCGAATAAAAAAAAATACAATGCACGCAGCATGTTTATTAAATTTTTGTTGACTTGTGAAATGGCTAAAATTGATAAGCATACCTTTTGGCCCTTATAAAATTATCTATTAACAAACTTAATTATATATCTACTGTGTTTCCAACAAATATTTATAATTGAATGTAACACTTAATTTTCTAGGATTTGCACTCGAATTTCGAAGGCTGGGCTCTGTCAGCTTTTATAGATATACTATCTGAGTAATAACTTGTCGAGATCATAAATGAGTGTTTAGCAATTTTGTCTGATAAATTCAATTTCGTACTGAGCATCCTTTGTTTTTATTAGAATCTTGACTGTAAATTTCAGAGAAAATTAATAAGTGTCATCCCGTTTGTAATGCACAAAAATGTGATTTGGGCACACCACAAAATAAACTTATTCTTGATCCCTATGGCTTATCAGTTTAGTAATATCCTAGTCGGTTTTTTGTAATAACAAAATTTTTGCTAACAATTAATAAAGTTCTGGTTTGCTTAGGCTGAATATATGATACCTTATACTAATAGACATAAAAAATCAACATAAACAAAGATTTTCCTAGAAATATTTTTATGTTAATTTCAGATATGATTAAGAGCTATATCCCCCATGGTTAGAGTTCAATACACTGTTGGACTTGTATTTACGGATGTAATAAAGACACATAACCCATATGTGTATATATAAAAATATGGATGCTACGACAATTTTAAACGATCTCTTGTATGAGTTTGAACATGGGGTCTGTTAAATTGTGACCTATAATTTGCCTGCAGGTTCACGTGGATACAGAAATATGTAAACGGAATGATTTCGACTCAGAAAGTCGATATCCTTCCATGGGTCTAAATCAAGTATATTATACGCTGATCACAAATTGGCTTACAAATAAGAAATTTACATCAACAAAGATAAAGACGTCAATAGTACATTAAAAATAAATAATATGAAGTAAATATTATAAAAATCTCAAATATAAAAGTTTGTTGACGATAAATGCATTTTTTAACCCCCGAATTTACTTCATCAGAACAACTGTTTGAGCTGGTCAAAAAAAAAAAAAAAAAATACTGTCTAATCTGAATAGTCTAGATATAGATATGGATATTGTAGATCTTACATAAGTTTTTTGATGTTTTTCTATAAATCGAAGATTTTTAATTTAGAAAACTGTTTTACTTTACAGGTGTATATTACTTAAGAAAAGCTTTTCTTAAGAAACAGCATAAAAAATTCTTTGAATGCAACAAAAGAAAAACCAACATTAAAATCTATGCTTAAATTCCTAACGGAATATAAACCTTCCTTGTCAAAATGAAAGTAAACATTCGAAACATTCAACACATGAGAATGCAGTTAATACAACAACAAAACATATGTCTTGAGGGGCCGCAATGTTGGAGTTGGATTAGAAAAAAGATAATGTGTTAAAATTGATAAAATTCATTAGATGAGTTGGGTTGACAGCAAAGAACAGTATTTGTGTATACAGCACAGAACAAACACTTTAACTCCAGAACAGACAAGCTGAACACACACACAGATACATACATACACCAAAAACATCTTACATAGATACTTAAATGCTCAAACCTCTATCAAGTTAGACAAAAACCATTAAACATACTAAGGATGAGGGGATACAGAGGCAAAATAGTGGGATTTGCCTTATTTGTTTTGTGCAAAGATGCAAAGAATGCTTTGCTTGTAGCTGTTGCAGCTGCAAATGAAGCAGCAGATGTTGCAAGAAAAATAAACAAAAGTTATTCAAAAAGTGCATGTTCAATGGAAAACATGTAGCCAACAACAATACACTGTGTTTAACTGAAGGAATATATGAACATGTAGTCAGTACAATAAAGTAAGTGTGTGTAGGTGTACAACACATATTCAACAACAGCAGTGAATTCACACTAATACAGGTTAGGCCAACCTTGAGCTTCATTTTGTGTGTGTAAGCTTATTGCGATAATTTTTAATAAAAGGTGCGTTTTTAGTATTAGACAAAAAGGTACTTAGAGAAAGGGAACTTTTTTATTAAAAGATTTTTATTTTAAACGAAGTACGTTTTTGTTATAAAGAATTTTTTTAAATAAAAGGTACTTTTAAATAAAACTTATTTTTAAATAAAATCACTTTTTTAAATAAACGAACTTTTTTAAAAAAGGAACTTTTTTATACAATGTGTTTTTAACCAATAGGTACTTTTGAATAACAGTAAATTTTGACTAAAAGGTATTTTTTGGATAAAAGGTATTTATTTAATAAAAGATACTTGTATAATAAAAGAAACCATTTTATTAAAAGGTACTTTCGTAATAAAACATACTTTTTCATAACATGTTCTTTTCTAACAAAAGATTCCGTTTTAATAAAATGTAGTTTTTAACAAAAGTTTTTTTAACAAACGATACTTTTTTAACGAAACATATTTTTTGAATTAAATGCGCTTTTTAATAAAAGCTACTTTTTTTTAACGAAGGCTGAAAGGTACTTTTAAATAAAAGGTAATTTTTTCAGTAAAAAGTATTTACAACTAAATGGTAATTTTCAATACGATGTACTTTTTTTTAATAAAAGGTACTTGTCCATAAATAAAATTTAGTTTATAAAAAATTTTAAAATGTTCTTCCTTATTAAATGTATATTTTTAACGATAGGTATTTTTAATAAAGTTTTGTTATTAAAAAATCTTACTTTTTTTTAATACAATGCCCTTTTTTACTACAAGTAACTCTTTTAATGAAAGGTACTTTTTTAATAAAAAGTACTTTTTTAATAAAAGGTATTTTTTAGTAAAAAGAAGTTTTGAATAAAAGGTATTTTTAATAAGAGGTACTTTTTAATAAAAGGTACTTTTTAATAAACGATAGTTTTTAATAAAAGGTACTTTTTAACAAAAGGTACTTTTTAATAAAAGGTACTTTTTAATAAAAGGTACTTTTTAATAATAGATAGTTTTTAATAAAAGGTACTTTTTAATAGAAGGTACTTTTTAATAAAACGTACTTTTTAATAAAAGGTACTTTTTAATAAAAGGTATTTTTTAATAAAAGGTGCTTTTTAATAAAAGGCACTTTTTAATAAAAGGCACTTTTTAAGAAAATGTACTTTTTAAGAAAAGGTACTTTTTAATAAAAGGCACTTTTTAAGAAAAGGTACTTTTTAAGAAAAGGTACTTTTTAAGAAAAGGTACTTTTTAATAAAAGGAACTTTTAAATAAAAGGTACTTTTAATAAAAGGTACTTTTTAATAAAAGGTACATTTTAATAAAAGATAGTTTTTAATAAAAGGTACTTTTTAATAAAAGGTACTTTTTAATTAAAGGTACTTTTTAATAAAAGGCACTTTTTAAGAAAAGGTACTTTTTAAGAAAAGGTATTTTTTAATATATGTTACTCTTTTAATCAATAGTGCTTTTTAATAAAAGGTAGTTTTTAAAAAAAGGTACTTTTTAATAAAATGCACTTTTAAAAAAGGTACCTTTTAGATATCTGTTAATTTTTTTAAAAACGTACTTTTTAAAAAAGGTAATGTTTTAATCATAGGAACTTTTCTAATAAAAGGTACTTTTTAATAAAAGGTACTTTTTCAATGAAAATTATTTTAAAAAGCTTCTGGTATTTTAATCTGAATATATGTAGAGAATATTTTTGCAAAGTTTCAAAGAATTTCGACCAAAATGTTGGCGCGTAGGAACAACTAATCAAAAAAGATCGGAAATTTTGCAAAAAAGTGTTTAAAAATAAAAAAAAATCATGTGAGTCTGACCACAGGGGATGTGTGTAAACATCTAGTATTTAAAGATTTTTTATGTCACTTTTTTAAAATCAAACAGAAAGCGTTATCTATGTATCACTTATAGCAAACAACTGCAGGGGCTCTGGTTGTACTTGTAAGGTTGTTGAATTATGAATACTATCAGATTCCAGCTCTCGAAATTCAAGTGCAATTTCAGCTTTATTTTTCAACTTAGCCAATTCACAAACCAACAATTTTATGGTTTAAGTAAGAAAATTATAGTCGGTCTAGACCGACTATACGATACCCTATACCATGCGTTTAGAAACCCTATCTCTTAGGCCCAACTAACTGGACATAGAAAGTAAGCAAAAACCATATTTGAGTGGGATTTTTATTAATTTTTTTGGCTGCAGATATGAAAAAGTTCATATCAGATGCTATATCTATAAAGGGACTTTGTCCAAAAATGGACCAATCCTGATCATGTTTGGTAAAGTCTCTTGTATTTTGCAAAAATATATACAAACAAAATTTGAGAAGAATCAGTGCAATATTTTTGTTTTTTAATAGATTTAAGTGAAGATCGGGAAGCAGCTCTATATGGGGTCAAAGGGATAATTTTTGGACTACAAGCATTACATGGACACACAGACGGACGGACGGACGGACGGACGGACGGACATTGTTAAATCAACTCAGAAAGTGATTCTGATTCGATCGGTATAATTAAAGATGGGTCTAGGTCAAATATTTTTGGTTGTTACAAACAGCAGCACAAAGTCATTATACCCAAACCACATAGTGGTATAGGGTATAATAAGATTAGTTAGAGCTGTGTATATAAAGAGAACACTTCCTTCAAGTTTCAAAGTATTCTGCCAGAAACAGGAACTAAAAAAAATTTCCACAAAAAAAAAAATATTTTTTACGTGCCTTAATTGACCGTATTCATAAAAGACTCATAAAAAATTAAGTCATTCCGATTAAAATTGTGCTCTGGGCAATGAACTCCAAATGTGTGAAAATTTGCTCTAATTTTACGTTTGATGTAACTAAAAAAAAAAAAAATTTCCATCACGACTTGCTAACATTTTGTACCATTTGTAGTTGCAAATACATCGAGATGATTTCCTTAAAATTTCAAAGTTTTCCGATAATAATTGTGTTGTTGGCGAAGTACTACTGGAAAAAGCTCGACCACTTTATACATATGAAAGAGGTCACTTCATGCAAGTTTGACATCGATTTACAAAAAATATTTAACGCACACATGGTACAAATTTATATATTTAAATAATAAAGAATAAGAGAAAATTACGTCCTTCAAATTTCAAAGGCTTTCATAATTGTGCTGTTATTACTCGAAAATATAAGCCAGTTTCCATACAAATATACGAAAAAATGCACTCCAACCAAGTTCGACATCCATTTAGCCCAATCCATAGTTTTTATCAGAATGTTTTAATATTTCAGGAGGGTAATCTATCAGTATAACTAACTTCAAATCATACCATGTATTTTAGGATATTTTTTTTAAATGAAGTCAAATATCTATGATGTGAATATTTTCATACATTTGTATGGAAACGCGTCGAGCTTTTCGAGTAGTAGTTTGCCCACACCAGTAGGATAGTCTGATTCAAGTGAAACTTAAGGATGATATTCTCGGTACTTGTAAAGTTCCAAAAAGTATACACTCGTTACACTACGTACCTATTTTAATCTTTGTACATGCTTTCAAAAATGAAAAATTTTAATTTTCACTAATCGAGCTACTCGTTGAGCCCGAGTAACACTTTATCTAGTAGTAGCTCGAGTACTCGTGCTTGACCGTGGGCTCCAGGAAAAATTACTTCTTTCAACGAAGTATATTTTTAATAATAGTTACTTGTTTAATAAAATGTTTTTCACAATTTCTTTTTGTGCATAATGCACTTTTTAATACAAGCTATTCTTTTAACATATGGTGTTTTTTTTTATAAAAGATAATTTTAAAAAAAGGTCCTTATTTAATAAAAGATTTTTTTTGTAATAAGAGGTACTTTTTGAATGAAAGATATTTTTCTAATAAAATAAACTTTTTTTATTAAAATGTTTTTAATGGAACGCCCCTTTTTATAATAGGTTCTTTTGTAATAAAAGATGTCTCTATTATAAAAGGTTCTTTTTTAGTATATGGTACTTTTTTAACATAACATGCTTTTTGAATAAAATGTATATATAATAAAATGTACTTTTTAATAAAACGTACTTTTTAATATAAGGAACTTTTTTAATAAAGGGACTTATTTCAATAAAAAGTATCTTTAAATTAATGTAACTTCCAGTAAAAAGTACTTCATTAGAAAAGGCATAATTTTAATGGTAGATAAATTTTTAAAAAAATTTAGTTTTTAAAAAATGTCATTTTCTTTATATAATGCATTCTTTGATAAAATCTACTCTTTAAAAAAAAATGTACTTTTAAAAAAAGGCCCTTTTCTTATAAAAAAAAATACTTATGTAATAACAGGTACTTTTTTAATAAAAGAAACCTTTTTAATTAAAGAAAATTTTTTATTAAAAAGTTTTTTAATAAAACTCTTTTTTATAACTGGTTCCTTAATAATAAAAGATACCTTTTTAATAAAATGTGAATGATACTTGATAATAGGTTATCTTTTTAATAAAAGCTACTTTCTAATAAAAGGTATCTTTTTAACAAAGGCACTTTTTAATGATCAATAGAAAGTATTTTTAAATAAATGTAACTTTCAATAAAATATATTTTTTTTAATAAAGGGTACTTCTTTAGAAGAGGTATATGTATTTTTAAGCATAGGTACTTTAAAGAAAATGTAGGTTTAAAAAAATCATACTTTTTAAATATAATGTCCTTTTTTTAATATAAGCTATTCCTTTAAAGATTGATATTTTTTTTATTATACGAACTTTTTAAAATAAGGATTTTTTTTTTGAAGGGTGAATAGCTATAGTTCGGAATTTTTTTGATAAACGGTACTTTTTTAATAAAAGGTTCTTTTGTAATATAGATACTTTGTTGATAAGATTTACCTTTGAAAAGGTATTTTTAATGATATGTACTTTTCAATAGAAGGTACTTTTTCAGTAAAAGGTCTTTTTTAAAAGATATTTTGTTATAGAAAATATTTTTTTACTAAAATTTACTGTTTTAATAAAGTTTACTTCTTAATAAAAAGATATTTTTTTATTAACATGTACTTTTTTATAAAAGATACTTTTTAAATATAGGGTACTTTTTAAATAAAAGACTAATTTTTAATAAAAGATATTGTTTTAATAAAAGGTACTTTTTAATAAAAGAATAATTTTTAATATAAATTAATTTTTTATATTCCACACTACTGAGCAGAGGGTATATATAAGTTCCCCAATCCGTTTGTAACTCATCGAAATAATTCCGGAAACCCCATAAACTATATACATTCTTGATACTTATATAAGGAGAGGTCGTTATAGTGTTGTTCGTCTGTCTGAATATCTGTCTGTCTGTCTGATGAAAACATTCTCTTGTATGCATTAGGTCGAGTGGATTGCACTACTTTCAATTCAATTCGTTTATTTATGATAATATGTACAGGAATTTATAAATGTGTTTTTTAAATAATGTAGAGAGTTTAGATATGCATGATCTTTTCTACTCAAATATAATAATTTTTTGATTAAATTAATTAGAAATAATTAACAGTTAAGATCTAGAGAAAAATTGTATAAAAAAACTCTTTAAGAAAAAAAAAAAAAAAAAAAAATTTGTAAAGATAAAATAAACTTAAAAATAAACTAGTCTAAAGGTGCTACCATGATATTACTGATATGCTGATATTGTGATATTTGACATCTTTGGTCGAAATTAAGTTTAAGCCGTAGTATCTTCACGTCCACCATTTCGATGCTGTTTATATTATGCAATCTTCTAGTAGAGAAATGCCACGGCAGGTCATACATCATTTTTAGTAACTTATTTTGAGCGATTTGTAAGTTTTTATATGACATTTTGCTATGGTTGCCCAAACTGGAGCCCCGTAAAACATTATTGAATGAAATATGACTTTAAGCATAATAATTTTGTTTGTTAGATTTATCGTCATTTTTCAGACATATTGCAATTACTACTGTAATTAATATGCAATTTTAATTTTGTTTAAATGGTGCGTGGTAAAGAAGAAGAAAGCATATATTTCAAAAATTCATAACTGCACTGTATTCTTAATCGGACCGGTTTCTGGCATTTCAGCCTTCATCAGCGATTTATTGAACATTGTGATAATTGTTATGTTTTAATTGAATAGATTGTTTCTATATGAAAATTTTTTCTACTTATGGCGGCCGTGAGGTTTGAACCATGACTATGTTTGGATTTTTATTGATAAAAGGAAAAAGTATTCTCTTGGCTATATTTATTTTATCGATGACATAAGCAACATGTTCTTTAAAGTTAAGTTTTGAATCTAAGATAACACCTAAATATTTAACTTTAGGCTCCCAAGAAATATTGCTTGTTTCAAAACGTAAATAATGTTGAGGAATATAACAGTCTTTTCTTTTTCTTGTAAAATATATAGCTTGAGTTTTAGAGCTATTTATAACGATTTTCCATTTAGTGAAATAATTTCGAACAATAGTTAATGATGATTGAAGATTAATAATTATATCTTCCGCTAAGACTCCCGAACATAGTAAGGCTGTATCGTCAGCAAAAATAGACGTTGTACAGTATTGAAAAAGTGGAAAATCTGATGTGTATATGTTGTAGAGAATGGGTGATAAGCAGGAGCCATGTGGGCAACAAGCTGTAACACCCACTTTATTGGAGAAACATTTGCCAATATGAACTCTGTACTCACGATTTTTTAAAAAACTTTTTATTATTTTTATGAGAGGGGTGGTGAATTTGAAATTTGTCATTTTAAAAACAAGGGCATCATGCCAAACAGTATCAAATGCTGCTTTTACATCTAATAACACCATACCAGTTGATTTTCCGTTAATAAAATTTGATTTGACTATGTTTTTGATTCAAAGTAAAGCATTAGATGTGTTGAGGCCATTTCTAAATCCAAACTGTTGGTTTGGTAATATATTATTATCATCAATAAACGAGCATAATTTATTTTTAATAACTTTTTCTAGCAACTTACTAACGGATGGTAGAAGGCTAATTGGGCAATAAGACTGTGGAGAGTTGCTAGGCTTATTAGATTTGGCGATAGGTATAACCATAGCTTCTTTCCAACAGTTTGGAAAATAAGCGTTTTTTAAACACGAGTTAAGTATTGACGAAAATAATTTTATACTATTATTAGGGAGATTTTTAATGCACATATTATTAATTTTATCAATACCTGGTGCTTTTTTATTTTTTAGTTTTTTAATAATATTTTTTAAGTCAGGTTCTGCTATTTCAAGATCAGGGTAATCATTAAATGTGTCACTTTCTAGATGCTGAATACAGTTGTTAACATCATGTATTGTTTCATAATCGCTTAAATTTACTGAGTATGAATTATTCATTTTGAATGTTTTAGCTAGTATGTTGCATTTTTCTATACATGAAGCATATTGAGTGATTGCACTACTTAGGATTAAAATATTCGTCGTAATCTGCAGCTGTATTGAATTGGAGCCTCCAGGCTAAATAGGTGCGGAATGGTGTGCGAAAATATAAAGATAGAGAAGTTGTAACAGAACATGTACATACCGATACATATATGTAGATCAGCGTTGAATACACATTTTTGTTTGCTTGTTGATTTTGCTTTTCTCTTTTGTAGATGTGACCGTTCATATAATTTACAAAAAATAACACCAAACAGGAAAAATGTGTATCCATCACTACTAAAAAAGAAACCAAAATGTAGTTCTATATGTTTAAATTTATGCGCAATACATTTAATAATTGCTTTCAATTAAAAAAGCACCAAGAATTTTTCGGAACTTAATAAAATAAAAATTTAACTTCTTTTAAATAAAAAGTATTCCTCTTTAAAATTCTTTAATGTTCTTGAAAAATAAATGCGAAATTTTACCACAACAATGTTGTTCGGCTAAGCCAGTTTTCATTTTTAGCTAACAAATGTTGTTATTTTTTATATACATAATTTTCCTAAGATGGATTGTAATCTCCATTTAACTCTTGGCGCTGTAAACAACTAACTCCAATACCCACTTGAATCGTAATTAGGAACATATTTTAGCAGCCAGATTAAAAAAATATATATTTTTTTTCCACCCTTTTTCTATAATATCAAACAATCTGTTAGGTTGTTCATATTGGGATTTTGAAAGTGTGTTCTTTGCGTGTAACTTTTGTTGTTATTTACGTTTCTAGGTTCTTCGCACACACGCACACACACACAAATTTTTACTCATTTCTTGTATATCTGGTGATGCTTTTGTATTTTATTTTTCTCACTTTAATGAAAAATAAACAAAGGATAAAATTTAAACAAAAGATGACATAAAAAGTTCGTCTTTTATTTTAAAGTTTTTTTTCATATTTAAAGTTTCTATTTTTTTTTTTTTTGTAACTTCTTTAGTTTTTTTATAGTATCGTTGCTTGGTACACTAACTGCTATTGTTCTTTTGTACGCGTCCTTCAAGAATGGCGACAAGTTTTTTTCTTTGTACTTTGGTTTGTAAAGAAATAATATATGAAGGGAAATTTTAAAAACAGAACAAAATTTTATTAAGACAGAAAAAACTATAGTATCTTGTATTTAAAAACATTCAACAAAAGTGACTTACTTCATACAAACCCATAGATAAAATTTGGCAAGATAAAGTATTAAACGACACACTGTAGGTCAGGATCAGAGGCAGTATGACAAAATAAAGTTCAGATTAAATTTTGAAATCTCAATAATGCCAGCACTAAATTAACAATAAATTATGCAATACAATGATGGTGTACCATATCGTGATGATGAAGATTTGTATGTCCTATTTTAAAATATATGTGTGATCTTAAACGTAAACACTCCAGCGATAAAATCATTACATCATTTACAAAATTGTAATAACAATGAAAAAGGAAATTGCCCAAATGCTGTCATAATGGTCAAATTATTCTCTCCATATGATAAAAACTTTATTTGAAAATCTATGGCAAATTTTAGAGAAAGAAATAACACATCGTTGTTGTTAAAAGAAAAGAAGTTAATAGGATGATAAAAAGTGCAAAATCTGAATATTATTCTCGTTATTTTTCATCAGCTATTGGATCAAAAAACACTTGGAAAGCTATTCGCGAAATTGGTGTTGGTAAATCACCATTTGTGAATGCTGCTGCAATAGATGTAGATGAAATCAATGAGTCGTTTACAACTCTCCCTAATGTTCCATCGAATATTAGTGATTATGAACAATGGCCTACTATTCCTGGTAATAGTTTCTCCTTTAATTGCGTAATTGAATCGGATGTTATATCGAGTTGCCTTGCTATAAAGTCAAATGCTGTTGGGTTTGACAACATCCATCCGAAATTTTTGAAGATTATAATCCCGCTAATTATACCTTATATCACATATATTTTTAATAATATCATCACGAAGAATGTTCATCCCAAGGACTGGAAATATGCTAAAATTATACCCACCCCAAAATCAAACAATGAATATCGCCCAATTGCTATATTGCCTTACTTATCTAAAGTGTTTGAACGATTACTCCATCACCAAATTGTTAAGTACGTTAATGATAAAGGGTTGTTTACAAAAAGACAATCTGGATTTCGACGCAGTCACAGCTGCATAACTGCCCTTATTGATGTTTCTGAAGAAATCCGTAGCAAACTTGATGATGGAAATATCTCATTCCTTGTTCCTCTAGACCATTCCAAGGCATTTGACACTGTGGACCATGAAGTTCTCTGCTTAAAGCTGCTCAAAATGTATAATTTCTCAACTTTATCAACACGTTTAATTTCATCGTACTTATCAGGCCGAAGTCAATCTGTTTGTGTAAATAATAAAATATCTCGCTCGTTACCTGTTTTGAAAGGCGTGCCACAAGGGTCAATACTTGGGCCACTACTTTTTACACTCTATATAAATGATTTGGAACAAAAACTACAATACTGTAATGTGCACATGTACGCTGATGATGTACAACTTTATATAAGTGGTTACTCAACTAATATAAATAACTGTGTTGAGAAACTAAATTCCGATCTAAAACATGTTCATGAATGGGCAAATTCGAATGGATTATGTATAAATCCCAAGAAGTCTAAGTGTTTGGTAATTGCCAAGAAAAATTTAAAGTTGTCCGTTGAACCATTAATAATGCTTGATAACAATAAAATTGAAATTGTATATACGGCCAAAAATCTTGGTATCACTTTTAATTGTACACTTACATGGTCTGACCACATAAATGCTGCTGCAGGAAAAACATTTGCAAAGTTACGATCTCTTTGGAATACTCAATTTTTTACACCACCTAATATTAGAGTTCTACTTGCAAAATCTTATTTAATACCTACATTACTATATGGTTGCGAAATATATGCTAGTTGTGACTCAAGGAGTCTGACAAAACTTATATCTCCTTACAACGCTATACTGAGATATGTTTTTAATTTGAGGAAATGTGACCACATCTCTCAGTACTCTAAAAAGCTCTATGGAGTTACAATTACTAATCTCTTGAAAATAAGAACTTTGATCCTCTCACACAAAATCGTATACACTCATGAACCACCATACCTCTTCGAAAGAATCCAATTTACACGTTCTAGTAGATCTAATGACATTATACATATAAGACATCGAAGTTTAATATCTGACTGGCAATTCTATGTTAATTCAGTCCGTCTTTGGAACACACTACCTTCGACCATTAAATTTATAAGCAACGCTCTGCATTTTAAAAGAGAACTCTTTCTGTACTACTCATAAAAATTTTAATTTTAATTTTTGATATTATTATATTATTTTTCTATGCTATTGTAATATTGTTATTAATTATATTATATAAGAAGGTTTTTAATTGAATTATTTAATGTTCAATGTTCAATGTAAAATTTTATTCTCATTTTTTGATTCTCCTATGTAGATATCCATATCTTCTATTACTCAATGTTTTTCTTTAATAATCTATTGTATTATTCTTTAATTTTACTTTAAGCAATGTAAAATTTCCATAATTCTTTTTTACTTGTTACTAATCCTGTACTTTAATTATAAGATTTATGTCTCGTTGTATAGGATACTATAATAAATAAATAAATAAATAAATAAATAAATCATATTGGTGAAAACTCAGATCGTCAATTCTACATCAATGAAAATTTAACTTGAAGTAATTTTAAAATTTTACATTCAGCGGTAAGCATAAAAAATGCAAAGAGGTTACAATCAGCCTTTATTAGGGGTATAGTATATGTATATAAAACTAAATGCCGAAGGAAAACCCTCTAGTATTGACAGCATGGATGAGCTGCCTAATTTTTTTCCTGATTTCCCTCAATCTGCTGTCAAACTATGCTAACTGTACTTTTTATATTTTATTTTAAATATCTTTATTACTATTTTGAATTTACTAAATTCTGTTTTTAACCTTTTTAAACTTATGTCTTTATTTTCTGTACTTGAGTTTCTATGTGCATTATTCTTTGTGGCTTGCGTTGCTTATACTAAACAATATTTATATTATGACACCTTTTACGGATAGTGTACTCTATAATTCCAGAGATGTAACTTCCGATATGATTCGGATATTGTGCAAACAGCGATCAAGTATTAAGATATGTAATATTAATGCACAGAGTTTAAGGAATAAAATTGAAGCATTCCGTCTAATCTTTGAAAATTCTGGAGTAAATATCGTATGTGTAACTGGGACATGGTAAAACAAATATATCACAGATGCTATGATTGGGCTAAACAATTTCAATATTTATCGCTGTGATAGGAAAACTCCTTGCGGTGGTGTTACTATGTACGTCAGAAAGGGAATTATAAGCAAAATGATTACAAACTCTAATATTGTAGAGAATTCAGACAATAGTAATACACAAGATAATATCTCAAATGATAATGAACAAGAAAATGCATGCACTATTTCAGATATGATTATGGAACACTTATTTTTTTAAGTTGTAATGTAATCTAATAAATTGTAATTGTATAAAGAGGTGTCGAAAGTACTGCGACCAAGTAATCTATTGTACTGCCCTCTGCTAATAATTTGTCCATATAAGATCTCACTCAACCCTGAAGCCCTCAGAAATTCGAGGATGTTGATTGGTTCCAGTGACCTTATTTCGCTCCCCGGTATTTGGAAAGAACCCAGGTGCTTTTTGCTCTTATGCATTAAAGCTCCACAATCCCCCAGTATGTGCTCTGGTCTTTTCATCGCCGAATCTGCGCATGGGGTTCGCCTGAAACCTACTGTGACCAGCCTAAGCCTACAGTGACCGGTTAGAATCCTGATTATTATTCTCAGTCCGTTCTTTGATAATCCTATACATGACCCAAATCTCTTGTTGTTGCAGTTGCCTAACTAGAGTTTGGATTGCCTTAAGCCTAAGTGGCTCGATAAAGCTCTTGTCTGATATGATTTTCACATTCTCT
Source organism: Cordilura impudica (assembly GCA_963682025.1). NCBI lineage: Eukaryota > Metazoa > Arthropoda > Insecta > Diptera > Scathophagidae > Cordilura > Cordilura impudica. The sequence continues at coordinate 258,803,490 of OY821518.1, read as the reverse complement.
GAGTATGCATTCCCATACTAATTTCCTATTCCACAAAATTGTTTCGGCCCCATTAGCTTTGTGGAAGTTCCCTTTCTAGCAAGCTCATCTGCTTGTTCATTTCCTTGTATTCCAATATGCCCCGGGACCCGAAAAAAGCTGACTTTATTGTGTTTGCCTAGTTCATTCAGTCTCTGCAAACATCCCACACTAACTTAGAGTTTACTACATAAGAGCCTAATGCTAGAATAACAGCTTCACTATCTGATAGTATGGTTATGTCCCGTCTTTTGTACTTTCTATTTAAGTTAATCTGTGCACAACTGTCGATGGCATAAATTTCGTAGTAATTGGTTCAAGGCCCAAATACTCCCGCTCCTGTTCCATCTTTGACCCGGCCTCCTTCAGAGAATATGCTGTACTCAAACTACTCCATTCCTTCTTATTACTAAGTTTTGTAACAAAATATTTCTTGAAATCGTATTTCTTCTCAGTCCTTTCCATTGGACAATCCAGGAGGCAAGACTCTTTAACTTGGCTTATTCGGTTCCATTGCCCTTCATAAAGCCTGCTTATAGGTTTATCCCCCTTTATCCTAATTGCCGTTGCCAGAGCTTTCTTTTGCACCACTCTATGTTAGTGGGCTTTGGTCCAAGAGTAGTTAAAGTGCTGCCGTTGGGCACGTCCTCATTGCCCCCGTTATCCCAATGTCGCCTAGTCTTTGTTTTCTATTTAGCTCCATTTGATTTTAACTCTGTCCTTTTGACCCACGCAATAGCTCCGTAGGTCACGATTGGACGGACCATCATGGAGTACATCCAGCATAAGATGCTGGGTTTACATTAGGGTGGACCTTCGTTATATGGAGGGAAATAAAAGTGTTCAAACTGTCGGTCTCACCCCGTAGAAATATGCAAATAGCAAAAAAAAAAAACTAGGAAATACAAAGTTTTGGGCCAATCAAAAAACGTTTAGTCGTGGCGCAAAGCGACTGGAAATTTCAAGTGTGTTTATATGGGGAAAATATGACTTTTTTTCAGATTTTACGAAAATTTCGTTCTATAGTTTAATTTTTTCGACAAGCTGTTACATAATTCCGGATCAGTATTAAATTATCCTTTCAAGAGGCTATAAAACTTCAAAATCGTATGAAACCTAGCCAAGAAATAGCAAATGCCCCAGACCACTTCTGTGCCAAAAAAAAAAAACTAGGTCATGAAATTTGATGCCATTTTTTTCAACTTTGAGAAATTGATTAAAGCCATCATTCTTTTTTGGTCTCTCTACTTATAAGTACTCAGATATGAAGTATTGTTTTATTACCACGTTGTTAAACTTTAGCGCATTGAGACCGAAAATTGGAAATTTTTTTGATAAAATTTTAAAACTCCTTTTTCAAGTTTGAAAAAATTTTCTTAAACAAAATTTCAAAAAAATGAATCTTTCACTTTAAGGTTTTATGAAATACATGTCGCAGATTAACTGTGTGAATTTTTAAGTAAAGCCCTCTGCTAGAATTTTTTTGACAAGGATTTTATTTTTGCGGATTTCGAGAAAAATTGGATTTTTGTGAAATATTCTGTAAATGTACTCTTTCTAAATACTTTGTATCAAAACTTCATCATTTTTCTACTTTTAAGCGTTATATTTTATCTTAATAGCCTAGGGTTTCGGAAAAAAATAATATAACTCCATTAACCCTTTTGGAATTGGGGTCACATATGACCCTAAACTAATAAAAGACAATTTATTCAAAAAATTCAAATATTTTGTAAATGCTGTCCAATTTCTAAATGCGACACTTAAAATATAATAACCAAATGTGTAGAAGTTTCGTCCCAAAAATGTGGGATAAATCCGAGAACATTAACCCATTATTTGCCAAGGCCACGTTTGGATTTTAAGATATTTTAAAATAAGAGTGACCTAAAACGAGTTTTTCTATTCAACTCGTTGATACCACTATTTGGAATTTAAGAAAAATAATTCGGTTAATTAGTATTTAGAAAGAGTACATTTACAGAATATTTCACAAAAATCCAATTTTTCTCGAAATCCGCAAAAATAAAATCCTTGTCAAAAAAATTCTATCAGAGGGCTTTACTTAAAAATTCACGCAGTTAATCTGCGACATGTATTTCATAAAACCTTCAAGTGATAGATTCATTTTTTTAAATTTTGTATAAGAAAATTTTTTCAAACTTGAAAAAGGAGTTTTAAAAATTTTATCAAAAAATTTCCAATATTCGGCCTCAATGCGCAATAGGGTAACAACGTGGTAATAAAACAATACTTCATATCTGAGTACTTATAGGTATAGAGACCAAAAAAGAATGATGGCTTTAATCAATTTCTCAAAGTTGTAAAAAATGCCATCAAATTTCATGACCTAGTTTTTTTTGGCACAAAAGTAGTCTGGGGCATTTGCTATTTCTTGGCGAGGTTTTATTCGATTTTGAAGTTTTATAGCCTTTTGAAGGGATAAGTTAATACTGATCCTGAATTATATAACAGCTTTGCGGAAAAATTAAACTGTAGAACGAAATTTTCGTAAAATCTGAAAAAAGTCATATTTTCCCTATATAAACACACTTGAAATTTTCAATCGCTTTGCGCCGCACTAAACGTTTTCTGATTGGCCCAAAATTTTGTATTTATCAGTTTTTTTGTTATTCGCATATTTCTAGGGGGTGAGACCGACAGTTTGAACACTTTTTTTATTAAGGGCCACCCTAGTTTACATCCCCAGGTTCTACCCGCTACCATTCTACATATCATTCTAGCATGCTTGGCTTTCTCTGTAATATGGTTGACATGTCAACTTGCTCTGCCTTCCATGTCAACGTGCTGTCTAGTACTATGCCCCGATATTTCACGTCTGTCTTTGGTCCGATGACTTCTCCTAGAATCTGAATCGCCTTCCATCTTGGAAGTTTTCTTCTCTTGGTAAATGGTACATTTGTGGTCTTTGTCGGTCTGATGTTCATTCCTGTTGCCCTGTACCATTTACTGATAATTCTCAGCCCTCTTTGGACAATATCACAAAGGGTTTCCACGAATTTCCCTCTCGCTATTACGACCATATCGTCCGCGTAGCCTTGACGTTCTATACCTGCCTCCGACAGTTCCATTAATAGTCCATCAACTACCAGGCTCTACTTTAGAGGCGAAAGAACCCCTCCCTGTGGACATCCTCTGGTTGTGTTGACTAGTATGGTTTCCCCTTCTGCTGATGTTTCTGCTGATCTCGTGTTAAGAACTTATACCATCCATCCTGATGTCACTGAATCTATCCCTCTTAGGTTTAATGCCCTTTTTATTACATCATGTGAAGTGGTATCAAAGGCTCCTTCTATATCTAGGAATACACAAACTGCTATTTCCTTCTCATCTAGTGATTTTTGAATGGTTCCCACTAGGTTGATAAGAGCGGTCTCTGTTGATCTGCCCGCTCTATATGCATGCTGGTTTGGATGCAGAATCATCTGTTGTAGTATCCCATATCTTAGATAGTTGTCCACGGCTTTTTCAAGTGTTTTCAACATGAAAGATGTTAGGCTTATTGTTCTGAATGATTTTGGATGTGCAGTGTCCTTCTTCCCCACTTTGGGTATGAACACCACTTTTACAATCTTCCATGCCTCTGGTATATAGCTCAAGGCCAAGCTGTTACGCCCGATATTTATTAAGAATGGTAAAATTTCCTTTAGGCCATTTTGTAATAAGGCAGGAAAAATCCCATCCTTTCTGGGGGACTTGTTGGGTTGAAAGGTGCCTAAAGCCCATTCTATTTTTTCCCTTGAACAAATTTTGGTTGCTATTTTCCTATTTTCCCGACTACGGTTTCATGGACTGTTACTCGACCGTTCGTTTTTTGAAGTTGTAAGCAGTGGTCGAAAATTACTGGTATGAGTTGTATATGGACCTAATTTTAGAGCAAGATATATCGAAAATCTTGTCAAAAAAATATGATGACGTACTAGTGTGTGGAGATTATTATTATTATTATTATTATTATTATTATTATTATTTATTTATTTCGAATTCCCATACAACAAGACAGAAAATCTTATAATTAAAGTACAGGATTAGTACTAGGTACATAGTAGTAAGGAAATTTAACATTGTGTATAATAACAATTAAAAATAATAAAAAATATAATAACAAAATAAAATAATTATAAAAAAGTTTAATGTAAAAATTAGTTATTTAAAAGCGATTTAAAATAGAAAACCAATTAATTATAGAAATAAAAGAGGGCCATTTTAAATTGCATTGCGTTGCTTATGAACTGAATGTTTGAAGGTAGCAAGTTCCAAAGACGAATTGAATTAATAAAAAACTGCCATTCAGATGTTTGTGTTCGATGTCTAATTGGTATTAAATCATTTGTTCTGCGAGATCGAGTGAACGATATTCCATTAAAAAGATAAGAAGGTTCACGGGTATATACAATTTTATGTAATAAAGTCAAGGTACGTATTTTTAGTAAATCACTGAAACTAACTCCATACATTTTTTTTGAAACTGGTGTAATATGATCATACTTCTTCAGGCCGTAAACATACCTTAGTATGGCGTTATAAACTTTCTCCAATTTATTGTAACTCGTATAATCACAGCTCGAAAAAACTTCACATCCGTATAACAAAGTTGGCATTATATATGTTTTTGCAAGTAATAACCGAATCTTAACCAGTGTAAAGTATTGTGTTTTCCACAGAATTCGTAGCATAGCATATGTTTTTCCAGCAGCTGTGTTTATGTGATCAGTCCATGTAAGATTATTATTAAAAATTATACCAAGATTCTTTGTAGTTCTTACAATCTCAATTGCTTGATTGTTTAGTATAACTTCTGGTTCAAAAGTTGATTTCTTGGATTTTGGATTAATCACCAGACACTTAGATTTGCTGGGATTCAAGCAAAGACCATTGGATGAAGCCCACATAAAAACACGGTGTAAATCCTCATTTAGTTTACTTAAGCAATCATCAATATTTTTGTTCTTATGACATACATATAATTGAAAATCATCAGCATAGATATGAACGCTGCTGTACATTAGTTGCTCTGGTAAATCGTTGACGTATATTGTAAAAAGAAGAGGACCAAGGATTGATCCTTGAGGAACACCTTTCGATATTGGCAGTGGTCGTGATATTTTTTTATTAGCAAAGACTGACTGTTTACGATAATAAGTATGACGCAATTAATCGAGTGGACGACAAAGAAAATTTAAACAAAGTTTGCAGTTTCATACAAAGAATTCCATGATCAACCATGTCAAATGCCTTAGAGTGATATAATAAAACAAGAAATGACATGAAACCAGCATCAATATTACTCCGTATTTCCTCCGTGACGTCAATAAGCGCAGTTACGCAACTATGCTTAGGCCGAAAACCTGACTGTCTGTTTGTAAGTAAGCCATTTCTATTTATGTAATCGTACATTTGCTTATGTAGTAGCTTCTCAAATACTTTTGATAGAAATGGTAATATAGAAATAGATCGGTACTCATTACTGGATTTTGGTGTAGGTATTATTTTAGCATACTTCCAGTTAGCAGGAAAAGTACTTTTAATTATGATATTGTTGAATATGAATGTGATATATGGTAACAACACAGGAAGAATAGCTTTTAAAAACTTTGGGTGAATATTATCAAATCCTACAGCATTTGACTTAACAGCTAGGCAACTCCTTGATACATCATCTTGTGTTACACAATTAAAACTAAATAGTTGACTCTGCTCAGTGATAGGTTGATTAAAAAAATTACTATTCAAAGGTATTGTAGGCAGTCGTGTGAAAGTTTCATTAAGTAATTCTACATCTATTTCCGTTGTATCTATTATCCTTGGTTTTCCAATACCAATGTCACGTATATTTTTCCATGTTTTTTTGGAACCAATTGCAGAGTTGAAGACAGATGAATAGTATGTTGGTTTAGCACTCTTAATAGCTCGGTTTACTTCTCTGCGTGCGTTACAATATTCTTCATGTAGTGAATCAGTTTTGAAACGTTTCCAACGACTATAAGCCCTATCTCTGTAAGCAATTGCAGATTTAATATTACCATTAAACCATGGTTTTAATTTAAAACTAGTTTTTACAACTTTCAACTGAACTGACCTATTGAAAATTTGTTCAATTTTGTTTTCTAAGAAGTTAAGCTGACTTTCAGCAGATAGCATATAGTAAATTGAATTCCAATCAATATTTGCTAAATCAAAAGCTATGACAATATTATCCATATGTTTAAAGTCATAGTATGTGGCATCATTCATAATAAGTTGGATCTGGAAATCAAAGGTAAGGAAAATTAAGTCGTGCTTTGAAAAACAGGACGCTGAAATCATCATAGAGTAAAACTTTTCCTTTATCGCCAACAAATATTATATCCAATAGCGTGTTTGCTGTAGCTGAAAAATGGGTTGGAACTGTTGTATTTGTTGGATAAAGTCCAACTGTTTCCATATTATTTACTAAATAATTTTCCACTAGAAGATTTGAGTTCAAATTTTACTGTTTCATTCTCCAAAGTTTTGAAACAATTTTGCATATCAACATTGTGATGAGGTCTGTATACACAACCCACAAGAATTTTGTTTCCATGTGCTGAAATTTCTACAAAGAGATGTTCCATCTTTTCCATTGGCTTGGATTTACAATATAATTTACTAGTTATTCCATTTCTAATATAAATAGCAACACCACCTGCATGAGTTACCCTATCACAGCGATATAATTTATAGTCATGCAAATCAAAAATAGTATCAGGAACAAGCAGGTCAAACCACGTCTCAGATACACATACAACATCAACGCCTGAATTTTCAAATATAAAGGAAAACTCGTCCATCTTATTGTTTAGACTTTGCGCATTTATGTGACAAATATTTAAACCAGTTTTCTGCTTACAAAGTACTCGAACCATATCAGAAGTAACATCTTTGGAACTATACTTTGTACTACCTGAACAATTTGTCATAGAAACAAAAAAGATTTTTTAAAAAAACAACGCATGCATATTTAAAAGGGCCAAAAATAAAACATATTAAATGACTGAAATTTTTCAAAAACATTCCGAAAATACAAATTAAAATAACATGAACATGAACATTAGATATTCGTAGATTTCCATAATATAAACAAAACATCAGCAAACAATGGACATCAGTTCTGGAAATAAGCATTATCATTACGAAACATATTATCAAGTTCATCAATAGAGTCGACACGAACTGGTTGATCATCTTGTCTAATTTTTATATACACTAAGCCACGTTTAGTAAATGCCGAGTGTAGTTGTTGATTTTTCTTTTTTCGTATCGCCGACTGCAATATTTTGTGGTTTGTGGAAGTCAAATTTTCATTTAAATAAAAAGGACGATCTGAACCAAGACCAATGTGGTCTAAAACTAGCGTAGATTTTTTCATTTTTCGAAAATTTGCAATAGTTTTCAAAATAAAATTTTTGTCATAAGGAGAAAAAAGCTTCACCATAATTACGGCATCGGGCGAAAAGTTTTTATCTTTATTGTTGTGATTTCGAAGGCGGTATATTGATTTTACAGCAGGTGTATTTATTTGCAGAAATTCACAAATGGATTGAAATATATCGAATAAATTTACATCTCTATTGTAAGGTATGCCATTAATTCGCAGATCAGAAGCAATAATAGAATTTTCTTGGCGCTGAATTTGTGTTTTTAGAATTCAATTTCAATTCTAATTTTCTTGTTGAACAAAATATACTTAATGATATGAAAACATTTGGCTTTGATCCTACAAATTCTACTATGCCAACTCATTTCTCCACTACAACTAATACATTATTAGATATATTCTTTGTCAGCAATACATATAAAGTCTTCCTATATGATCAGTTGTCAGCACCATGTTCTCCAAATATGATCTTTTATTCTTGGCATATGACTTCAAACTACAGCATGAAAGTGAGACTATTACCTGTTATGATTTTGATCACATAAACTATGCCAATATGCCCTTTGAGCTATCAGGAATAAATTGAAACAATATCTACTATATGACCTCGATTAATAATCAACTGAAATATCTAGAGAAAAATTTGTTGCAAGCTTTTAGTAAATCTGTTCCGGTGAGAACTTTGAGGAAAATACCAGGAAGAAACCGTGGTTCAATATTGAAATAAAATTAGCTATTACTTCTAGGGATTTTGCGTATAAACCCTGGAAACTGTTTAAAATCACTGACCTACATACGGAATATGTAAATGCATGAAGAGAAGTGAACGGGATGATCAAAGCTGCTAAATCCAAGTTCTATTATTGTCGTTTTTCATCTGCAGTTGGTACTAAGAAAACTTGGAGAATTATACGAGAAATTGAGTTGGAAAATCATCGCCAATATCTAGTGAAATAGATGTAGATAAAATCAATGTATCTTTTATGAATGTCCCTAATATTTCTTCTAGTGTGAACTTTTATGATCAAAAAGAAAATTTAGACCCTCAATACAACTCATTCTGTTTTAGTTGTATAAACCTAGTAAATGCATTTTCAAGATGTCAAGCAATTAAATCTAATGCTGTAGGGTTTGATAATATTCATCCTAAATTTGTAAAAATTATTTTACCTTATGTTCTGCCATTTATAACGTATATATTTAATAATATAATTACAAAGAAATTTTACCCGCAAAGTTGGAAACACGCAAAATTTATGTGCATCCCAAAATGTTTTAAAACCCTACCCCCCACCCCCCCCCCCAACCTTAATTTAATCAACATAATGTTTGCTATCAACTTTCAATGAGCTAGGACCACTCCTTACAGTTTTTGCACAAAAATGTATGAAGACTTCCTACTTTGCGGCGTTGTAGAGAAAATGGTTGAAAATTCGCCCCATCTTCGGAATACTCGCATCTTACCAAAATTCTGAAATAATTGTTTTAACGGTTGCCAGATCGAAAGAAATATAATTTCGGTAAGGAACGTAAAATAGCTTGGATCTAAAAATTTTAGTTTAGTAGAGCTAATTAATTGAAATTATTCCCCCTCTTTGAGAGTTGTCAGATCAAAAAATATCCCATCGCAATAACAAATACCTTTATGAAATGTATAGGAAATGTATAAGAATCTCCACATAGTTCATTACTAAATACTAGCAGATTCCAGCGCTCGAAATTCGAGTGCAATTTCTAGGCTGCTTTATTTTTCAACTTAGCCAGTTCACAAACCAACACTTTTATGGTTTATTATTATTGTGAATGAAGATAACAAACTCATTAACAAACTCATTAACAAACACATGAACAAATTTAATAAAACACACATAGCATATGTATAATTTTATGTTTGTGTTAGTAGCAATTTTAAATGCAATTTACTCAAAATAAAGGAAAAATTTTAAAAATCTGTAAATCTGCAAAACGGCTAAAAAGAAATACCTTTCAAATTATATACCTCTGGTCAAAATCGGGATAAAACGCTAGAACAAAACATTGGTCACAGAATATCGACTAGCCTATTAATATTATAGATTTGCTACGAAATATTCTACAATAAATCTATATAGTACTTAACTCGAATCCAATTTTAGTTTAATCAAATGCAGCCCACAATATAATAGTGTAATACAAAAAAAACTTTGGATGATACTTTTATTATAACACGTAGTCATCCGTGTTCGCTTCTATCTTTTTAACTGATTTATTATTTATTTTTAAAAATGTAGCAGGAAAACTTCTTACTTCCTTTCACTAGGCTTCTCTAACTATACGCTATTTTTAATGATTCCAATGGGGGAGTCAAGTGACACAGTTTTATTCTGTTTCGCTGTCTCTTTTGAAAAAAAGAAATATGTTTAGCTCTTGTATTAGCGTTTTCCACACAACAAAGTTTTTTGTTTTGTTTATCAGTTTTGCCCCCCTTTATATACAAAGAAAACTCTTGAGGGAGTCTACAAAAAACAACGAAACTTAAAAAGGAGACTAGTAAAATGTTTTCCTTAACAGTACATGAAGATCAAAGAAAACTTTAGTTTATATTTTTAAAATTTTCATCATCGCTTTTCTTTAAAGACAAAACTTTGCCATAAATTCTTATCTCTAGCTTCTCAACTTAGTTTGTAGTTTAAGAAATTTTTTTTGAAATATAAAGGATATTCATACTCATTTATAGTAAAGTGATAGTTTTTTTTTTTCTTCAACCATCTATTGAAAAAGAGTAATTGCCTGTAATGTATGAATGGGTTGATAAGAAATTGTTAAATGAAAAAAAAAAATGATATAAAAAGTTTTGCGCATTTTTTCATTTTATTATTTTGGACTTTCTTTTAACAAAGCTTTGATGGATATTGTATTAAAGGGGTCATTTGTTGAAGAAACAAAATAAAGTTTGTTGGATATTTAATTAAAAAGACAAAAAGTTTCAATAAAACAAGCAAGAGTATATTATATTCGGCTTTGCAGAATTTTGTTTTACACTTCCTTAATTATTCTCAATACTAATTGATAGTGAAACAAATTTTAATTGAAATGCTACAAAGAAGAACTAAGGAAAATTTTTATTTTAGTATTAATACTAAGAATATTTTTAACACCCTCTTTAAAAGCATTAAGCTAAAGTGTCAAAATATACAAATTTTGAATTTAAAAATTTGTTTTTCAATAATTTCGCGTTAAGTCCCAAAAATTATATATTTTTTGCGACATCACCATTTGGTGTAATCTCTATCGAAATATAACAAATTTTCATAAAAAAATTTAATTAAAAAAAATAGATAAATGAAAAAAATTAATTTTGTTGGTAATGCCAAAACAATGGAAACTTTTGAAATTCTTTACCAGGGACGATAAAACCAATAAAAATAAAATATTGTGTGAAACGAAATGTATAAAATCCTAGCCGTTATTTATGTGTATATAGTTTCAGATATTTTATTGCAACGGTTTCTTAAATGCAATTGCAATTTTCAATGTTTTAATTTTATAATTAATTTTTATGAAATAATGGCAAAAATAAGGTTTTGTGAAGAGTTTCAAACTCTAGTAGTAGATGATTTTATAGCTGGACTTAAACGAAAGAAAATTTTTGAGTAATACTCTATGAATAAATCCATAATTTAAAAAATTGTCAAGAAATATCATGAGAAGATACGGTGACGACTTAAAAATGTCAAAACATGCTACATACTGATATTGGCTGGTATCATCCCGTGAAGAAACCACTGATATCAACGAAAAATGGTCTGACTCGCATAAATTTTGTTAAATAGCACAAAAAAACTGGTTTTAGGTGCAACTAATTGGGTATAGAAAAGAAGCAAAAGCCAAATCTGAGTGGGGTTTTATTAATTTTTTGGCGGCAGTTGATATCGGATGCTATATTTATATAGGGGACTAGGTCGAAAAATGCAACTATGCTGAGCCATTTATTTTTTGCAAAAACGTATAAACATATAAAAGCTTGAAAAAAATTTTTGCAACATTTCTGTTTTTGATGGGTTCAAGTGATCGGCAAGCTACTCTATATAGGGTCTATGACTAAGAATTATCCTATAGGGTTTATTTTTGGACTGCTGATTAGTGGATGTAATAAACCTGAATTTGCCTGCGATCTCTGTGATAATTTGAATCTTATGGCAATTTAAGTCGATCTTATAGCTGGCATTTGTATGGAGTCTAGATCGTGCTTTGGCCGATGGAACTTTATATACTAAATTTCATCAGAATCAGAATATATTCATATTTGCGAACTGTAGTTTAATTGAAAGATTAACATGGACACACGAACGGACGGACGGGTAGACGGACGGCACCGGCGTACATCGCTAAATTGACTCAGAAAGTGATTGTGAGTCGATCGATATAATAAAAGATGGGTCTTGGTCAAATATTCTTGGTAGGTATAAACATCAGCACAAAATCATTATACCATAACCATATAGTGGTATAGGGTATAATAATATTCGTATCCAAAAAGGAGTCAAGGAAGGAATCTACATAAGAGTCGATTTATTTCAACAAGAAACAGAATTATCTAATGATGGAAACATGTCGCGATGTTTTTTCTCCAATCCTGCAGTCGTTGCTGATATTAGCCTATTTTCGGCCGCGAAACATAAAAGTCGTCCGATTTGAATGAAACTCGGGTTCTTAGCTAATTTAAGGCTTCTGAGTCCAAAACCGTTGTTAAAATTTACCTATCCCACCTAGGAGCCTCAGAACGTGCTGTTCGTAAGAGCGATCACTGGCCGTTATTCAGCATACATATTCATTGCTTTAAAATGCTCTGAAATTATACTTTTTTTATATGACATGTCATTTTTATTGTCATGACAATATGTAACATTGCCATTAAAATAAATTTTAACACAAATCTTGGTTGCAGTAACCAAGAAATATTGAAATTATACTTTTTCTATTGACTGTACATCAATTACTGATGGTATGCTTTAAAGCAATATGGATGCAAATGATCATTGCACTTTTGGCACATCAATTTAATTGTCTTGTGACAGCCTTTCAATTGCCAACGTCTAGGTTTTCCTTCTCGCTGCACAATGGGAATATGTTCAGAGTCCACCCTTGGCAGAAGTTCTTTTTTTATCATCACACGAACATTTTTTTGTGCCATAAGGATATCTGATTTTCGATCACAACAAAACAATGTAGCTTGACTAGAGAGGAGTTGAAACAAACAATGGAAAATACCATTTTTCAGACCTGATATTTATCCTATAATTTTGAATGGCATTGTCATGTAAATCAACACCACCCATGACTTGGTTATAATTATAGAACAAAGATGTTTGCTGATAATTTCTTTTAATCTTTTTTCCCTCTTTTAACAAGTACAAATTTTTACTTCCTTATTATCAGTCCATGGACAAACGAATACATTGTTTATTTGATCATATTGATAGTCGGATTCACAACGCACAGTGGCGCCATTTGAGTTTTTTCGTTGCAAAACTCATATATTTTGAACCGAATAACATAATTGAACAGTTTAAACAGCATATGATAGATAACTGTTCAGCCTATGAAATGAGCATTTGGAAAGGGTGCTACGCTTTGTAGGGGCCTACTTATGGGTTATCACAGTTAAAATTTGTAGAAAAATCAATTTTATGGTAACTAAAAAAATAATTTTCACATTTTTAGATTGTTTTTTTTTTTTTTTTTTAGGGTTTTATGTTTTAAATTATAACCCAACAAATTAAAAAAAAAATACTTCTTTTTTAAATTTATTTTTTAAATTTTCTGTAAAATATTCATCACAATTCGTAAGAGAAGGTATATCTAAAAGACTAATCATTTCTAAACTATAATTATTTTCTAACTCTATTCGTGACTTCACATGCCGCAGGGAAGAAATAAGTGGATCGGAAGATGCTGCCAACATGTTGAAGAGGTCCTCATTTTGCCTTACCCTTGATGCTTTGAATGTGTTCTGCAATCTATATTTTTTATAAAATTTGTTAAGAGACTCCTGTGCTTCTTCAGAAAGCTCTCCAATTGGCAAAGACTGGTACTCAATTATATATTTGCCATGCGCCAATATTTTATGGACGGTCGGGGTCAACTTCTTCTGTGGATACATTTCTGCTAAAAGAGATGCAGTTTTCGTTGCATATTCTCCATATTTTGTAGAATTGACATTTTCTTTGCAGTTTAAAACATTCAAGATCATTCCCAATCTTTTCATGATTTGATTGTCAATTCCAGTGATTCTAGTTATTGCCTCATCATTTTCAAAAAATCTCCTAGAAGTGTTTCCATCGGTTGAGTTATCGTATCCTTGCTTGGGACAGTCTACTTTTAGTCCAACTTGTTTAAAAAAAGCATCCTGTATTTGCTTCTTTCTGATCTTTTCCATATCCTTTATTGATGTATTTTCATCGAAGTTTTCCTCCTCTTGTGGTAGGGTATACGCCAGTTTTAGCAAGAACTCCATACACCTTATCCTTGCGTGCAATGGTGACATTCCATATTCGTAATTCTCCTCGTTTGTAGAATCGTTTAAATTACCAATTTTCTTCTGACTCTTTTTGCAAATCGGGCATGACAATGTTGAGGTTGTTCCTGTCAGTTCGTTTACGACTTTTCCGTCAACCATGGTCAGGTGGAACTCGTAATTACATTCAATATATTTTCCTTCTCCAATTTGCAGCTTTGTAGGCTTAATCTTGCTTATTTGTTTTTCAATGTCCTTCACCGTGGTCCTTATGAATTCTGCCGATTCCCTTGCAAACTGAAACATTATTGGTCGGCAATAATGCACTGATCACGGACGTGGATTTTTCCAGTGTACGGAAACATCAGATTTTAGCCGCAAAGGAACAACAGATGCCATAAACATATTTCCGTCCGATATTGTAGCATCATCGGAAGATATCCTTTGATTATAAACGCTTTGTCCGGATGAAGGAAGAATTTTCACCTCATTTTCAGGAAGACTCTCCAACAACCGTTTTGCTGTATGGCCCATGAGATCCTGCAGATTGGCTTTCACAGAGACTTCCGTAAACTCCTTATGCAGTGGTCGTGAATTTATTTTGGCTTGCGTAATATGCTTGTATCCTGGTAAAACGTCAGCCCCGTGTCGCATCAAGGATGCCCGTAGTATCACATATTTTTCTTTGGACAGTTGTAAGTCCATAAACAAGGCCAAGGCTTCTTCGGAGCCATACTTTTTAATGTGTGCGTTTGTGGGCGTGGGAATGCTTTCCTTAATCCTTTTAAGTCGCAGTGGGCTTGCATCAGCAACAGATTTGGTAATCTGCGACCTAACTCTTTCACTATCCTTTGTATATTTAATAGACAGCGCGTCCGATAAATGCTTCGTGGTCAAGTCATTGGTGGCATCGGCAAGTTTCCTCCTTCTTGTGAAAATTGAACACTCCTCAATACTTTTTTTTGGCCTTCCTTTTGCTCCTCTGGTTGATGTGGTGGGTTTATCTACTGCCAATATATCCAGAATGGTGTCTTCATTAAACCAGTCCTCGTATTTGGAGTTGAAATTCTGAATGGTTCGATTAGATTTCACCCATTTTGCCTTAATATTTGCATATATCAGATAAAAATTATTTTTTATAATTTCGCTTCTCTCAATATTTCCGTATAAGCTATCAAGTTCTTCTAAAGCAGCTTCCGTGAAAAACTTTGGTGTGGTTGACCTTCTAAACAGTTCAAAAAAATTAAAATTGTTTAACGTCATGGTTTCAGTACTTGTTGCGCCAACTTTCAGTCGTAGACTAATCCAGTCATTATGCTTATTTTCCAATATATAGGCTTATGCTACCATGCTTAAAAATTTACCTGTTCCCTGCATACATATGGATTTAGGCTGAATTATGCAATTTTGATATTATGCTCGTATCTAAATAAGATTTGTGCCTACCTGGACGGATCATAAATCAATATTGTTCTTGACCATTTGTACTCCAAAGTAATTTTTAAGTGAGGTGCGTACCTGCGAATTTCAATGAGTAGTTTTTTGTGCATCCTGTGTGTGTAACAGAATATTGGGAGTAGACTTTGGCAGAGGCTCACAGGTAGACAACCGACTTAAAATGCAATTTTCAAACTATTAGATCAAACTACTGTCAGTCAAAACATGTAAGGGATGCACGCCATATAATTTCTGCAACCATGTCTTTTTAAACTTTTTTACCTCTAGAAGCCAAACGGGCTCGTACGGGCAGTTAAGACCTTTTGAATTATGTAAAGAAATAAGCAAAGAACATGTTTTGCAAATATGGCAAATATAGAAAAATATGGATTTTTTTTTATTTTCCGTCAAAGTTGAAAAATAGTGAAAATTAAATAGCGAATTGCCAGGTGAAACACAAAGCAAACAGTTAATTTTTTTTATCATTATACATTTAATAAATACATCAATCAACACAAATAAAAAATTAGGCTATTCGTTACCTATTTTTCGTGATATTACACCTGAAATCGCAACAAATTGACTAAAAATTGTGTGTTTTTTTTTTGAAAACCGAAAGTCGGTCAACTTTGAACGGTTATATCTTCTAAACTAAAAATGTGATATTATTAATAGTAGCATATTTGAAATCGTAGAAAAGTTTCCTATAACATGGGTTTACTCAAAACTTCGTCAGCGCACATGAAAATTTAGATTTTTGCAACCTCGTTTGCTCTACGGGCGCCACTGTGCAATGGTTTAATTGGTTTTCTCTCTTTAATGGTGATTTTCCAATTCTATTGTTGCGGACAGTTCTAGATGCAAAAACTTTTTTCTCGCTCAGTAAATACATTAAATAGTACGACATGAAAAAACTATCAAAGTAAACTCTATGATGATTGGGGTTTTCGACATTTTCAAATAGTCTGCGTATAACACCCGACCCGAAACGATTTTACGATCACAATTATCACTTGCACCTCCGTACGGTATACAGCTATACAAATACCCAGTTTCGGAGAAAAGGCACCACAGTTTGTAACCAAACCGAGTGGGTTTGTTTCATATGTACTTTTTTGCATGAGTCGCGCCAAAAATACGGAACCATTTGCTCATCGATTAATTTTTTATTTGTGATGGTAATCAATGGTCTAATCTGAGGAATAACCATAACATACATTAACCAATCAATCAATATCTCGTAGTAAGTTCTGTTTTTTTAACCTGTTTTTACCTTTATTACTACAATGTATAACTCTTTTTATGTAATTTAACATTTTACGTGACATACGTTGCTTTACAATTTGATTTCCTAGAAATGGATCATTTGACCAGTAGTCATCAATTGATGGCAATCTTGTAAATTAAGGTTAAATTGAAACACTACAAATAGTCCCTCTTTAAGGTCAAAAGTCAAAATTAAGGAGATTTACATATCGAAATAATATATAGTTGTGGAAGGATTTCGATAAAAGGTGTTGATAATATATTAAAAATTCCAAAAAATAATATTCTGGACTTATTTTCTGAAATGAACCAGTGGGGTACTCAAAATGTGTCCTAGTTTTAATTTTTTTTCAAAATCATTATATTCATATGAAGGTATATCGAGGGCTTATATTCAAATAGTGCTATCTACAGCAATATTATTAATTATATATAATTTCGATGTTTTGTTAAAAAATATGTAAATCTAAGGAGATTTGACTTTTGACCTTAAAGAGGGACAATTTGTGGTATGTCAATTTAACCTCAATTTACAAGATTGAGAACATATATCAAGTACTATAATATTTTGATAAAAGATGTTTGAAATATGAAAACACCAAAAAGATGTAGCCTAAAAGTTGAAAAAGTATGAAAAATCATATTTTTCTTCAAATCCGCTGAAGTTAAAACGCTGCCCTCGCCAAATTAAGAACATGATACCTTCAATATTTGGCATTTTTAATCATATATATTTTGTTAATAAGACTTTGAAATCTAATCGTTCATTTCTGTAAATTTCTTTAACAAAATTTTTGAAAAAGGAAAATTGGAGATTTTGAAATAGCGTTAAAAAATACGTACCGTTTTGTTATTAATTTAGAACGGCATAACCATAGACGATATGCAAAATACTTTACGTAAGATTATTTTGGGATTAGGAAAATGCAAAAACGTTGTTGTTGAAAACTATTTCGATTCTTAATCAAGTGGTCTGCGGCGCATTTATTGCCTGGGGAACTTGATATAACTTGACTGTTTTTCAACCGATAATAGATTTTGTTGTTTCATTAGAAAGATAATATACTCTAGATTATGTTTTATTAATTAATTTAATTGAAAGTGAATTATTAATATCAAAAGTTATGTGATTTTTTTGATAATTTTTACATATAAATGCATATTTAAAATTTGAACTCAATGCGCGTCCAGAAAGCATTGCCCGAGTTGGCTCAAATTTTGCGCACTAAAGTTTTAGATCCAGTGTCACAATAATCCGGCGTCTTGAAATTAAAAAAAAATGGCTGTGACCCTAATGTACACATACTTTAAAATAAAAAGTAAACATAATAGTCAATTCCGTCTAATCGGCATTCTATACCATGTGGTTCGATTAAGGCTCCCAAATCCAGAAATGATTAAACCTCAACCGCACTGAGTGTTCTTATTAAAAGACAAAGAACATGAAAATAAACTGAAATTAAGCAAATAGTGTTGCCTGACAAAGGAAATTTAAGTCAAAATCAGGGATATTAGGGTGTTCCAAAATTCACAGAATTTCACAAATTGCAAGAGCGTTAAATCCTTGAATCTATCATGCAAGAAACCTTATTGCATTCTATCAAAAATTAATTGAAATAATAACTTGCTATTCGTAAAGGAATGTGTCAGCCAGACCAGTCAAAATTAGAGGTACATTAAATCTAGGTACAAAAATGTGCTTCTGCAGTATTCAGTTAAACATATTTAATAAATAATGAACAAAAAGTGTACTAGTTAAGCCAAAACAGTTATCCAATTGTATTTTCGTACCATTTCAAAAATTTTCCTAACATAGAAAATAACGGCGCATTTAGCGCCTAGGTGGCATTAGTGTTCTTCAGGCTTCAAAAGGATAATCCGTACAATTAGTTTCTTTGTGAAGGCTTCATATTTGTGCCTGAACTACGGTAGACGAAATATTTATATGCACATTAAATTTCCGTTTTTATACCCTATACCGCTACATAGACAGGGAATAATGAGTTTGTGCTAATGTTTTAACTACCAAAAATATTTGATCCAGACCCACTTTTATTATACTGATCAAGTGAGAATCTCTGTCCGTCTATCGATCCATTTGTTAATCCGTCTGTGCGTCTGGGCTTCTGTGTGTCCATTTAAACTTCTCAATTAAACTGCAGGTCGCAAATATGATTATATTTTAAAGAAATTTGTATATATAAGCTTTCACCAGCTTAAAAACAAATCGTGTTGGAATTGGTGAAAATCCATGAACGTTCGAACCTAGTCCCAATACAAATTATCACTACTAGATTGATATATTAGATCTATCTATTTAAATGAGCTTAAGGGTATCAATTCTAGCAATTCACAATTCAACACAGAGCGTCTGATATATAATTTAAATCATTCGCATTAATAGGGTGTAACGAATTATTATAAATATTTTTTATACCCTATACCACTATGTGGTTTGGGTATAATGACTTTGTGCTGCTGTTTGTAACAACCAAAAATATTTGACCTAGACCCATTTTTAATTATACCGATCGAATCAGAATCACTTTCTGAGTTGATTTAACAATGTCCGTCCGTCCGTCCGTCCGTCCGTCCGTCTGTGTGTCCATGTAAAGCTTGTAATCAAACTGCAGGTCGCAAATATGAATATATTTTGACGAAATTTGGTATATAAGCTTTTATTGGCCATGGGATGAAAGCTATTGAAATTGGTGAGAATGGGTCCATGTTCAGACCTAGCCCCCATACAAATTACCCCTATGAAATCGACATAAATTGCCATAAGATCCAAATTGTCATATAGATTTTACTCAAATTGCGTTTGTATGCGTTCATTACATCCATCCATGTGTAGTCCAAAAATGATCCCTTTGGCCCCACATAGAGCTGCTTCCCGATCTTCATTTAAATCTATTAAAAAACAAAAATATTGCACTGATTCTTCTCAAATTTTGTTTGTATATATTTTTGCAAAATACAAGAGACTTTACCAAATATGATCAAGATCGGTCAATTTTTGGGCCTAGTCCCCATATGGATATAGCATCCGATATGAACTTTTTCATATCTGCAGCCAAAAAAATTAATAAAAATCCCACTCAAATTTGGTTTTTGCTAATTTTCTATTTCCAGTTAGTTGGGCCTAAGAGATAGGGTTTCTAAACGCATGGTATAGGGTATCATATAGTCGGTCTAGACCGACTATAATTTTCTTACTTGTTTTAATTTAATTTAATATATTTTTAAGACAGATTAAACATAAATTTTATCATTCTCAGCTTCTCCTCCATATGATCTAAAACTATGCAAATTTTCAAACTCCTCCATGCCCACGTATTGCTTAAAAAGGGAACTGAAAATTTACCTTCACATATTAATATATAGATGTCCATCTTTCGAATAAGGGAATTGTTTGGGTTAAAATTTAATGTTTTGTGTTGTTTTTTACAATCTCAAGCTCTATCGGTCACCCTTTATGTCTAATTAAATACAGGCAAATTATATTGTGATCTGATTTAACTTTCTAGGAGGCTACTTAGGACTAGTTTTAGTCAAAAAATATTGAAATTTTAGACCGGACAGCCCAAAGTACAGTTCTTAGACACAAAGAAAATCTATGGGGCCTTCTATCTGGAAGCAAGATTGCATATGTTAACCAGTTAAGGGACGAAACAGTAATTTCATGGTTGCATAATTTATTTGAAGTTTTAGAAAACTTGGCTAATTCACTGGACGGTCGTGTTTATTTATAATATTTTTTTGAACTTAATTTTAGCACTTTTCCTCATCTTTGTCCTTTTTCCCTTCTAAAATATTATAATTGCAATAACTTAATTTCTTCAGCTTATAAAAATTAGGAACATAAATATTAAATAAAAGAAAAGAAAGTATAAAAATGAGCACTATTGCATTTTCGCAATAATCTTGAGTAAACTTATATCAACGGTATGACATAATTTTATTGCTCCATCTAATGCCATAGGGTACATACGAAACTACCACACAAATAGCGTTCAACTAATTGCAATTTAAACATTTGTTTTTTTTTAATCCCCTAAAAGTATAATACAAGAAAAATTTTTAATATTTCTAAGACAGATTGTGTAATCAATCATGTAGTCAGATTTTTATTTTGCTTAACTACCATATTGCTAGCTACCATATTGCAGTGAAAATTTGAATTTAAAAACTGTCACAATCATATTTACTATAATACATACAAAATTTGTAAAAAAAAAAAAAAACAAACTATTTTCTGGTTTGAAAACTAAAATTTTTATTTATTTTTTTTTTCTACAAATGCATTCCACTTATTTATATTTACAATCGTAAACAACAATAAACTGAATAATTTTAGTACTCATAAACTTAACATTCTTTTGCTCAAACTTTTAGTAAATACAGAAAAAAATGGAAATATTTAATCTTACGTCAAATTAAATTTCATCACATGATTATAAAAACAGTGTTAGGATGCCAACAGACCGGAAATGCGAGAAAGACAGCTGAAAAAAAAAACCATAGAAAACAATAAAATATTCTAGATAAAAACTTATGTAAATAAAGCACTCACGCAGTAGTAGTACGAGGAAGTGGAACATATAAAAAAAGCCATTTTTTATACACTTTACAAAAGAATTTGCATACGTTTTTAAGAGTTTTAATACTTAAATATATACTACGTACCATTTTCTTTTTTTTATCTTCTTTGTTACGGTGATGTTTTGTAAAAACCACAAATAAAAAAATACCATAAAAGTATTTAAAATCGTAGCATTTAGTTGGAACGAAAAAAAATATAAATAAATAAACGGTATTAAAATATATGAAGCAAAAATTGTATGGCAGCGGCAACAAGATAATAATCTGAAAAGTACTTAACAGTGAATGTTTCCAAAAGATATGTCTGTCTGACTGCATAAAATGGAAAATTCAATTGTATATATTTTCGCAATTTATATATACATTTTCCAACTATCAATTAAAACTAGCAGAGACCAGCACTAGAAATTCGAGTGAAAATTCCAGGAAATTTTATTTTTTCATAAAATTTTTTGCTTTGAATGTTTTTTAATCTACATATATGGGGCGTTTCATGTCAAATTTAGAAACCGATGTCTCCCGATCGGTATGAATTTACACCAAGGTTAGTCCTATTGGATAGTAGTTTGGACACAATTTTTCAACAATTTCGGTCCAAAACTCTCTGAGTTAGAGGCGGTCAAGGTTTGACATTTTGACGAAACAGGCATTTTTTCTCATCCATGTAACTTTTTACCTATTGTTCTTAGCAAAATTTGTCCCAAATAGTTTAGATAGCTATATCTTCAGTCTTTGGAAAAAAAATT
>OY821518.1:258601508-258779008 GCA_963682025.1 Cordilura impudica | reverse complement strand
TAATTTGAATCTTGGATTCAGACTGACAGATGCACATTGAAAACAATCATTTTAGATGTGGAGGATTTTGTGGAAGATATGTGTACAGGATTGCTAAACTTGAGAACCCATGACTTTTTAGTCAAAGAGCAATGGTCATTATTCAAAGATTTGAATACACATTTGAAGATTGTTAAATTCGTTATTTCATATGATTTCGCAGAAAACTATAAATATATTCTTCAGGATGCCACACAAGATTTCCACTTCAATAACGACCAAGCATCTATATTCACAGTAGTTATTTACTACATGAAAGATGAAAAAGTGGAACACAAAAGTATGGCAAGCATATCCGATGATATAAAACATGATACCATTTTAGTTTATTAGTACCAGAAGATAATACTAAAATATTTAATATCTAAATTTACAGAAACTACGTTTCGGACGGAGCTCGTCAACATTTTAAAAACAAAAGTAGCTTCGCAAATGTTATGGCCCTTAAAGCCGACTTTGGAATGCCAGCTGAGTGGCATTTTCATCCTACTGCTCATGGTAAAGGAGCATGGTATTGGAGTAAACGTTAAAAGAAATGCAGCGAATTAAAGCCTCCAGTGCTCTCACCAAGATCGCATCTTAGATGTGACTGCTTTAATCCATTGGGCAAAGAATTATTGTAAAGAAACCAAAATATTTTTTAGTAGCAAAGAGGATCATGAGGAAACATTGAAAACACTGAAAAGCAGATTCGATGCTGCGGTAACAATCGATGGCACTGCTCAATATCATACTTTTATACCGCTTGTCGATGGAAGACTCAAGATGAAAAAGTTTTCTGCCTTTACTCAATGCGATTTATTTCCAAAGCCAAAGAAGAAACCAGCAGCGAAATCAACAGCTGAACCTAGTAACGCCAAGAAAGTATAAGTTAAAAAAGCAGCATATAAATGGACAAATAAGCTGGACGAAAGACTGTATTTTTAAAAGTGACAAAACCTAAATACTTGCTCAGCTGCAATAAATTAAGTATAAAAATAATCATTATATAAATGGATCTAATGTGATTAGAATTAAATTTTAATAAATTATTTATCTATTTATTTTTATAATTATGATTATTATATATGAATTTAATTATTATTACAAATAAAAAAAATTATATTTCAACATTTCTATCGAAAAAAAGTGATTTTTTTCCTGAGGTTACCATATTGTGTGTATTACAGTATTGTGGGTATGAAATCTTAGTTAGGTATATTACATACCGTTCGGAAAAGCTAATTTGTCTACATTCTCAGTATATGCTTTGTTTTTAAGGTTTTAGAACACTTACACACTAATAGGAAAAAATGCAAATTAACGCATATGGTAAAAATTTAAAAACCGTTGTCTTGAGTTACAAAATATTTTTTTCGATAGATATCCCACTCGCATCCCACTAAGCCACCAAAAAGCTCTTAAAAGAAAAAAATTAAGCTTTTTTTGAGCAAAAAAAAAAAATTTCGTTTTTGAAAACAAATCAAAAAATTTTCTGATTTTGCAAAAAAAAAAATTTTAAATTTTTTTCATTTTTTTTTTAAATTTATTTTCCGAAGAAATAGATATCTAAACTATTTGGGACAAATTTTGCTAAGAACACTAGGTAAAAAGTTACATGAATGAGAAAAAAATACCTGTTTGGTCAAAATGTCAAATGTTGACCACCTCTAACTCAGAGAGTTCTAGACCGATCTTGTTGAAAAATTGTGTCTAAACTACTATCCAATAGGACTAACCTTGGTGCAAATTTCTTCCTGAGCGGAAGACATCGGTTTCAAAAGTTGAAACGCCCCACATATATTTATATACATCAGTATTTCTTCTGTCCGAGTGTATGTGACCGAACTCCTCCCAAACAGCTGGGTTGATTTTTATGACATTATACATGTACCACTAAGTTGATTCGGGAATGGTTGAGGTTTTTATTACAATGGAATCGGATCAGTGGACGTGGTACCTCCACAGAAAGAAATTATCTATTACTATATATTAAGTGCCGAAAATGGACAGGATCAGGAAAGTACGAGTAATTATGCAATATTACATATCCCGAGTACTATGGTAGGGAGAGCTTTGATGTTTGGTACCACGTCACCTATTTTTAATATAAGTAGCCTTGCTGAAAACTGGCAGGTTCAGATATATGGGAGTGGAGCCAGATATCACATATTTCGACTATTATTACAATGAGACCTTCGGGATATTTATCTGTTATTATTGTAAGTAATCGAGCTCAAGATGGGGGGGATGGAAATGGTAAATGGTAGCTCCCAAAGCAATTATAGCTTATGCATGTATGACCATCACCTGATCATCATTTGAATCCATATGTTCGTGAGCACTCCGAACTATAAATGCAGGAAACATTTTTGTAACTGGTCTAGCGATGCACAATGACAAATGATATAAAATATCACAATGCTCTTAAAAACACATTTCTAAAATACAATACTCCATTACCTTCATCTGCGCCTGTAGAACAACTTTTTTCATTCGCTGGGATTGTGAATCATTCCAGAAAGCAAAAATTCAGTAATGTAAATTTTTAAAAGCTTGTGTTAAGAAAAGCTAACAGTATATAGAGTATTATATAGCTATGATTCGCCGGCCATTAATAAATAAATTTTAATTTAAAAAAAAATATTTATTGATATGAAAAATAATGATATGGTTAGTTTTTAATAAAAATTTTAATAAAATACATTAAATTTTTACCGATTTTGAATTGTTATTCGCATTACCGCTAAATTTTTGCTGATTACTGAAAAAATTGCAATAATAATTTTTTTTTAAATCAGTATAAAATTATCTGGTAATGCCTACTAAATTTCATTGTCAGTAAAAATATGACAGAAAAATATGTTATGCAATAAATTTTAGATATCAGCCAACTTTTAGACTTGCCACTGTTTTTCAAGAGTATGAATATAGCGAAGAGACACATTATATCCACCACTTAAATAGGAAATATTCAGAATTTTATATAAGAAGACAAACAAAAATATCTTACCGTGTGCATCTTTAGATGATACTGAACCACCCATACCGGAACCACCGCCTCCAACGCCACCGATGCCGCTACTGCCAACACCACCACCACCACCACCACCAGCACCTGCGGAGCCTAAACCATGTAGCGATGCCGAGGATGAATGCAGACGAGCTAATGCATTTTGTGTTGGTAGCAACACAAATAAAAGTATCATAAAAATCCAACTAAAAGTAATGGCTGGTGATTTGTTCCTGGCGGTTTAAGAAATGTTCGTGTTTTTGTTGTTGAACTTTTTAAACAGCAACAACTTTGCCACGTTTTTGGCATGAAGATATGACATTTATAACAATTCATTTTATGTTTTTTTTTTTTTTTTTTTTCAACAATCAACTTGTTCACAACACAATATGCTACTTCTCCGCTTCTGATCAACTCGCAAATTTTTTTTTTTGGACGCAAGAATTCGGTTTTCTTTTCTTTTGACTTCTCTTTGTAATGTCTTTAGTAATTGAAATGAATTTTTCATCAACTCAATGATAGTTTTAATTTTTTTTTTAGTTTTTTCCTTCGGTTTGTTTACTGGAAGCCTTTCAGTTTATAACAAGCAAATGATATGGTTTTGGTAACTGCAAATAAAGTGAGAGAATAAAATTGCTTAAAATAAAGTTGTAACTTAATTAATCACAGAATATTAAAAAAAATAGCTTTTTTTATTAACTAGTTCTGGGTAAATGCTGCGAAGGTATGTTGTGGAAAGAATAATAAATAAAAGTTGTTAACTTGTAAGTGACTCCAATAAATTCTGTGGCCTCAAGGCATAACAGCATGAGTCCTATCCTATCCTGTTACATACCGTATTTATGTTTAGGTTTGATAAGACTTAATAAAATATTTGCCTGGGACTAAATTACAATTGCAATAATAGCTCACGTTAGTTTTCCAGAATTTTGAAATTGCTCTTCTCAAAAGTTCAAATCAATTCTAAATCAATCAAAGTAAACAAGAAAATTATAATCGGTCAAGACCTACTACAAGAAACCCAATACCATGCGTTTACAATATAGAAAACTAACATAAAAAACATTTGAGTGGCATTGTTGTTAAACACAAGCAATCCAAATTGGACCAAGATCTATGTTATAATTTGAGTCTTGTGGCAATTTAAGTCAATATCATAGAAGTCACTTGTGCGGGGACTAGGTTTGAACATGCACTGATTTCAACCAATTTCAATAGCTTATATACGAAATTTCATAAAATTATAGTTATATTCGTGACCTGTAGCTTGATAGCTTGTAAGCCATGCAACATGGATAGTAGCGTGGTCCTACGTTAAATTGACATTTTTTAAATGGCGATTTTGGCGAGTGTCTGGGTCTAGTTTGTTTCTTTTCAATATAAAGTTAAATATTAAATAATGTGCAATAGGATAAAGAAAAGTCGCGCCGGTAATCGATTGAAAATTTCCTACGTTACATTGACATCTTTACACCCTACACCACTATGTGGTTTGGGTATAATGATTGTGATGCTGTTTGTACTTAGCAAAACCATTTGACCTAGATCCAGCATAATCACTTTCTGAGTCGATTTTGCGATGTCCGGCCGTCCGTCTGTGTGTCCATGTAAACCTTGTAATCAAAATACAGGTCGCTAATATGAATATATTTTTATGTAATTTGGTAAGTAAGTTTTCATCGGCCATAGGATGAACGTTATTGAAATTGGTGAATTTCGGGCCATGTTCAGACCTAGTCCCCATACAAATGACCCAAATGACATAAATTGCCATAAGATCCAAATTATCATATACATAGATCTCAGTCAAATTAGGGTTTATGTGTTTATTATATCCATTAATTAGTTATTATTTATTATATCCACTAATTAGTAGTTCAAAAATAATCCCTATAGCACAATTATTAGTCATACGCCCCATATAGAGCTGCTTCCAGATATGCACTTAAATCTATAAAAAAAAAAATATTGCATCGATTTTTCTCAAATTTGGTTCGTGTATTTTTTTTTTTTTCTAAATATAATGCTGGCTAAACACCAGGGAACGGTTGCTTCATCTGTTGTAGCAACAATAATACACACGTAGCAAAAGTTGCCTCAATCAAGCAGTAATATAAAAAGTTTTGATATTTTTCGTTGGTTGATGCAACCGTTGAAGCAACCGTTGCCTGGTGTGTAGCCAGCATAAGTGACTTTACCAAATATGGTCAGGATCGGTCAATTGTTCGACGTAGTCGCCTTGTAAATATAGCATCCGATATGAACTTTTTCATATCTGCAGCCAAAAAAATTTATAATAAGTAAGAAAATTATAGTCGGTCTAGACCGACTATACGATACCCTATACCATGTGTTTAGAGACCCTATCTCATAGGCCCAACTAACTGGACATAGCAAATAAGCATAAACCAAACTTGAGTGGGATTTTTATTAATTTTTTTGGCTGCAGATATAAAAAAGTTCATATCGGATGCTATATCCATATGGGGAATAGGCCCAAAAATGGACCGATCCTGACTATGTTTGGTAAAGTCTCTTGTATTTTGCAAAATTCTATACAAACAAAATTTGAGAAGAATCAGTGCAATATTTGTGTTTTTTGATAGATTTAAGTGAAGATCGGAAAGCAGCTCTGTATGGGGCCTATGACTAAGAGTTGTCCCATAGGGATTATTTTTGGACTACTCATTAATGGATGTAATAAACGCATACAAACCCAATTTGAGTAAGATTTATATGATAATTTGGATCTTATGGCAATTTATGTCGATTTCACAGGGGTCATTTGTATGGGAGTTAGGTCTGAACATGCACCGATTCTCACCAATTTCAATAGCGATCATCCTATGGCTGGTGAAAGCTTATATACCAAATTTCATCAAAATATATTAATATTTGCGACCTGCAGTTTGATTAAAAGGTTTACATGGACACACAGACGGACGAACGGACGGACGGACATCGTTAAATCGAATCAGTCAGTGATTCTGATTCGATCGGTATAATAAAAGATGGGTCTAGGTCAAATATTTTTGTAGTTACAAATAGCAGCACAAAGTCAATATACCCAAACCACATAGTGGTATAGGGTATAAAAATGGAGTGTTGTATGTTTGCTTGTACGTATGTACATTTGCTTGTGGTTTATAGGAGGCTACACCACTGGGCCGATCGTGTTGAAATTTTTACAAGAGGTAACTGCTTATCCAGAAGGAAAAATAGGCTGTATTTTTTTTCAAGTGGGCATGCCACCTCCCATACAAAGTGAATTTTTAAAATCCAATTTTAACATATAATATCTGGAATTCTACGACAGCAAGAGTTCTGATTTGAAGAGTGGTGGAAAAAAGGGCGGGATAGGACCAATGGGCGTGTCACCCACTATATAAAGAAAATATTTAATGTCATATATCTGGGGTACAGTAGTAGTGAAAGCCTTGAAACTTTGTCTGAGTTCAAGACAAAATAAATGTGCGGAATTGGACCAGTGGGCGTGACACCTCCTATACGAAGTAAGTATTTAATATCATATAACTGGAATAGTATAATAGTGAAATCGTTGGCAATTCGTTTCACAAGATATCAATGTCAGTACTCGGAAGAAATGGACGGGATCTGACCAATGGGCGTGGCACCTCCTATACAGAAAAATATGAAGTATTATGAAAATGACAGTCTTGAAACTTTTGACAAGTACATTTATTACCAATGTGAATAGTCGTAGAAAATATGGGCGGACTCGCCAAAATCAAAAATCGCCAAAACCGAAAATTGTGAATAACAAAAATAGCCATAATCAAAAATCGCCACATTAAAAAATAGCACCAAAAAAAAGCAAAAATCCACAAAATCAAATATCACAAAATAAACAAAAATCGTCAAAATCAATAATCGCCTAAACCGAAAATCGCGAATAACTGAAATCGCTGGAAAAAATCGCCCAACAAAAAATTACCAGAATCGAAAGTCGCGAATAACAAAAATCTCAGTAATCAAAATTCTCCAAATTCAAAAATCGCTAAAAGCGAAAATCGCGAATAACAATAATCGCCAAAATCAAAAATCGGCAAAATCAAAAATCTAAAAAAAAAAAATCGCGAAAGTTAAAAATCGCCATAATCAAAAAACGTTAAAAACAAAAATTCCCAAAATCTAAAATCACAAAAAAAAAAAAAATATAAATAAAACAGTTTTATGTATTCCTAGCTTTTTATTTCGATGGGTGTAGCGAAGCGCATTGGGTTAGAGCTAGTGGTTTTATATAAAAGGAAATGACATAAATAAATGATCTCATTAAGAAAATTGTTTATATTGCGTCTCTTAATATCCTTTACAATCATACATTGCTTTTGTATATATGTATGTAACACAGACTTACTGAGCTTCTAATTCTGTAGTCTGTACGTTTTAATTTATCACTAATATTGGCGGGAAATCGAAAAACTAAAGCAAAGGGTATGTTTAACGTTTCCAGATCGAAAAACTTAAAATTTTGTCAAAAAACATAAAATAGCTTACACGTTTTGCCACTTAAAAAGCGTTTTTTTCCCTAAAAGTAATCCCATTACTTTTCAACGGACGCCTTAGAAGAGTTACAACTAGTTATAAAATTCTAAAACTAAAAGTCGATTAAAATGTACAATATTAAATACTATCTGGTAAAAGTTGACAAAATCAATAAAATTTGAGGGTGTCGCAATTGTTTTCCTGTATAAATTTCCTACTTTTTATTACTGCTAGCCGTAACATAAAATAAATTAATAACATATCACATGCAACGTGTTAACAAATATCTATATCTATATCTTAAGACCCATTTTGTAAAGCTATCAACAAATTAAAATTGAACTTCCGGTTATCATATATCCACAAAAGCTGCTACATCATCATTCAGACTTAAAAATGGAGTGTTTATTTAAGTTTGTACAAAATGCCATGTCATCAAAAAGCAGGATGAGTAGAAAACATACGTAATTGGATATTTGTACTCTATTTTTATATGCAGAACCGTTCACATGTATTTATTTAATATGCTTGCATGTTTTTGTTGTTGCTGCTGCTGAATGAGTGTATGTTGCAAAGGTATGCTCCTTTCATAGTCTACACATCCGGCATTTATGGTTCTTTAAATGTAGGGTAGTAGCAAACAATAAAAACAAACCGGAAACGAAGCCTGTTTCCGTTTAGTTTCACATGCACATACATAGATATTTATAATATATATATATATATATATATGTATATTAGGGCGGGTCGATTTGTAGGGAGGAAAAAATCCGCCCAAGTGACAAGGAAAATCATAATCTAGGGATCAAAATAAGAAACTTTGCCCAAAGAACCATACGTCTAAAACGAATTCTGATGTCCCGACTTTTGACCTGTCTGTCTGTCTGCCATTCCCCCTCATCCCATTGATCTGAAACTTGGCCCATAGTCTTGTTGTGACTACAGATTAATTTTAAGTCACGCAGAGTCACGCATAGTCACGGAGTGATCTAGAAGTTATTTACCCTCATCCGATCGATCTTTTTGAATATATAATATAGTCAAGGCGTATGATTGTTATTTATTATCAGAGTAGAAGATACGTAATTTTAATATTAAATCAAACATTGTCAGCCCAATTCTAAACAAAAAAAAAATTGTGATTTTTGGAAATGTTTGTGTAGGGGGTTCCAAGGGGTATGCCACTGGCATGGTTGGGTCGGCCCTCCAAAGTTAGTGGGGTCGATCATACATTTGGACTCGATTGGGGCACTCTAAATGGGTCAAAGTGAGACAGACAGACAGGTCAAAAGTGGGGACATTAGAATTCGTTTTAGAGGTATGGTTCTTCGGACAAAGTTTCTTATTTTGATCCCTAGAATACGGTTTTTCTTGTCACTTGGGCTATTTATAAATCGATCCGCCCTAATATATATATATGTATATATATATATATATATATATATATATATATAGCAGAATATATTCAGATACAGCTCAGTGACATGGCATGTTATTTTAAACAGTAACTTGCTTGGTTGTTTACAAAAGTATAACAAAAATATATAAATATAATTTGTACTTGTCTCAACATAAGAAGCTTTAATAAAAAATACAACAAATTAAACCATGACAAGGGATTTCAAAATGTTTGTCATTATTGTAAATCATCTTCAGTGTTAGTTTAACAACTTATCAGTCTTCTTCTGCATTTGAAGTGCACTATTGCTTAAAACTTTAGGGTTTTTATAGATCATAAGAAAATCCTGAAATAATTTTTAATATTTAAAATATGTTTCCAGTATCTCGTTTTCACTATATCATTCTCACTGTTGTCAGTTGTATGAAAAAAAAGGGTTGTAATATTGTGCCATTTGACATCTAAAATTAAAATGTCAACATTGGTAAAAATACTTTCGTTCGACTGTCGGATTTTTCTTTTTTTAAGGGGCAATTTGTTTTTGTCAGTAAATATTACCTGATAATTATTTATAAATCAATTTTTTTGCATTAAATATTCCTAAGAACTTGATTTGCAACTATCCCGGCTCAATGTACATTATTTTTACTATTTTGTTTAAGTTTTTCCCAGAACTGTTGTTAATTCTAATAAATATATGTTTCTAAATGTATGGGCTATTTGTTATAAACTCTCGTTTTTCAATTCTCTAGTATTTACATTATTTAAGTTTATTACTCCCTCTACAATAATTTTTAGCACTTATCTATTTAACTATTTTATTTTCATGCTACAATAATAACAGCCATCTTCCTTACTCAATATACTACACCAGCAAAAACAATATCCTTGTTGCTGCAGCACTCATACCATCACTCACACAAGCACTTACATACTCACATACTTACACACACTAACAACCTCATTTGTCTCAACATCCCTACTCGTCGAAAAGGTACTTTAACACAATCATACACATTTATCTAATGTTGCAAAAGACAAACTTATGTTGTTTTTGATGGGTTTTCATACATTTTATTTTGTTTTTCTTTTTTTCCCACTCTAACTGCTACTTGTCTTCTACAGAGATGACGATAATGGTCATTGAAGCGATCATTGAATATATGATTTTGACAAAAATAATATACGAGAAATACAAAACAAAAAAAATCGACAATCAACTTTATGCAACACTAACCAATAGTGGAGTGTAAACCGTATATGTCGTTTGCCCTTGAGTTCAATAATAATGAATTGTTTTAAACGAATTTAAAATTTTTCAGCAAAAATCGGAAGCAAATTATTGAAATCATAGCCACGCCATGAAACATACTATTATCAATTCCATATTAACTCTTCTGTTTGTGAGAAGGTATCTGGGGACCTTTTTAATTTTCAGACTCTCATAACTCCTTAATGTTGTATGGGTTGAATACTCGAACCGCACATATGTTCCAAGAAATGAATCGATTAAAGCTGGTTTTAAGGCGATACGAACAATAGTTTACATTTCATCGAGGTTTAATGACGTTTAGTACGTGGATTAGTGATGAGGTCCGTACGGTACTATTATTAAAAGAAAATGAACTCTGTTGAAACGCTAATGAGTTCTGTTGAATTGTGTGTTTTTTCTTGTTAATTATACTTCTTTTTTCAACTGAATGCTTACAAAGCGATTTCTATGCTAAAACAAGACTTGCTACATCTTTTCTACCGCATGTGGAAATCAATGAGAAGCAAGATGAAGATGACGAAGATGAATTAGAAATAGCTCCTGCCCCCACCGAAACTTCTGACAATTATTTTACATCTAAAAATGGTACGAAATGGAGCAAATTTGCACCAGCGAATACCTGCATTCGTGCTTACAACGTGGTCGACTACACAAGAAGGAAACCAGGACCAGTAAGGAACACATATTATACCTACATCATTTTCCGTAATTCCATCAACGAAGATATGGGGTATATTAATATACGGCAAACCAATCAAAAAGCCAGGGAACTAACAGTATTTGCAAATCCGACGAAGGAAATGAAACCAATCACTCTAAAAGAGTTTGATGCATTTTCGGCTATCGATTTGCATGCTGAGCTATCTTAGTTGTATAGTGAACCTGCTAAGGAACTGTGCTCCAATATACAAAGCCGCATTATCATACAATCGATTTATGCTCATCAAAATATGCATTCATTTTGATAACGCAAATACACGACAGCGCACAGTGGACCATATTTTGAGAAGGCGGCCAAAAATCATTTTTTTTTTTTGTTACCGATTTTAAAGTTATGTCATCCATTTGAAAGTAAATACTAGTTACCCTTGGGAGCCAAATAATTGGGACTCTATCTCAACCACATCGCAGCGAACAAGGTCTTCGAAAATGGGCTTTCTCAGTATTTATTGTATATTGAAGTGAAATAAATTTTGTTTAATTTTGTGCCTTCCATGCTATTAATGCTAAAAATGTAAAATCACTGTGTCATTCCGAAATTAAAAAAAAAAAATTTAAAAAAGGTCAAAATTTTCAGTTTCCGCCCATGTGCACCAGAACAATTTTTCTGACCCAAGTTTAGATATTTTCTGCAAAATTTATGAATACAAAACTTGTCCACTATGTGGTTAGGATATATTAAGTTTGAGGTGATGTTTGTAACTGCCAAAAATATTGGACCTTTATCCATCTTT
The DNA here is from genome assembly GCA_963682025.1 of Cordilura impudica. Taxonomy (NCBI): domain Eukaryota; kingdom Metazoa; phylum Arthropoda; class Insecta; order Diptera; family Scathophagidae; genus Cordilura; species Cordilura impudica. Next base: position 258,767,345 of record OY821518.1, on the reverse strand, counting down.
AATTATACGGATCGACTCAAAAACACTTTCAGAGTCGATTAAACGATGTCCGTTCGTCCGCCTGAGTGTTACGAAAACAAAAGTTGGTCGCACCGGTGCACCGCGGTGTATTTTTTTGCGTGAGTTTTCAGGAGTTGTTATGTACTTATAAAATGCGCTTAATTGTTACAGGTACATTTATATAGGTCTCTTTCAAAAATATTAATAGCCTAAATTAGAGTTTTATAGATTAAATACCTGACAAAATGGGAAACAATTTAAATAACAGGTAAATGGTAAAAAAAAACTGTTGCGACATAGCCCTTTAAGATATGAGCAGGTATGCTTCACCTTTTAAAAGGGGTTAGGGTGTGGGTTTTTTATGCTTCTAAAAGTGGTAATAAAATATAAAAATTTGTAAATGGTAAAAAAAAAACTATTGCGACATAAAACTTTAAGATATGAGCAGGTATGCTTCACCTTTTAAAATGGGTTAGGGTGTGGGTTTTTTATGCTTCTAAAAGTGGTAATAAAAGATAAAAAATTTTATTTTACATAATTGCAAGAAAGAGTATTTATAATAGTGTTTTCACAATTATTATTCATTACAATTTGTGCAATGGCTAAGTACTGTTACAGAAATCTGGCAGATAATTATTTTCAACGAAATGATGTAGACGATGTAATTTTGCACATAGTGAGCAACGACCTCTTTAAGAATTGTAACATAGAAGACATTGAAATGCACAAAGGAAAAATTACTAATTTTGCATCGAATTTGAAAAGACGGTACATTGAAACAAGGCAAAGATGTACAAACGTTACCAAGACTGGTTAATAAAGGAACTTATTTTTGAGAGTGCATCTACAACTGCCAACGAAAGTGGAAAAAAGGGTCGACCAGCAAAACCAATTGGCGGATGTAGTGAAAGATCTCGAAGGCGCAAGCTGGAGAATATCAATGACCAAATTTTTCAAAGAATTATTAAGGATTCATTTTTGCACCAAATTCAACCAACCCAAAATAAAAAAAATAAAATTAAAATAATTGAAAAAATAGTAGAAGCGAGCCTAAGGCGCAACAAGAGGATTTTGAAAAGCATTCCTACACCAATTGAAGATAAGAAATTTATGCCGGAAGAAGCGTTCGCCCTATTTTTGGATTTGAAATTGACCAAAAATCAATATAAGGAATTGCGGAAGCGAACCAATGAAAAGAATTGTGGGATTTTTCCAGAGTATCGAGATTTAGTTTCTGCCAAAAAAGAATGCTTACCATCTGCTATTATTGTCACTTCAACATCAGCAGAAATAAAATTGCAAGATATCCTTGCAGAACGATTGCTAAATACGCTTGATACTGATCATTTTAAAAAAAATTGGTAATGGCAGCATTACTTTAATTTCTAAATGGGGATGTGATGGATCCTCTGGTGAGAAACAATACAAGCAATTTAATGCCGAAAATTCATCAGATGCTAATTTATTTATGGTATCTTTCTTTCTATTACGCTTAACAAAAAGATATAGCGTCTAAGAGCCGTCAACTAGTAGAGCAACAGTAATCGATATATGGAAAAATGAAATTCCTTCTTCAACAAAGTATTGCAGACCAATTAAATTTGCATTCAAAAAGGAAACCAAAGATGTCATAACTGAAGAAGTTCAAAAAATAAAAGATCAAATTAAGGAACTTCAACCAGTAATATTTAAATTTGATGACCAAGACATTGAAGTACATTTTAAAATGTGTTTCACAGTGATTGATGGAAAATTTGCACAACCTTTAACTGGAACAAAGTCAACGTCAAGCTGCATTATATGCCAAACGACATCAATTCAATTAAGCCAACCCCCACCAGAAGACGATAGTTTTAAGGAAGCCTACGAATTTGGAATGTCCCCTCTTCATACTAGAATACGTTTCATGGAGCATATTCTTAAATTGGGTTATGATTTGGATTTTGGTCCGTTAGGCGAAACACTGAGAAAAAATAAAGAAAATGAAGAAAAAAGAAAGCAAAAAAAAAAAAACAAATTCGACAAAAATATCTACAGCTAGGCCTCGTAATCGACCAACCAAAACAAGGGGATGGAAACACAAATGATGGAAATACTGCAAGGAGATTTTTTCTGATCCGGAAACTGCAGCATCTATCACAGGTGTAGATCATGAATTAATAAGACGATTCAAAATCATATTACAAGTTCTAGCATGCAGCAGAAAGATAAATGCAAAAAAAAAAATTGGAGAGTACGCCAATAAAACAGCTATACTTTATAATGAAAAATACTCTTGGAGATATATGCCATCCACAGTTCATAAAATTTTGCACCATGGGGAACAAATAATTCAAAATAATATGCTACCAATAAAAAGGAACAAAGACTACAGATTATTTCGCGAGCACAAGACAAGGAAAATGTCCAGATGTTGTACTAATGAAGATCTTATCACTATTTTGTTGTGCACTCCAGATCCATATATGTCCAACATTCGCCAAAAATGGAAAACTACCTCTATTAAATCAGACGAAGAAGCTAAACAACTTCTAGAAGATGAAAATCAAGTCTATTTAGAAGAAATTTTTACTAAAATTGGTTGATTTAAAGTACTTTTTTATTACACTAACAATAAGTTACACTTTTTTTATATATGAGCCGATGGCCTTAGCAGCTAGTGCTTAGTTAATATAATTTTGTAATAATTTATTATTACATAGTTATTAAATAAATAAATAAATAAATAAATTTTTTATATAGTTAAAAAATTTTCTTGATTTAAAAATTTATATATTTTGTAAATTTACAATAAAAATTTTTATATTTCATAAATTTACCATAAAAATTTATATAGAAATATTTAAAAAGACAATAAAAAAAATTTATCTAAGGCAAAAACATACGAGTTTTTCATTGAAACTTCTCTATCTTGAACCAATATAAGGTGACTTTTACGTTCGCTGCTTAATAAATTATATTTTAGCTCGGGATCTTTCAAAAAAAAAAAAAAAACAACTTTTGGCCCTTGTGCACATTAGAACTAAATAGTTTACGGGGGCCAAAGTTGGCATTTTCTGAAAAAATTAACTTAAAAAATTTTTAAAAAGCATTAGTTTTAAAATAACTGAAAAAATAAGACATTATATTTAAAAAAATTCAACTACAAATGAAAATGTATTTTAAACCCCCCGTAACTTTTTTCATTTTCGGCCGAGAATTACGTTCTGCAGCAAAACTTAAAGGATAAAGTCTCACCTACCAAACAAATAAAACCACATATCAAAATTACAATCCAATCAAAAGTTATAGATCTTTGACCGCCTTCTCGTCAAATGGTCCACTGTGCGGCGTGATTAACCAACAGTAAAACTGCTGCTATTGACGATGTTTGACAAATGTTGAAGGCCAATTTGGTGCAGCTTACGGCATAAAGCCAAGTACCGCATAAATGTATAGTGGCTGTGCGAATCGAAATCATTTTATGCCTAAAAGGAATGATTTATTCTGGGAAGTTGCTTGAACGTGATTGTAGGAAGGCTTATAAAATATAATTATTTAAAAAGATATGAATGCAATAAAATTATAATGCCTATTGTTTCCGTGTGTGTTCCTCTTTCCCGAGCTTTCTTAAAGCCCTTCATGATATAGTATCATTAAGGAAGCTGATCCTATCGAAGGCGTATTTTTCATGACTGGCATTTAGAATTTTTTCCCATATATTTTATATAATTTCACAACTTTCTTAAGGCGGTAAAAGTTTTCTATTTGAAACGTGCTGATTACAATTCTCTAAATCAGGTGTGAAAGTGCAAACACTAACCCATATAAAGAAAATATTTTTTCATATTTTTATTCCCATGTAACGGGTGATTTTTTTGAGGTTAGGATTTTCATGCATTAGTATTTGACAGATCACGTGGGATTTCAGACATGGTGTCAAAGAGAAAGATGCTCAGTATGCTTTGACATTTCATCATGAATAGACTTACTAACGAGCAACGCTTGCAAATCATTGAATTTTATTACCAAAATCAGTGTTCGGTTCGAAATGTGTTTCGCGCTTTACGTCCGATTTATGGTCTACATAATCGACCAAGTGAGCAAACAATTAATGCGATTGTGACCAAGTTTCGCACTCAGTTTACTTTATTGGACATTAAACCAACCACACGAATGCGTACAGTGCGTACAGAAGAGAATATTGCGTCTGTTTCTGAGAGTGTTACTGAAGACCGTGAAATGTCGATTCGTCGCCGTTCGCAGCAATTGGGTTTGTGTTATTCGACCACATGGAAGATTTTACGCAAAGATCTTGGTGTAAAACCGTATAAAATACAGCTCGTGCAAGAACTGAAGCCGAACGATCTGCCACAACGTCTAATTTTCAGTGAATGGGCCCTAGAAAAGTTGGCAGAAAATCCGCTTTTTTATCGACAAATTTTGTTCAGCGATGAGGCTCATTTCTGGTTGAATGGCTTCGTAAATAAGCAAAATTGCCGTATTTGGAGTGAAGAGCAACCAGAAGCCGTTCAAGAACTGCCCATGCATCCCGAAAAATGCACTGTTTGGTGTGGTTTGTACGCTGGTGGAATCATTGGACCGTATTTTTTCAAAGATGCTGTTGGACGCAACTTTACGGTGAATGGCGATCGCTATCGTTCGATGCTAACAAACTTTTTGTTGCCAAAAATGGAAGAACTGAACTTGGTTGACATGTGGTTTCAACAAGATGGCGGTACATGCCACACAGCTCGCGATTCTATGGCCATTTTGAGGGAAAACTTCGGAGAACAATTCATCTCAAGAAATGGACCGGTAAGTTGGCCACCAAGATCATGCGATTTGACGCCTTTAGACTATTTTTTGTGGGGCTACGTCAAGTCTAAAGTCTACAGAAATAAGCCAGCAACTATTCCAGCTTTGGAAGACAACATTTCCGAAGAAATTCGGGCTATTCCGGCCGAAATGCTCGAAAAAGTTGCCCAAAATTGGACTTTCCGAATGGACCACCTAAGACGCAGCCGCGGTCAACATTTAAATGAAATTATCTTCAAAAAGTAAATGTCATGGACCAATCTAACGTTTCAAATAAAGAACCGATGAGATTTTGCAAATTTTATGCGTTTTTTTTAAAAAAAAAGTTATCAAGCTCTTAAAAAATCACCCGTTAGTACACTAAGAAAGAAATTATCTGAAATGATATGTCTTAAAATGCTTTTTAATATAATCTTTATAATCTTTTAGTCTGAATAATTTGAAAACATATTAAACATTCTGCTTAAGCCTTAAAGTTATAAGTGGAAAAAAATCACTTTCCCAATTCCAATCTTAATACATATAGCTCATTTTGCAAAGTAATAATTCCAACAGATTTTTCCAAGTGGTTTTTAATTCACAGCTGCAAACAATTTTTTAAACGGAATCATACAATCATAGACAACAACAAAATGTCCGTTGAAAATCTCGGTTGCTTATGTGTACCAATAAAGCATACGAAAGTATTCTTGAGAAAATGAGAAAATTATTAAAGAAAAAATCAATATCCTATTTTTAAGCGTGGATGAAGATCAGTTCTGTTATAGGAATATATAAGCACTGCTAGTGCCGGTGGCTTTATATATGATGAAATTTTTTATTATACAAAAAACATAAAAAGAATTTGAAAAGTAATATGTATTCCAGCGAGCAGAAAATGGGATTGCCAAACAATTACATGTTCGATCAGGACAAAGCTCACGGCAGCAAACACTAAGTTGTGGCTTATTAACAGTACCCCGCAATGGCTAAAAATTTCTAACCAGTCTCCAAACATTAATCCAATATAACAACACTGGAATTATTTGGACAGAAGAGAGTTAGATTTAAAGTTGGAGAAATAATAATCAAAAATTGTATAAATTAAGCATTTTCGAATTAATTTTCTTTAAAAAAATTAATAACAATCACAAATTTTTTTGTGTAAATAAAGGTTATTTTTATTTATTTATTTATTTATTTATATTAATTACAATACAAAGTAAATTTGTATTCTAATTTGGGTCCACGGATAAGCAGGGTGACAAAGACCATTTGGCTGGTTTTTGCAGCGACAGACCAAAGCCTCTGATGGGAATCGAACCCACGACCCCCGCATGATAGGCAAGCACGCTACCTACTCACCTACGGGGGTGCTTATAAAGGTTATTTTTATTTTGCTATAGTCTCTATAGCTTCAGGCTATAATGAGTTTGTGCTGATGATTGTGACTACCAGAAATATTTTGTAATTTTGTATTTTAAAGGCTACTTTTTTATTTGACAGTAATGATCATTACACTCTACTGAGCAGCTTCGCTCTTGAAAAATGCTGCCAAATGTTACAAATTTACTTTGAAAATTAGTCATCGATTCGCACAATTTATAGACGACTTCGTGATCTATATGGCGCACATAATCGTTCATCTGAACAAGCCATCCATCGAATTCTGAACAGATTTCATACCACATACTCTCTAAATGATACAATAACACCAAAACATCGAAGGAATGTGCGTACTGAACAGAATATTACCGCGGAAGAAGAAAATGGAAAAATGTCAAAATTTATCGTTTCGACATTGGTGCACTGCACTGTTTGGTGCGGCTTAAACGCTGGTGGAATCATCGGATCTTATTGTTTAAAAACTTAAGTTGAAGCTCGCGTTACCGTCAATGTAGGCCATTACCGCACCATTATCAATAATGTTTTGTTTGAAAATGTGAGTGGCATTGATCCGGGCGAGATGTGGTTTCAACAGTATGGTGCTGGCACACGTTGACTGCAACCAAAATTTGGCGACAAACTGATTTCGAGATATGGGCCTGTCAACTGGCCTTCAAGTTCGTGCGATTTCACACCTCTCGATTATTTTCTGGGGCTACATTAAGTCACAGGTTTATATTTATATAGCAGAAATAATTGATGCTTTGTAGATGCGGCCAGTAATGCCCCAAAAATGACTCAATATCGGATGTCCAGAATAAGCTTCATCAAGAACATCCCCAATGTCAGTGCCAGCTATTGGTCTTTTTAAAAAAAACACCCTTTATTAAACTTGTCCTAGACCCAGCTATATAGTCGCTGTAGCTGTCCATAAAATACCGAACACATTCAAGTTGCATTGTTAAAAACCCTGTTGCTGGCTACATAAAAATTTTCATACCAGATGCTATTTTTATATGGCACTATTTGGTAAAGTCGCTTATTTTTTGCCAAAACACGAACAAACCAAATTTTAAGAAAAAAAAAATTTTAGACTAAGAATTGTCCCGCAGAATATATTGTTTTGACTAGGGATTATTACGTATAATAAAACATGAAAACCAAATTTTACCAAGATCTATATGATAATTTGAATATTAAGGCAATTTGATTCCATTTCATGGTGTGAGCATGAAGCGATTTTGAACAGCTTGTAACAACGAAAATGACTTTTTCTTTGCGTCGTTCATAACAAACACAATCAACCACTCAACCGAGTATTAACATAATTAAAAGAGCAAATAAATATACAAAACTAAACACCGATCACCAGCAGTATAACAACGTAAACAATTACACCATCAAAGTCACACCAACACAAGCTACAACTAAATACACACACACAACCACACATTAATAGAACCAACTAACCAACCAGTGAGTTGAAATGTATATTTACACAATAATGATGTTTTAATTCTCACTTGGTTAATAAATTTAAGTGGATAAGAAGGCAGTGTTGAGCTGAGTGAAAAGAGTGAAGATTCGATACAAAACGACGTGGGGACACATTACTGAAAAGTAAACTATCCATTTTAAAGGCGATCGGTACCGGTTGTCATACATATTACTCCAGCGGCTTAACGGCGGTCTGCTCCCGATTACTCCAGCGGCTTAACGGCTGTCTGCTCCCGATTATTCCAGCGGCTTAACGGCTGTCTGCTCCCGATTACTCCAGCGGCTTCCCGGCTGTCTGCTACCGATTGCTGTCGATCCTGCCAAGGCTATATCTGTCATCAACCGAGCCACCATCAATGAGGGTGCTATTGCCGTCACCTGCCGAACGTCTAACGTTGCCGAAGTTGGTCTCGCACCCAACTGGGCCACCAGCTCGGACGAAGTTATTGCCGTCGCTTGTCGAACGATCGATCCGGCCGAAGCTATTGCTGCCAACAACTTCGCCACCATCACTAGCGAGTTTATTGTCGTAGCTCGCCGAATAATCGATCCTGCCGAAGCTATTTCTGCCGACAACTGAGCCACCAGCACCGACGAACTTGTTGCCGTCGCTTGTCGAACGATCGCTTCGGCCGAAGTTATTGCTGCCGACAACTTAGCCGCCATCACTGGCGATTTTATTGTCGTCGATCGCCGAACAATCGATCCTGCCGAAGCTATTTCTGCCGACAACTGAGCCACCAGCACCGACGGAGTTATTGCCGTCGCTTTTCAACCGATCGATCCGGCCGAAACTATTGGTACCGACAACTAAGCCACCATCACTAACGAGTTTGTTGCTGCCGACAACTTAGCCACCATCACTGACGAATCTATTGTCGTCGTTTGCCGAACGGCCAATTCTTGCCGAAGCTGTCACCGTCGCTTGACGAGCAACCAATACTGTCGTCAACCACAGTACCATCATTGTCTAAGCTATTGCCGTCACCAACGTCATCTGCCGAGCGAACCATATTGCCGAAGTAATCACCACCATCTACCGAATCACCGATATTGCCGAAGTCATCGCCGCCACCTACCGAGCCATCAATATTGCCGAAGCTATCGTTACCACTCACCGAGCAGCCAATATTGCCGAAGGTATTGCCGCCGCCTACTCTACTAGCGATTTTGCCGACGATCACATATATCATCCACGATTGCTGTCATTTATGTTAAATATATATTTTGAAATAAAGCTATTAAGTAACCTGAAGAGAGATAAGACTTAACGCGTTTGTTTGCATAAGGTTTGAGGGTCCTTAAGCTGACCCTGGAACGCCTGATTTACCAGCCGTTGAATAAAACCCCGTTACAAGCTTCAGCAAAGATCTATTTTTGGTCGTTGGCAGCTTATAAACCAAATTTCATTAAAGTAATTTATATTTGCGATCTGTAATTTTAGTACAACTTTTGCATCGCCAAACAAACAGACAGTAATCTTCACAATTTCTTGCAGTCATCTTGGAACAACTTCTGCTAAATATGGTAAGTAATGTTCTCGATATTTATTACTTTGACGCATTAAAGTTATCACAAAATAGTATAACTGTTACATTGACCGCAGCTCTTTGCACATAATATGAGCTGTAGACGCAGGTCAAAACCAAAGAAATTCTCTAACAGGAGACTCTGAACCATTTTCTTCTGTGTAGTCTAATGTAAAACTACAGAAAGACACGTTCTTAATCAAAGAAATTTTATGAAAAAATTCAAGCTATTAGATGCGAAATACCTTTAAGATGAAAAACCATACTATTCCCTTTCTCTACGTTTTAGACAGCATTAAGATAAAGATCTTTGAAATAAGGCCATGTCAGAGACCAGCAATGAATCGTTTTTTCACTACTCACAGTCACTCATGATATAACGATGATCCCAATAATGTCGACTTATAAGTATAAATAGCAATAAATATGAATTTGACGTAGACATCACACTCACGCCATCATACTAAAAAAAAAATACACTTTATACATGTACAAATACAAGTATATTTTTACGTGTGCATTAGGGTAGCCCTTAACCATATATAATTTATTTAAGTTTAAAATTTTGCTGTTCCCAACCCCTGATCCTGTTCAAATGATAAAAAAAACAAGGGCTACGGAAAATTTTAGCTTAATCAGTAAACTTTAAGGCGACCCTCAAATAGCTTCAAGTAATGCATATTGATTAACTCCATTACAAAAATGTGTATTATTACTTAGCTCCTAACTTGTCCGTTACTTTTTAGAGAAATGTATGTGGAATTGCTTGGTCCTCCCAGCAATTGTTTAAAAACATTTCAAATCAAATTTCCCGCAAGTTAATTATAAAAAAATTTTTTTAAATAAATCACATAACTTCGATAAGAGCAACGCGCATTTATTTACTATTATACTTTTGATAAAATTTAAACATAATGTAAGCGAAATAACAATATATTTTATTTTTTCATAAGAGAGAATTTAGTAGCAGTTCGGCATTTTTTACGCTCTCCGGCAACAATTTGTTATATAAATTGTTTCTCCATTTCATCTTTGTAAGAATGTTATAATAATCTTGAATGACTTTGATACCTCTTCCTGCAACCACATTCACAACAATGATGATCTGAAGTTTTTTAATTTCACTATTATAACAAACATCATCATTCCATGTTGTAGGGTTTTTGTACAGAAAATTGGAGCTGATAGAAAATTTCGTGAAGAAATTTTTTGAACAAGAAGTTACAAAAGACGGAAACTTGATTTTGGATATTGATGAAAAATCGTTTGGGTGAAGAATGTATAGCTTTGTATTGTATTGATTTGTATCTTCTTCCTGTTCTTCACTTCATTTAACCTCCAGCATAACTTGAGCCATACTTGTCTTAACATATATTCGAACATTGTCATCAAAAAAGGAAAGAGCCACAGTTTCGAGAAATAAGTAGCAAAAATGGAACGATCCTGACTATTTTGCGAAAATATATACAAACAAAATTTGAGATGAATCAGTACAATATTTTTGTTTTTTGGTAGATTAAAGTGAAGATCGGGAAGCAGCTCTATATGGGACCTATGACTAAGAGTTGTCCCATAGGGATCGTTTTTGGACTATTCAATAACGGATGTAATAAACATATACAAACCCAATTTGACTAAGATCTATACGACAATTTGGATCTTATGTCAATTTATGTCGATTTTATAGGGGCCATTTGTATGGGGGCTAGGTCTGAACATGGACCGATTCTCACCAATTTCAACAGTATTCATTCTACGGCCGACAAAAGCTTATGTACCAAATTTCGTCAAAATATGTTCATATTTGCGACCTGCACTTTGATTACAAGGTTTACGTGGACACACAGACGGACGGACGGACGGACGGACATTGTTAAGTCAACTCAAAAAGTGATTCTGATTCGATCGTTATAATTAAAGAAGGGTCTAGGTCAAATATTTTTGGTTGTTACAAACAGCAGCACAAAGTCATTATACCCAAACCACATAGTGGTATAGGGTATAAATAACTTTACAGAAGACAATTTCAAAAACTCATGATCGATGAGGGCCGCCTTAATGAAGTAAGACTTAGCTGAAATTTTGCACGTACGTTTTTTTGATGATTGTAAGCTAAGCTTTTCGAAAGTTGAAAAATAAGGGCCACCCTAGTGTGCATATGTATATTTACCATACTAACGAATCATAATTATTATACATCATTTATAAACACTCAAAAACATCATAAATGCTGTTAAGTATGAGTACGATGAGTACCTGAAACTTTAGCACCGATATGTGGTTCGACAACATTTCTACAAGTAGAAATGGGTATAAGTGCAAGAAATTATGAACCATGATTCAACTCTACTCATTTTGCAGTACCCATTGGAAATCTTTGGTTCATATTTGCTTAAGTCATAAGTATATATTCGAAGCAGTGGTTTAGAAGAAATGATTTTTTGTTCACCAGATGGGCGCCATTTGCCACTGTGAATTTTTCAAATAAGCCACCCACCTACCCATTCACTCAAACTAACTACTACAGTATATTGTCTATTCTACTTAGAAATTATGTGGAATAATTAATCAATTATTTCTTCGTCTTTGCTGGCAATTCATAATAAGCAACAAATTGAACATTGCTAAAGACTTGGGCATCCATTTTATTTTTATGTTACATTAACAAAATACTGGAAAACCTATTTCCTCGAAATTTGTTCTGCAATTTCGTAAATATGATTTCCTCCTATTTCCGTTTAATATATACTGGCTTAGTGGGCGTTAGAATATAAATACCGTTGGCATTTATAAGTAAACCAACAAATTAATGAAACAAACACAACTGACTGTAGAGTTTCTGTATTAGACCCAAAGTGCCATGGCTTATCAACATGCTAACGTTAATGTTCTCTGCCATCAAATTCCTCGAAAAGAATGCACAGAAAATATTTTAAGCAACCACGAAAAACTTAACACAGAAAAATATAAATAGATAAATATCCGTTAAACGCCTACTTGACAGAAGAACGCTTGCGAATTCGTAGGAAAACACACACACACAACCAAAAACCACATAGTAAAAATGATAATGAAGCATAAAAATGATGAGCTTAGACCCTTTTGCGGCCCGGTAATACAATAGCACACCGTTAAATTGAAAGCAATCAAAATGAAACATTCAAAAACTAATATAAAAAGTGAAAAGGAATAATAAATTTCAATTTCAACATAATATAACCACGAAAACCAGCAGCAACAATAACAACAACACCAACAAAAACAACAATCAGCAAAATAACAGCAACAAACCCAAGTCATTTATATTTATATATTCCAATGAAAACAAAATAGGAACTAAAAAAAAATATTTTTTAGAAGATGAATAAATGTTAAAGTAAGACTAAGTAAGTAACAGAAGCAAAACATAACATACCAATACATAAACACCAACGGACTTATACGAGTGCCATCGTATGGGTAGTCAAAAGCCCTTTTTTGAAATAAGTAAATAAATAAGGATGGGGAAAAAAAACGCAATGTTAGCAATAATAAAAAAAAATCTGCAGTATTTTATTTCTTAAGGTCATGAACAAGATGGAAAAAAAGACCATCGAAGGAAATTAAATGCGGATGTTGTCAGTCAGTTGGTTGGCATATAAAAAATCATACATACTCACACACACAAATATCTCTAACATTTAAATGAAAAAAGAAAAGAAATATTAAGGAATATAAATAAGAAAAAATAAAAATAAATAATACAATGTTTAACCTTTGAAATAAATTACAGAAGGCACAACAACAGAAACAATAACAGCTCAAATTGCAAAAGGATAAAAATCCATCAAAAAGCAAACAAAAGAGATAAGACGAAAAGAGAGGTTGTATAATAATAAAAAATCATCTATAAAAAAATTCAACTTGTATAAATACAACAGCAAATTTCAAGTCCGTAATACATAAAAAATATTCCATTGAATCTAACTGAATACACACTGAAAATGGCAGCAGTCAAAACAAAAATAATATTATTTTACAATCGAAAAAGACGTGGGCTGTAAAATAAACCAGCTCTCCTCCCTATACTGTAATTTTTTTTATTTTTCCTTATTATTTTATATAAGAAAAAAAAAAGTATGTTAAAAAAATTTTGATGTAGGAATAAACAGATATTTTGTTTCAACTCCAGGGGCATGGGTCAATGCTGTTTGCTGTATGCGCAATGTTCAAAATTTTGGCTCTTCTAAACTTTATGCGGCATAATATTGTGAGACAAGCATAATTATTTCCCAGAATTCAATTCAGCAGCGAAATTTAGCATTCAACATTCAATAAATACTGCAGATCTCATAAAAAAAAACCACTGATGATTGAGACTGAGTCTGTCAGTCGCCTATTGGACCAGAAGATATTGCAATATTGGCATAGTCTTTGTCAATCAATAAATTAGAGGACATCTGTTTAATTGGCAAAGGCTTTCTTTTATTTTTCTATTTCGAATCTCAGTCTCAAATTGAAGAAAATGGAGCTAAATCCTTTATTCTATTTTAATACTGTAGATATCTGTATGACTCTTGTATTGAATATGAAATGAATATTAACATAAACTTTCTTATCCGCTAAGGAGAGCTACATTGAATGAACGTGATCACTGTTGCGATAATATGATATCTCCTACAAAAATTAACATGTGCGATGTCCCAGGCGGCACTTAACGAAACCAATGACCATTTCGACCGCTTTGTGTGATTAAAACGAACATAAAGGATCGTAAAGGATCCTTTTGTCGAATCATTTTTCAAGCGCTGGTCATCAAAATTATTCGAAGAAGACCCAGTTAGATGACTTCTGATGAAGTAAGCTGCCAAATCACTTTGTAAGCATACCCGTGAATGATTTTCAGAACGTTTTTTAATCGCGCATAAGATGAATTAGTTTTTAATCATCAAATCTGCTCGAAATAAATTCAGTTAGGTGTTACTGCCCCGAAAAGCTGACAATATTGTAGTTCTGAAGCGTTCTTCGTAAAGAAGCTTTTCACATTAAAGTTGGCGTTTCAAATCAGTACTGAAGTTTACATTGTTGTTTATTTTTTAGGTTCCGTCAGCCACAAATCATTTTTAAAAATGTCATAATATTAAACAAGTAAGAAAATTATAGTCGGTCGAGACCGACTATATGATACCCTATACCATGCGTCTAGAGACCCTATCTCTTAGGCCCAACTAACTGGATATAGAAAATAAGCATGAACCAAATTTGAGTGGGATTTTTATTAATTTTTTTGGCTGCAGATATAAAAAAGTTCATATCGGATGCTATATCCATATGGGGACTAGCCCCAAAAATAGACCGATTTTGACTATGTTTGGTAAAGTCTCTTGTATTTTGCAAAATTCTATACAAACAAAATTTGAGAAGAATCAGTGCAATATTTTTGTTTTTTGATAGATTTAAGTGAAGATCGGGAAGCAGCTCTATATGGGGCCTGTGACTAAGAGTTATTCAATAGGGATCATTTTTGGACTACTGATTAATGGATGTATTATATACATACAAACACAATTTGACTAAGATTTGTATGATAATTTGGATCTTATGACAATATATGTTGATTTAATAAGGGTCATTTGTATGGGGGCTAGGTCTGAACATGGACCGACTCTCACCAATTTCAGTAGCGTTCATGCCACGGCCGTTCGTGCCACGGCAAATACCAAATTTCATCATAATATATTCATATTTGCGACCTGCAGTTTGATTACAAGCTTTACATGGACACACAGACGGACGGACGGACGGACGTACGGACGGACGGACGGACGGACGGACATCGTTAAATCGACTCAGATAGTGATTCTAATTCGATCGGTATAATTAAAGATGGGTGTAGGTCAAATATTTTTGGTTGTTACAAACAGCAGCACAAAGTCATTATATCCAAACCACATAGTGGTATAGGGTATAAAAATGTCAAATTCATAATTAACTATTTATTTTTTTTGAATATTGCAAACACCATTTCCTTTGCAAAACCAAAAGATCCACATACATAAGCATAATAAAAAAAATCATGTGAGTCCGTTCACAGGGGAGATGTGTAAACATCTAGAAATTAAAGATTTTTGTATGTGAAACAGAAAGCGTCATCTATGTATCTTATAGCAATCAACTGCAGGGGCTCTGCTAACATAAAAATATTTATTATTATTTACTATTTCATTACTACTATTTACTATTTACTAATTTTTCGTTTTTTATTTCTCATTTTTCGTTTTTCGTTTTCTATTTTTCATTTTTTATTTTTATTTTTTCATTTTTATATTTTTATATTTCATTTCTTATTTCTTATTTTTCATTTTTATACCCTATACCACTATGTGGTTTGGGTATAATGACTTTGTGCTGCTGTTTGTAACAACCAAAAATATTTGACCTAGACCCATCTTTAATTATACCGATCGAATCAGAATCACTTTCTGAGTTGATTTAACAATGTCCGTCCGTCCGTCCGTCTGTGTGTCCATGTAAAGCTTGTAATCAAACTGCAGGTCGCAAATATGAATATATTTTGATGAAATTTGGTATATAAGCTTTTATCGGCCATGGGATGAACGCTATTGAAATTGGTGAGAATCGGTCCATGTTCAGACCTAGCCCCCATACAAATTACCCATATGAAATCGACATAAATTGCCATAAGATCCAAATTGTCATATAGATCTTACTCAAATTGGGTTTGTATGCGTTCATTACATCCACTAATTAGTAGTCGAAAAATGATCCCTTTGACCCCATATAGAGCTGCTTCCCGATCTTCACTTAAATCCATTAAAAAACAAAAATATTGCACTGATTCTTCTCAAATTTTGTTTGTACATATTTTTGCAAAATATAAGAGACTTTACCAAACATGATCAGGATCGGTCCATTTTTGGACCTAGTCCCTTTATAGATATAGCATCCGATATGAACTTTTTCATATCTGCACCCAAAAAAATTAATAAAAATCCCACTCAAATTTGGTTTATGCTTATTTTCTATATCGGAGTAGTCGGACCGAAAGATAGGGTCTCTAAACCATGGTATAGGGTATCACATAGTCGGTCTAGACCGACTATAATTTTCTTACTTGTTTATTATACCCTATACCACTATGTGGTTTGGGTATAATGATCCAAATTGTCATATAGATCTTACTCAAATTGGGTTTGTATGCGTTCATTACATCCATTAATGAGTAGTCCAAAAATGATCCCTTTGACCCCATATAGAGCTGCTTCCCGATCTTCACTTAAATTTATTAAAAAACAAAAATATTGCACTGATTCTTCTCAAATTTTGTTTGTATATATTTTTGCAAAATACAAGAGACTTTACCAAACATGATCAGGATCGGTCCATTTTTGGACCAAGTCCCTATATAGATATAGCATCCGGTATGAATTCATATCTGAAGCCAAAAAAAATTAATAAAAATCCCACTCAAATTTGGTTTTTGCTTATTTTCTATGTCCAGTTAGTTGGGCCTAAGAGATAGGGTCTCTAAACGCATGGTATAGGGTATCGTATAGTCGGTCTATGATTTTCTTACTTGTTTTTCATTGTGCATTTTAAATTTTTAATTTTTATTTTTCATTTTTCATTTATTATTTTTCGTTTTTCGCTTTTGAGTTTTCATTTTTAAATTTTCATTTTTAATTTTTTATTTTTCATTTTCTTTTTATATTTTTAATTTTTTATTTTTATTTTTCATTTTTTCATTTTTCCATTTTAATTTTTCATTTTTCAATTTTCATTTTTCGTTTCTCATTTTTCATTTTTTTTTTTCATTTTTCAGTTTCCATTTTTTTTCATTCTCATTTTTTATTTTTAATTTTTCATTTTTCATTTTTCATTTTTTAATTTTCATTTTCAAAGGAACAACCAGCTCTCAAAATTTAAGTTTCATTATTTACAATTTGCCCGTCATCACGAATATATTTCAGAAAATAAATGGCATAAACAGACTATTCCAACTGCAATTTTGCAAAATTCAACCGCAAATGCCATCTATGTATCACTTATAGCAAACAACTGCAGGGGCTCTGGTTATACTTGTGGGGTTGTTGAATTATGTTATACGTATATATTGTGAAATTTTTAATGTTTTACAGCAAAGGGTTGGTGAATTAGCTGAAACAATTTTATACCATAATTTTTTCACCAATACAATCATAAGTCACACCAATTTTGTCTTCTTTTATGAGCGAATTCAAAATCAAGTTGACTTTTAGCTAACTCATTTAGAACTGACTTCTTAAGTAACTTAAAAATAATGCATAGATTAGCCATTTTTTTTTACACCTAACTTCTTCTCGATAAGTACTGAAGTAACTTTTTGCTCACTCAAAACTGATGCAGCAGAAAAAAGTAAGAAAATTATAGTCGGTCTAGACCGACCATACGATGCGACGCTATCTCTTATGTCCAACTAATTAGATATAGAAAATAAGTATAAACTAAATTTTAGTGGCATTGTTAATAATTTGTTTTGCCTTCGGATATAAAAAGTTCATATTGGGTGCTATAACTATACGGGGCCTATGTCGAAAAATGGAGCGATCCTGACCATATTTTGTAAGGTCACTTATTTTTTGCAACAACATATAAAAACCAAATTTGGGAAAACTCTGTGCAATATTTTTGTTTTTTTGCTAGAGTTTAGTGAAGATCTGGACGGATGGACAGACATCACTAAATCGAATCAGAAATTGATTCCCAGTCGATCGCTGTAATAAAAGATGTGTCTAGGTCAAATTTTTTTGGTAGTTACAAACATCAGCACAAACTCATTATACCTAAACCACATAGTGGTATAGGGTATAACAAGAGAAGAAAAACGAGTAAAACGTAACTGTTAATATGTTTGATTTCTTCTCGATAAGTATTGAAGTAACTTGTTGCTCACTCAAAACTAATGCTACAAAAAACAAGAGACGGAACACCAATATGCATAGCCATAGTTATGCATATGATTTTAAATCAGTTTGTTTTTTGGTTTCAACTGATGAGTACGGCAAAATAAAAGTGAAAAAAGAAAATTAATAATATATTATAAAAATCTATTATATACAATACAAATAATATTAGACATAAATAATAAAGCTTAGAAAAGATTAAAAGATTAAATAATAAAATAAATTAAATAAACACGTGTCGCTAAATTCTGTATTAAAAAAAACTAAAAGTGAGAAAACTGAAATATTAACATATTATAAAAAATTATTAATTACTATATTATTATTATTATTAAAGATATAAAAAAGAATAAAAGATTAAGCAATTAAAAAAATTCAGATAGAATATAAATAAAATGCTTTTAAATACGAGGGGTGGAAGTAAAAGGAACTTAAAGAGAATAATAAAAATAGAGAAGGCTATTTACGTAGAAAAACTGAGAAGGTATATTAACATATACATTTATTTTACCTTCGAACTTGTATTCCCAAATTAATTTTTGTATCATTTAATAGATGCAAATAGTGCTAACGGAGCAGAAGATCTGGAAAAATCATTTAGAAATGCGCTTAAATAAATTAAAAAGCTACATTTCTAAGCAATATGCGTTAACAAAAAGAAAGAACTGATAAAGGAAAGCTTGTAATATGTTAATTAAAGAAAATTTATCTTCGCATTATATTTATATCTAATAAATAATAAAAAAAATGTTCTTTTATAAAAAGATATTTCAAAAAACTATAATTTTATTGTTTATTTTCATGGTAAATATATTTATAAATAAACTCAAGAGTAAATGAAATGAAAAATACAAGAAAAAATATGTGTTTTTAAATTTTTTAATTATAGCCCTTTAAATAACCATAACCTGACTTGTAAGGCCTGCCTTGTAGTGCCCTCTTACTTTATGGATCACAAGCCAACTCATAATGAGGTAACTTATTATTAGCTGAAATTTATGTAGAGTGAGTAAGTACTGACTCATTCTGAGGACATTGCATTGAAAAACTGAATAGGTGCTAACATGGAATGTGACTCATCTCTGATCAACCATAAGTTAGCTTTAAGTTAACTCAAATTTCGATAGGGATAATACGCTGTTTTTGTGATTGTATTGTGAAATAGAATTTTATCCCCTGCGCGTATAGATGTTTACACATCAAAACATTATTATTGAGAAAAAATTAGGAAAATTGCGAAATATATATTTTTATTAACTAACTCATAAACTAGCTATTAAGTAATTGCGCAAAGTTAAAAAACTCAGAAATAAAATAAAAATGTATACTTTTTTAAAATCATTTTACTATACTTTATCAATTTATCTGAAAAATATAACATTTTGCCAATTTCTTTAAAAAAAATTTTTAATTTTTTCAAAATTTTGTATAACACAAAGTATCGTGATCATTTTCGCCCCTCACATAAAATGTTAGAGATATTCTCACAAATAAATATTTCATACAGTTGCGAGCAATTGGTATGATATGATGTATGATTTTTAAGTGTGCTTGATAATAACAGTATCCAATTTATTTAGTTTTTCCGGTTTTTCTAAATACAGTTATAGTAAACTAGTTTAAGTTACTAGTCTAAATTAGTTAAATGAATAAAATATGTTTATATAACGAAATAAGTACTAAACAATTTAATTTTCATTTCTTCTAAAATTGTGCTTAAAATTAATAGTGTGTAGCATATCAATAATTTTTAATAGTGCTGATATGTTGTTCTTATAAGATTTCAAAATTTACTGCAATTCATTTAGATTAGACGGATTTATCTTTTTAACTTCCCGATCTAAAAGCTCCCATAGACTTTCTTCGAAGTTGACAGTATTCCAAAAATTGCACATCGTTGTCACTTAGAAAACTGCGAGCTAAGCAACTTGAGTCCTGCGGATCATTATTCTGTCAAAATCAGAATCCCTTAGAAGCCCTTCGATTCTGATCAATGGACTGACTCCGTCCCGAAATAATGTACCTATAAATATATGGCATATAATTAATTACTCCATTTAAAACATGTCGCTTCTTACACAACACTACATATGATCGTCTGCCACGCTGGACAATTGGTGGTCTACGTATGAAATTTATTCCATCGGAGCCAAAAAAATATGCCATCGTTGCTCCACCAGACCGTAGGCCAATGTTCACTTAACCAATGATGATACAGCCTTTCTCTGTGGGTCGGTAGCTTTTCGTGAACGACCCCTAACTTATTTTCTCAGCTCAAATTGTGATGCAATATTGAACACAGTGGATTTATTTACACTAAGGTGCAGTCCAATTTCAAGCATGGATATTCTCTCCTCTATAATTTAATAAAGGCTATTTGACCATCAGTTGACGAATGTTTCTAATTTAAAATTAGGAATGTAAAAATTTGTTGGGAAAATTTTATCTAGAAAGTATAATTTTTCTATTAGTTTATTGCATTGCATTTTTTGCTGCTGAAATTTTTCAATTTTATAACCAACTTTTCAACTTTTTGTAATTGAAACTAAAGCGAAATGCTATTAAATTGGACACTCTCAATTAAAAGAATAAACAGCCAAAAGAAGAGAATAATTGATTACCGTTATATCGAAACAGATGATTTCAAAAATCAAATGGCGTAGCGTTGCATTTTTTAATCTCGCTAATGTATACAACTTTGATCAAATAAAATTTAATCATAAAATTTTAAGTTTTGAAATTTGTCTAAACACATACTTTTTTAAAATATTCATTGACAGCGAGCACTCTGAAGAGGATTAAATCTCACTTAGAACCGAAGTTAAATTTGAAAGAAAAAATTTAAGTACAACGTTACTCCACGCTACTAATAATATTAATCTTAATGAAAGGTGCGTTTGGGTATTCTATATTTTTAGGTTATACGCAACCGAATCAAGAACTCCATATTTTTTGGACTTCCCTCTTACGTAACTTAAAATCAACCTGTTCCCCTGAAGAAGCTCTTTTACTAGACTTGTTTTTGAAAGCTATTCAAAACATAGAACCTCGTCAGTTTTTGCAAAAAAGAAAAGCAGTTAATTTCGAGTGCTCACAGAACATAATTTTTTGGAAAAAAAAACACAACGATAACTCAATTAAAAAGAGCTTAATAAGAATTTCTGGGACTTTGCACCATCAATGTTAAAAAATTGGTTTACTGGGTTTCATTGTATTCGTAATAATTCAAGTGAAACCCAACGTTCTGAACGGCCACTAAATCCTAAAATATTAAAAACATTAGTATTATATTGTTTGCCGAGTGAAAGTGCACGATTTTTTTTAATCATAAGAACTCCATATGGCTCTACAATTTCAATTGCTCGCAACTGACAATAAACACAATTGTACGATAACTTCAAAGTAGTGTTTGGTAGTGTTTTAAAATGACGGATGAACAAACAGTTGTATGCGGCACAATTCACATTGGAAACCTTCAAACGGGAACAACGAAAACATTGAACATTAAGCTAAATTACTAGACCAATGCATGCCAACTTGTTAGACTTACTTACAACGTCTTCAAAAACGACCGCATTTTCTCAAGAAGAAAGTACTTTTTAATAAGGACGGCTGGGAATTAGACTACAACTTCCTACTGTCATATTCTCTGGGTTTAGCTCCAATAATAAAGTCATTAATCAAGCAAATACAAAACGTTGTACACACGTTGGAAATGTATAGAATTAAATTGTTTTCTAAGAAAACCCTCCTCCTTTTGCTCGACCCTCTTGCAAGTATAATCAAATGTTAAGTTTCTTCTGCCACATTGTGATTCAAATTGTCCAGCCAGGTCATCTCCAACAAACTTTATATTCTTCAAAGCAATATGCTCTAGCAGTCTTGAAATCATACCTCTATGTCCATTACACGGCCACAAATTTGTGTTCTAAAACAATATAATTATAACAGCAAACAACAAGCCCATCACCGAGTGACTCTTAAGCACAGTGCAATAGCTATTCGGGGGGATGAGAAATTACAAATCAGAGAGAAAGTACAATATGGTAACACCTACATAGGGTTTGGCGATTTCAAGCCAATTTTTTCATGATCAATTTATACTTTTTCCTTATTTTGATATTTGTTTGCTTAGTTTTTCAGCTATAAATCGAGAATCGTTGACGATTTCTCTTTTCACTCTTCAGTAATTTTATAGAATGAAATCTCAAAAAAAAATAAATTTTTCCTTTTTTCAAATAAAGTTTTTGAATAACAGCATATTCAGGACGTATGATTATTATTAATTAGTATACAGAAGAGATATTCTGTGGTTTTCTAGAATAACTGCGTACGTCATAAAATCAAAATTTTCAGGGGAGCCAAAAAACGTTATATTTGAAATTATGGTCTCGATATAAAGATTTTAGAGCTTTTTATTTAACAGTCCGGGCAATAAATACTTTATATAAAATTTTGAGTCAAAACTCTTCAGAGGAATGGATCCTGGAGAAGGACGAAAAAACAATGTGTAAATTACACTTAAAGTGTGTGCAGATAAAGTAGCTTATGTCGACAAACGTCGTTTTCTTTGAAAAATAAAACTACCAATGCTACCACCCATGTAGACATAAGTTGTTGTTGCTTGAAAAATGGATTTTTTTGTTCCTCAACAAAAAGTTAACGGGACTTAGGATGACAATATAACAACGTATCAAGAATAATAGTGACAAAAAATAAGAGAAATAAACACAAAAGTTTTTACAAGTGGTTATAAACTGAAAACTAATCCAAAATTATTTTTTTTTTTTTTCATTAATAACTACGTATGTCGCTATATGTTGTTTTCTGAGAAAATAATTTGTCAGCGATCACACGTAAGTTGACATACGTCGTTAGTGCTGCAAATTAATTTATTATATTTATATATTTATTTATATTTAAAAAAAATTGAACACATGTAAAGAGTGTTAAAAATTAATATAATTGGCATCGTTAACTCAAAACTGACAAAAATTGACATACGAGGTTATTCCAGAAAACCACAGATATTTTCCGTATTAAATTAAATATACCTCCGTATTTTTTGGTCCATTTTTACATGTACGAGTATATTAGGGTGACAGCCATTTTTCTTTTTTTTTCGAATTTCAAGACCTGTGGGTCGGATTGTAGTAACACTGGATCTAAAATTTTAGTGTGCAAAATTTGAGCCAAATCGGACAATGTTTTCTGGATGCGCATTGAGTTCAAAGTTCAAATAAACATTTAAATGTAAAAATTATCAACAAAAATCATTTGTTTCAATTCCGTTTCAATTAAACTAATTAATAAACAATCTGGAGTAAATTATCTTTCTAATAAAACAACAAAATCTATTATCGGTTGAAAAACAGTCAAGTTATATCAAGTTCCCCAGGTAATAAATGCGCCGCAGACCACTTGATTGAGAAAGTCGAGGTAACATTTTTAAAAACACCGAAATAATTTACAAAGACAACATTTTGCATTTTCCTGATCCCAAAATGATGTTATGTAAAGTATTTTGTATCTCACGGTTGTTATGACGTTTTAAATTAAGGTCAAAATGGTACGTATTGCTTAGCACTATTTCAAAATAAGCAATTTTACTCTTTCCAAAATGTTGTTCAAGAAATTTTCCAAAATCAACGATTGGACTTCAAGGTCTTATTAAAAAAGTATATGTCATTAAAAATGCCAAGTAGTGCAGGTATCCTGTTCTTAATTTGGTGAGGGCAGCGTTTTGGTTTCAGCGGATTTGAAGAAAATGTGATTTTTCATACTTTTTAAATCTTAGGCTACATCTTTTTGGTGTTTTCATATTTCAAATATATTTTGTCAAAATATTATACAACTTGATATAAGTTCTCAATCTTATAAACTGAGGTTTACAAGGTCAAAAGTCAAATTTAAGGAGATTTACGTTTTTTTAAACAAAATATCGAAATAATATATATTGGAGGAAGGATTTCGATAAAACTTGTTGATAATATTTAGATAATTCTAAAAAATATTATTCTGGACTTATTTTTCGAAATAAACCCGTGGGGTACTCTTGATGTCAAATTGACTCTTTACGAAAAAATATTTTCTTCATCAAGATTTTTTTTTAAATAAAACAGATTTAATGTATTCATAAAATTCTTTAAATTTATTCGTTAGTTTATGAAAATAAGTAGATTAATTAGTTTTAATATTTAATACAGTATAAACAAATATAAAGGGTCCGCCATATAACTTTTTTTGAAAATGCTATAAAAAAAACTACTGAATATTATCTCAAATTTCTTTTTTTATTTGAAAGTACAATCCTTCCGGTTAATAATGAAAAATAATTTCATTCAAATGGCCGCCTCGGCTGGCCATGTAGTAGCCTACACGATCGGTCCAATTTTTATGCACATTATGGATTGTGTGCAGCTGTATTTCACCAATGGCTTCACGAATATTGTCCTTTAAAGCGTCAATTGTCTCTGGCTTGTTGGCCTAACACTTATCTTTGAGGGCACCCCACAAATAATAGTCCAACGGTGTCAAGTCACAGCTCCGAGGTGGCCAAACGACATCAGCTCTGCGGCTGATAATGCGATCTTCAAAATTAGGGCGCAAAACATCGAGTGTAGCTTCGGGTGTGTGGCACGTATCGCGGTCCTGTTGAAACCAAATGTTGCCAGTATCCTCCTCTTCAATTTTTGTAAACAAAAATTCGTTCAGCATGGCCCGATAACTATCGCCATTGACTGTAACGGCCACTCCTTGCTCATTTTCGAAGAAAAATGGCCCAATTATGCCTCTGGACCAAAATCCGCACCAAACAGTAACTCGTTTTGGGTGTATCGGCTTTTCAATGTATGCGTGCGGGTTTTCTGTGCCTCAAATGCGACAATTTTGCTTGTTTACATACCCGCCAAGATCAAAATGAGCTTCATCTGAAAAGATGATTTTTTTTTGGCAAAATCGGCATCTTCTGTAAGTCGACCGCAGGCCCACTTAGCGAAGCGAAAACGCATTGGATGGTCAGTTGGCTTCAACTCCTGAACCAATTGGACTTTGTATGGCGTCATACCAAGGTTTTTATGCAAAATTCGTCTCAGTGATGCCTCCGAAATGTTCAATTCTTCAGAACGACGGTGAATTGATGTTGATGGCGCTTCACGCACACTTTCTGCCATAGCAGCAATATACTCGGGTGTACGCACTGTTTCTGGCTTTTCACGCTTTGGTTTATCGATGAGAATGCCAGTTTCTTTCACCTTTTTCACAAGATAACGAACATACGGAGCTGACGGTGCTTCTCTTCTTCCAAAATCCGTACGCAATTTTCGCACACATTCTGCAACATTACCATGATTTTCAAAGTAATGTCGCAATATTTCCCAGCGTTGTTCAAGCGTATACACAACCATATTCGTTCAGCGGAAGGATAAAACTAATTATCTGTCAAATCAGACATGAGCTAAGTATTACCATTCACGAAATAAGCACTAGTTGAAAAAAAACGTTAGATGGCGGACCCTTTATATATCGAATGCTTATATTCAAAAAGTGCTATCTGCATCATAAATTATTTTAAAGAGAGCGTGTAAAACTAATTTATTAATAAGATCTGAAAGTATTTGTCGATCGATTTGCTACAATATCATCTATTAACAAATAGTGATACTAATCGTGTATGATATCAAAATTAGTATTATATTTAACATATAACAGAGAACAATTTGAAATCAAAAATTAATATTGCTGTCAAATGTAGAAGCACTTTTTGAATATAAGCCCTCGATATACCTTTGTATGAATATAATAATTCTGAAAAAAATTAAGACTAGGACACATTTTGGGACACGCAAATTGTATATGAAAAATTTTAAAACTTTTTTATTTCAGAAATGAAATAATGAATTCAAAAAAATAAATATTCTTATAAATCGCTACCTAGTTGTAGAGATTGTAAATTTGCATTTTTTGAATACTGTTGCCTATAATTTTGTACCACCTGTTAAATGAAAAACAAACAAAGAAATTAACAAATGGCGCAAAAATTCAAGTTTAGCATAATATTATTTAGAACTAACCCTTTAGTTCCCTTATATTTTAGTTACGATTTTTAGATTTTTTATAATAGACTTACATTGACCCATTATTAAAAAAAAAAACCCCCCGAAAACAATATTTGTCACACATATATTTTATATAGTTATTTTAACATCCAGAGTACCCCACGCTTAATTTCAGAAGATAAGTCCAGATTATTTTTCTTTAAGAATTATTAAAATATTATCAAAAAGGTTTATCGAAATCCTTCCAAAAAAATATATTATTTCGATATTTTGTTTTAAAAAAATGTAAATCTCATTAAATTTTACTTTTACGTAAAAGAGGGGCAGTTTATAGTGTTTCCATATAACCTTTATTTACAAGATTGATAACTTATATCAAGTAGTACAACAGTTTGACCAAAGATATTTGAAATATGAAAACACCAAAAAGATGTAGCCTGAAAGTTGAAAAAGTATGAAAAATCATATTTTTCTTCAAATCAGCTGAAATAAAAACGCTGCCCTCGCCAAGTTAAAAACAAGCTATGTACAATATTTGGCATTTTTAAGCACATGTATTTTGTAAATAACACCTTGTAGTGCAATCGTTAATTTCCGTAAATTTCTTGAACAAAATTTTTGAAAAAGTAAAATTGGAGATTTTGAAATAGTGCGCAAAAGTACGTACCACTTTGGTCTTAATTTAGAACGGCATAACAATAGACGCGATGCAAAATACATTACATTAGAACATTTTGAGATCAGGAGAATGCAAAAATGATGTCCTTGTAAATTATTACATTTTTTTTAATGTGAGATTGATTTTCTTAATCAAGTGGTCTACGGCGCATTTATTGACTGGGGAACTTGATATAACTTGACTGATTTTCAACCGATAATAGATTTTGTTGTTTCATTAGAAAACTCATTTACTCTAGATTATCGTTTAGTAATTAATTTAATTGAAATGCAATTACTAATATCAAAATTTTTATGAAAAATGATTTTTCTTGATAATTTTTACATATAAATGTATATTTGAAATTCGAACTCTATGCGCGTCCAGAAAGCATTGTGCGATTTGGCTCAAACTTTGCGCACTAAAGTTTTAGATCCAGTAATTAGTCATTTATTGTTCGGTTTAAGATCATTTATATATTTTTCTAATGAAAGAAAGATAATAATTTTTGTAATGTAAGAGAAATATTAGAAAAAAATTGAAGACAGCGCTAGATGGAGTAGCTACTTTCGAACAAAGCGACTTGTTCATCGTCATCATCCTTCTGCCTATTACTTGAACTCATGCTTAATCAACTATTTAACTCAACATTTGAAAGAAAAGAACATGAGAAATGTTTTTCTTTTTTTATATACGAGAGTTTGTATGAACAAGCTGAGCTTTTCTAATTTTTAGCTTTCTCTACATTAACATAGCCAGATCAATTACAAGTCTTGTAATGTGAACAGGTCTTTGTTTTTGCCATTGTCTTCTAGATGGAACTGTAATGGCATGTGAAATCTTAACAGATTACACAAATGCATTGTACCTCATGTGTTGTATGTTATTGTTATGCATTGATCCAGTGTCACAATAACTCGACACGCACACCACAAAATTCGATCAAACAATTTTTTTCTTACAAACCGCTGTCACTCTAATGTATAGATATTAGGGCGGGTCGATTTGTAGTGAGGCAAAAATCGCTCAAGTGACAAGGAAAATCATATTCTAAGGATCAAAATAAGAAACTTTGTCCTAGGAACCATATCTCTAAAACGAAATCTGATGTGCCGACTTTTGGCCTGTTTCTCTGTCTGCCAAGGGGCAACCCCATTCCCCCACACGCAATTGATCTGAAATTTGGCTCATAGTCCTGGTTTGATTACAGGTTAATTTTGGGGTAGTCACGCAGAGTCACGCATAGCCAGGGAGTGATCTGAAAGCTAAAGGGTCCGCCATCTAACGTTTATTTTTCAACTAGTGAATGGTAACACTTAGCTCATGTCTTATTTGACAGATAATTAGTTTTATCCTTCCGCTGAACGAATATGGTTGTGTATTCGCTTGAAAAACGCTGGGAAATATTGCGACATTACTTTGAAAATCATGGTAATGTTGCAGAATTTGTGCGATAATTGCGTACGGATTTTGGAAGAAGAGAAGCACCGTCAGCTCCGTAAGTTCGTTAGCTTGTGAAAAAAAAAAGTGAAAGAAACTGGCATCCTCATCGATAAACCAAAGCGTGAAAAGCCAAAAACAGTGCGTACATCCGAGAATATTGCTGCTGTGGCAGAAAGTGTGCGTGAAGCGCCATCAACATCAATTCACCGTCGTTCCCAAGAATTGAACATTTCGGAGGCATCTTTGAGACGAATTTTGCATAAAGACCTTGGTATAACGCCATACAAAGTCCAATTGGTTCAGGAGTTGAAGCCAACTGACCATCCAATGCGTTTTCGCTTCGCTAAGTGGGCCTGCGATCGACTTACAGAAGAGGCCGATTTTGCCAAAAAAAATCATCTTTTCAGATGAAGCTCATTTTGATCTTGGCGGGTATGTAAACAAGCAAAATTGTCGCATTTGGGGCACAGAAAACCCGCACGCATACATTGAAAGGCCGAAACGCCTAAAACGAGTCACTGTTTGGTGCGGATTTTGGTCCAGAAGCATAATTGGGCCATTTTTCTTCGAAAATGAGCAAGGAGTGGCCGTTACAGTCAATGGCGATCGTTATCGGGCCATGTTGAACGAATTTTTGTTCACAAAAATTGAAGAGGAGGATATTGGCAACATTTGGTTTCAACAGGAAGGCGCTACGTGCCACACAGCCGAAGCTACACTCGATCTTTTGCGCCCTGTTTTTGAAGACTGCATTATCAGCCGCAGAGCTGATGTCGTTTGGCCACCTCGGAGCTGCGATTTGACACCGTTGCACTATTATTTGTGGGGTGCCCTCAAAGATAAGTGTTACGCCAACAAGCCAGAGACAATTGACGCCTTATAGGACAATATTCGTGAAGCCATTGGTGAAATACAGCTGCACACAATCGGTAATGTGCTAAAAAGTTGGACCGATCGTGTGGGCTAGTGCATGGCCAGCCGAGGCAGCCATTTGAATGAAATGAAGGATTGTACTTTCAAATAAAAAAAGAAATTTGAGATAAAATTCAGAATTTTTTTTTTAGCATTTTCAAAAAAAAAAAAGTTATTTGGCGGACCCTTTATTTACCCTCATCCGATCGATCTTTTTGAATAACATAACATAGTCAAGGCGTATGATTATTATTTATTAGCAGAGTAGAAGATACGTATACGTCTGGGTGTAATTTTAATATTAAATCAAACATGGTCAGCCCAATTCTAAACAAAAAATGGTGATTTTTGGAAATGTTTGTATGGGGAACCCCCAGGAGGATTCCGGGGGTGTGCCATTACCATGGGTTGGTCGGCCCTCCAAAGTAAGTGGGGGTCGATCATACATTTGACTCGATTGGGGCACTCTAAATGGGTCAAAGTGAGATTGACAGACAGACAAAGTTTCTTATTTTGATCCCTAGAATACGATTTTCCTTGTCACTTGGGCGATTTTTAAATCGACTCTCCGTAATATATATTAAAAAAATTACTTATTGAAGCCTTGGCTACAATTTTGGTCAGAACTGAAGACATCAATAGTTATTGAGTTATAGCTGAAAAACTAAGTAAGAAAAGTTACGATAAGGAAAACATATAAAATGTTTGGCCTGAGAGTGACAAACCCAACATTTTTTTAGACTCTGAGCCAGAGTTTATATTTGTTATTGTCTTTTTTATTATTTAGAACAATTATTTTTAGAACAGTGATAAATTGCAAAATAAATAATATTTTGAAAATTTAAGAAAATTAAATAATAGAGGAAAAAATTTGTTTTTGAAAGCTAAAATAACTTTTCCGAAGGTCTTTGGCTCACAGAGTTTACATGAAGAACTTTAAAAAATAACATTTATCCCAAATTCTCATAAAATAACACAGATTATATGAAGCATATATGTGAAGCCTATACCTAAGGTATCTTTTCCACGAGCTAGAGTAACAAATAAAAAAAAAAAATTTTAAGCCTTAATATATTGCTACTCAGAATAACATAACCATTATTCCAGGAATGTATATAATATCGATTGAAAATCATTTGAATTTTTTTTTAATAACACAAAGCTTATCCCACATTTTGCCTTCCTGATTTTTATGCAATACCTAAAACTCTTAGATAGGCCTATGTGTATTTTCCTCAGTTCAGAAAGAACTAATATTTCATTTATTCCATTTATTTTGTTTAGCATTCATAATTTCACCATCGAACAACAGAATATTCTGCATTATGAAAGAAATAATGTTTTATTCTACGTAAACTGAATGGAAGTGAAATACTACTGTGTATTATTTACATCAGCATTACTAAATGATGCAGTAAAGAAAGAATAAGACTGGCAAGTATGCTGGTAATATAAATGATTATAAGATGATACATAATCATATAGCAAGGGGAATAGATGAGAAATGTGGGAGTAAACAAATAAATATAAAAGTTGGATTTAATAAACAACAAGTAAGAAAACTATAGTTATTCTAGATCGACTTTACGGTACACTATACGACGAGTTTAGAGGAAAGGTCTCTTAGATCGAATTAATTGCATATATATAAAAAAAACATAATTATTATAAATTTTATACAGCCCATATGGAAAATTTCATATTGGGGACTAGGTCTAACAATGAACTGATCATCACTATGGTAATATCACTTATTGCAAAAACATATAAAAACGTTATTTGAGAAAAAATCTGTGCAATGTTTTGGTTTACATGGGGACTATGACTAAAAATTGTTGCAAAGGGTTTATTTTGGGACTACTTCTTATACCGAAATCGATATGATAACTTGGATCTAAAGACAATTGAAGTGGATCTCATAGGGGTCATTATTATGGGAAACATATATTAATTTTTGCAACCTGGAGTTTTATTACAAGTTTTACATGGATAAACTGATAGAAAGAGAAACAGACGAACGGACGGAAGGACATCACTAAATCGACCCAGAAACTAATTCTGAGTGGCTTGGTATACGAAAAGTAGGGTCATGGTCAGATATTTTCAAAATAACAACCATCACTTCAAACCCATTATACATTGATAACAGAGAGGTGTAGGGTATAAAAATATGTAAGATCTTATAGATACTACGATATGTAATAATGTATAAATGTAAGAAAATATCGCTTATGAGTTTTATTGTTAATATTGTGTGTAGTTAGTTAAGTTGCCGACGTAGCTAATGTATTAAGCTACTCCATAGTTTGCAGCTGGGAAGCGTGATATGTTACGAGCAGATATTGTAGGTGTTACAAAAAATGAAATGAAAATATTATATTATTTCTTCTTTAATATATTTTTATATCTTGTTTATTTGTATGTTAATGTTTTTGTTTGTATTTCGAGCTCGTATCATTGTTGTTCTCTTTTTTCGTATTTTCTTTGTAATTGCACTTTCATTACATTATTACTCTAAACCCTCTGTATTTGTATTTATATTTTCGTTTCGTGATAACTTAGCATAAAAATTTATTCATTATTTTATATGATAATGGTAAAAAAATACGAAAAGATGTTTGTTTTTATTAAATTTTTCACATGTTCTTCTTCTTATTTTTCTACTCCTGTTTATGTTGATGATTATGATGTTTATAATGGTGGGACTTAATAAATTCTAGAACCTATTTATTGAAATATGCAACAGATGGCACAACAAAAATTTAATAAACTTAAATATGACACCGATGGTACATGAAAATTTTTCAACAGTTACCAAATTACGTTACCAAATCATTTAAAATGGTACACACAGAAAATCGAATTTTGGTAGTCCTATCATATTACTCTGTTGTGTATGCTGATTATATTTCCCAAACAACCGTAATTTCAGTTGTATGAATATCTAATATAATTGCTACTATGGAATTTAGATTTTATATATTGATTGTCGCAACCATTTATTAGGCTTACCTATTTCAAAAAATTCGTGAACGCTGTAAATATAAAAACATCAAAAATAATTTTATTTATACTTTATTAATTAAAAATTAGAGTTCAAAATCATATAAATATATTTAATTTAGTTGCTACTATGGAATTTATATTTTATTTATTGGCTAGTATATCCAGTCATGCTCCACCACAAGTCAACGGAAATTATTGTCATGTATGTTTTCGCCAAAAAATTTTTCTAAGAAATTTATATTGTCAATTTAATTTTATACTAGCGCGATTCAAGCGCTCGAAATTCGTGTGCAATTCCTAGGTAGCTTTATTTTTCAACTTAGCGAATTCACAAACCAATACTTTTAGGGTTTACTATAATTGTGAATGAAGATAACAAACTCATCAACAAACACATTAACAAATTTAATAAAACACACATGGTATATGTATAATTTTATGTATGTGTTAGTAGCAACTTTACATGCAATTTACTCAAAATAAAAGCAAAAAATTAAAAATCTGTAAATCTACAAAACGGCAAATAAGAAATACCTTCTAAATAGAATAAAATATCGGTCACAAGAAGTCGCCTAGCTTATTAATATTATAGATTATTGATATTATATTTTTTCTATCTCTCCCCTTACTGATATACAATATTTTTTTGTTTTTTCATTCAGTGCAAAAGTTATAAAATATTTCGGCATTCCTACTCTGGAGCAAGTTACATATAGCTGCCCATGAGAAAACTGTGCATTTTCCAAATTACTCAGGATCACTTTTTGTCCGTCCGTCCATTGGTACATCTGTAACTTTGTAATCAAACTGCAGTTTGTAAATATGAACAAATTTTGATAAAATTTGGTATGCGACCTTCTTCCAGCCATAGCGTGAAATCGGTGCATGTTCGGATATAGTCCCCATACAAATGACACCTATTAAATTGACTTCCACATTATCATATAGATCTCTGCGTTTATTATACCCGTTATTCAGTAGTCCAAAAATAAACCCTTTAGGACAATTCTTAGTCATAGGCCCCATATAAAGCTGCTTCCCGATCTTCACTTAAATCAATCAACAAACAAAAATATTGCACACACTTTTCTCAAATTTGATTTGAATCTGTTTTTGCAAAAAATAAGTAACTTTGCCAAATATGGTCAGTTTCGGTCCATTTTTCGACTTAGTCCCAATATAAATATAGCATATAATATGAAATTTTTTATATTCAAAGGAAAAAAAATAATAATGGCACCCAAATTTGGTTTATGCTTATATTCTATATCCAGTTAGTTGGGCCTAATAGATAGGGTCTCTAAATGCATGGTATAGGGTATCGTATAGTCGGTCTAGACCTACTATAATTTTCTTACTTGTTTTTTAATTGAAATGACCTTTTATTTAAACGAATTTTGATTTAATCGATCTCTGATATTGAAGTTGCCGATTTCGGATTTTCGCAGTTTTCGATTCTGGCGATATTTGGTTTTGGCGTATTTTGAATATGGCGACTCGTCCCATATTTCCCACGACTACTCAGATTGGTAATTAATGTACTTGTCAAAAACTTATAGATTGTCGCTTTCATATAACTTCATATTTTTTGTATAGGTGATTCCTCGCCAAGGCTCAGAAAATACACACATGAAACACACAATGTTCTGTTCAAAAGCAGCCAACACATATCTTTATTTTCATAATAATTATGTGCGTTTCTAAATTTTCTACGGTGCCCAATACAATCATGACTGTGTTCGTTTTAATATTTCGTTATTTATACGAACATTTTTGTATCACGTACTTTTTGTTTCGATCACACATAAACTACACATATTGGAGTGTTGCTTTATTTGAAGTTCGTGTTCTGGTACGTGTACTGGAAAAAAAAAACAGAACATGCAAAATAATCAGGTTCGAGTTCAGTTATATTTTAAGTCGTGTTCTGGCTCGTGTACTAAGAAAAAACAGAACATGTACAATAAACAGGTTCGAGTTCAGTTATATTTTAAGTCGTGGTTTGGCTCGTGTACTAAGAAAAAATAGAACATGTACAATAAACAGGTTCGAGTTCAGTTATATTTTAAGTCATGTTCTGGTTCGTATACTAAGAAAAAATAGGACATGTACAATAAACAGGTTCGAGTTCAGTTATATTTTTAATTCGTGTTCTGGCTCGTGTACTGCGAAAAATTGAAACACCAATTCGCGATCTAGTACACCCCGATAAAAACGACGACAATTGTTTCAACCAAATATATTAGAATTTTATTGACCCTTTTATATGACTTACGTTGCAAATTGTTTACAAATGTCAAATATTTTAAAATTTTATTGGCCATTTTTTTGTGATTTACGCTGAAATTATTTACAATTGTTTTTATTGACTGGTTTTTATTTTAATAAAAGATACATAAGACACAAAACCTATTTAGCATCATAAAAGTTACACTTGTTGGTTGTTAGTAAATTGGAACTTCATCAGATCATAATGGCAAAATTTATAACAGATATTTTGTGGAAAATGCTTCTGGAAGACATAAAATAAAACATTATTGAGATGTCTAACGATATCTACAAAAAATTCCTAAAATTTCTCTCTATACGAATATACTTTGAACATATATAAACTGGAATTTAAAGCTGCAGAGACAATATAAAACAATAACTCTAATCATTAATCAAAATCACCGAAGCAGGATTTGCTTTATATTATAGGATTTTTTATTTAATGTTTTTTTTATATTTTGCAATCCCAAAAAACTCCTTCGTTTTTATTTGTGTGTTTGTTGGCTTGCAAACTTCAGTTTAGTATAGGTTTAGTGCATAGATGGCAAATGGATTTAAGGGAAAATATTTAATAAATTCAATTATATTTAGGAAAAATCTCTTAAGCTGTATGAATTTTTTCAACTCCAACAAATATTCTAATACTACACAAAGAAGAAAATGGAATTTTGAAAAGGAATTTATATGGCTTACTATATTTAAATAACAGCAGACATGTACTTTTAAAATTTTTTTGTTAAACAAATAAAACAAAAATTGAATTGCACTTTAAAAACATCACGAAATATTTCGTCAACTTGAGATTTTGTTGATGAAAAACTAAAACTAAATGAAGTTGTTGTGCAATCTATGATTAGGCAACTTCAATTACAAAGAATCTTTTGTGGTTGCTGAACTTTTTAGTAGAATGTATTTAAAAACTTGACATTTCTTGTTTTTTTTTTTTTTTTTGGCTTTTCTCTTTATAATTTTAAACTTTATGCTGTTAGCAAAAAAAATCTGAGTTACGAGCTTATTGAAAACTACTCAACCTTAGGGGAAAAAAAACCTTATTTCAACTTGTTTCTAAATTTATTGAAAGTTTTTATAAACTTTTACATATGCTTAAACTAAAAATATATAAACCACTGCATTGATTCATTGGCACAAAGCTTAAATTCATCTTTTATAAAATTTACCTAGAAAAATCTAAAAAATTTTTAAATATATATTTACAAAAGCATTCAGTAAGAATGAGATTGTCTGAAATTAAAGTTCGGTTGCCTCATAGAATTTCGGTTACAGCATTCAAAATCCAATTATCACAACCAAGGTTGCACTTTGGTTGGTTGCAAAAATAGGCATTTGGTGCTAGGAACCAAATTTCACTTTAAATCGATTACAGCAACCAAATTATTTATAAATTCGTTTAAAGCAGCCGAATTCTTCATCAATTCGATAGAGCTGAGATTATTGGATAAGTGTTTATGTTAATATGTTTCGTCTACTTTGTGAAATGCTGCTTGGAGTCGTTTTTGCTGAAAATATTGTAACTTGTAGGTACAATGTCGGCCTGCAAACGCACCCATTTTTCAGTATGTCTATCTGTCTGCAAACTGGGAGTATGCCGTGGGGGTTGAAAACTTTTCGAGCGTATTTACAAAGTTTGGGTGGACAAAGACATAACAGGAGACATATCAAAATACTAAAAAAGGAGATGGAAGAAAACAAAACGACATTTCTTTTTGCCACGCAAAATGTCGTTGTACCAAAGTTGCGAAACTAGTCGAAGGCAACACATGCAATGTTATTATGTTAGTATGAAAATGAATAAATGAAACGAAATGAACAATATGAGCCGTATAGTCAGATAAAAAATGGTTGGGATAGGATTAGTTTAAGTGGCACCTCCACTCCTGAAACTTTCGACAATTATACTTATTAACAACTAGCAGATCCCAGCCCTCGAAATTCGAGTGCAAATTCTAGGATATTTTATTTTTTCACTTAATAAATTTTTTTATAAGATCCTAAAGGTATGCTAATCAATTTTAGCAAATTTACAATTCAACACTTTTTATTGTCGTTATTGTCGTTCGTGGTTTGTGTTTATGCCAAAAATTATTTTTTTACTTAACGCAGGGCTTTTTGCAAACTCATTAAAAAATTTAATATACACACACAGAATTGTATAATGTTATGTATGTGTTAGTAGCAAATTTAAATGCATTTTACAAAAAAAAAAAAAAATTAAAAATATAAAAATCTGTAAGTCTGGTGGACAGTCAAAAAGATATACCTTTAACATGAGGGATGTTTGGTCAAAATAGGATTAATACTGTCAAACATAATCGGTGACAAGAAATCGCCCTGCGTATTAATATTGTAAATGTGGGTGGTCGTGGAAAATATGGGCGGAACCACCAAATTAAAAAATCGACAAAAATCGAAAATCGTCAAAACCGAAAATCGCTAAAAAACAGAAATTGCAAAAAAAAAAAAAAAAAAAAAAACACAAAGATCTTCAAAAACCAAAAAACGACAATATCGCCGAAATAAAAAATTACCAAAATTTAAAATCGCTAAAATAATAATTTGTTAAATGGTGTTCTAAATTCAATGCCAGTCGTTAAGTGTTTAATTTGGAAAATCCATGTTTTTCTCATGGACAGCTATATGTAGCTTGATCTAAAGTAGGAAGTCCGAAAAATTTTATAATTTTTGCACCGTATGAAAAAACAAAAAATATTGTATATCAGTAAGCATTGGAATAGAAAATATAAAAAATAAATAAAATAAAGTGTTTTAATTGCACAATACAAACTTCGGAGAAAAAATTGATTATGAAAACATATATGGCAATAAGTACCGGTAAGTCGTAGCGACGCACGACAGGGCATAGTAATAAGTTATAAATTAAAATAAACTAGCAGATTCAAGAGCTCGAAATTCGAGTGCAATTTCTAGGCAGCTTTATTTTTCAACTTAGCCAATTCACAAACCAGCACTATTTTAGTTTATTTTTATGGTGAATGAAGAAAACGAAAAAATTTAGAAATCTGTAAATCTGCAAAACGGCATAAAAGAAATACTTTTAAATAATATATAAATATTTAAATATAAAACGGTAGAACAAAACATCGGTCACATGAAATCGCCTAGCCTATTACTATCTTATATATATTTACGCTGATCCCTGACTCACTGACTGACTGACTGATTCTGTAACGCTGAAATAATACACACACATAGCACTCCCTACAAAGCTATGTGAAATACACAAACAAAATTTAATCTTTCTCATTTTAGACAAACACACACACAATTTTCTCTCTTCTTTGTGCTCAGTGCTGCTAATAAGATCTTCTGAAAATCTACAATTTTGGAAACTAAATCGCCAAAATTGTCATTTTTAAAACAAGAAATTGTGAAGAAAATTTTACCGCTTATAAAACTCGGAAAAATATTGCAAAAGGAAGCAATAAAATTTATTTATATCATTCATATTACGAATATTATTACAGCATTGGTTATTTCTATATATAAAAATGCATTAGTGGTGAAATTTCAACGAAAAAATTTTAACACATCAATCAACTAAATAATTTTATTGACATGTATCTAAAGCTGAAACATATAACATAGGTTTAAAGTATAGCCGTAATTAAAACTTAAATCTTAAATGGAGATGCTATTCAAGGTATTTCCGTTTTGAAACGACTTGACCCAGAATTAAATCTATACATACATATTTTGTAATTTACATTTACACTGAACAAAAACTATCAATTTTCGATAAACAACCCACTAATTGTTAACCCTTGAAATCGAAATTTTTATACTACTGAAAATTTAAAATCTTCAATCATCATTTTAACAAATTCAACAAATCATTTTAACAAGTTGAAAAATCGTCGAAATTAAAATAAATTGTCAATATTAGCAGCACTGCTAACGACAATAACACTACATATGCAGATTTCATGTTACGCATGGAATAAGATGAACGCGAAAAATGCATCAAGAAACTAATATCTATTCAAATTCTTCTTTAAATTCCCTTTGTTGGTCAATGAAAAAATTTTGCAAAAAAAAGTAATTAAGAAAATTTTTAACACTTTTATTTTTCTCATTTAACGTCGTCCGATATGCATACATAACTACATTTTTTTATCAAACTAAATTTTACCTTTTGTCTGTTATGTTTTTCATCTCAAAATTGTTTTGAATTGTTAGGAGTGCTTTCGCTCAGGTTCTCTGATCTCTGATTGCCAGCACTTACCAAAGAACATGCTTCTTTTGATAAATATTTGAGAAAAAAGAGATCTTCAATGTGGATTTTGTTGTTGTCCAACGTATGATTTCGTTTAAAGCTCTGTATTGAAAAGCACTTGAAAAAATAGTGCAATATTAAGTTTAAAATTGAAATTATTCTGACTTTGCTGAATTAAATTACATTGTAATTTCAGAACAGAGGTGGGAAAATAATTTTTTTCACTCATAATATTAATTAGACTAAGATTTTAATTTGAATAATATATTGAAATAATCATGGAAGAATTAAAGGCGATTGGGAGTAATAAGTTTTTTTTTTAAGTAAAACTAATACGCCCTTATTTTCTATTTTTTTTTTTTTTTTTGATTTATAGATAAATTTGCAAAAAATGTATGTCTCTTTTTTCAGTTTACATGTATGATGAAATATGAAATATTTTTTTCTCTTTTGTGTAGATGTATTGGTGTTTGCACTTCCTTAAGGGGTGGTAGGTTTGAAAACTATTTTTGTATTTCTATTTCTGAATGCACAACATATCGAGAGTGTTGCGTCAAAATTTTTAGCAAATCAGAACAAAACTTTAGAAGATACAGCGTTTCCAGCGACCGGGCTCATACGGTATATAGTACATAAATCATAATATATAAATTCGAAGTCCGTCAACATCATAACTCAAAATCTACTTGACCGATTCTTTTGCAATTTTAGACACTATACACATAAATCATCACATAACCACAAAGGGTTTTATTAAGTCCATTTTCTTTTCCATTTTTTAACAACAAATTCCTGAAATCGTATAGCAAAAATCGTTTTTCACTTCAAAATGCTGCAACAAAAAAAAAGAAAATTTGAAAAAACTCTTCGTCACTACCACAGGAAACATGTCGCCTTTGAAACGCGTTCCGATTTTTTTATTTCACATGATCCGGTAACGAGTTATGATGTTCACCGCAAAACAACAACGCCTCCGGAGATTCGCTGTCACGGACTTATTTATTAAAAGTTTTAATTGAAATTTTTTTCAAAGATTCTTCAAATATTATGCTATAACGTGTATATGAAATAAATAATCCAACATTATTCATATCTTCAAAAAGGAATTATGAAAATACGACTTTTTTTAACTTTTAAAACCTTACCCTATAAACAAAAATTTATTACAACCAGGGTTCGTTATAAGCGAACTCCATTGTATTAAATTTAAATAATTTTGGGAATCTCCAATCTCCTAACTTTACCCGGCCTTCCCATGTTCAAGTCAAATTGATCACACATCCAATAGTCAAAAAATTGTTAAGCAACTGTCCCATTGAAAAATTGAAAGAGAGAATTGAAACATATGTTTGTTTAGTAAAAAAGAGTAAAAAAGTGTGAGTGCATTACAACCTGAAAGCCAAAAATAAAACGTGTGAAAGCCGGGTAATATCTTAAATATATTTACGCTGATCCCTGACTCACTGACTGACTGACTGACTGACTGACTGAGAGAATGACTGATTCTGTAACGCTGACCAAAATGATACGGTTCGAATTCCTAGGATTGATCTCGCCCCAACCGACACCACATTACCTTTCATATTAAAACGCCGCCA
This sequence comes from Cordilura impudica, assembly GCA_963682025.1. Taxonomy (NCBI): domain Eukaryota; kingdom Metazoa; phylum Arthropoda; class Insecta; order Diptera; family Scathophagidae; genus Cordilura; species Cordilura impudica. Next base: position 258,727,018 of record OY821518.1, on the reverse strand, counting down.
GTTTCCAGTAATTCCTGCATACGCAATTACCATAAACAAGGCTCAAGGCCAGTCATTTGATTACGTTGGCATTAATTTGGAGACCGCGGTATCTTCACACGGCCAACTTATGTGGCTTTGTCACGATTAAAAGTTGCAAGCCAAGTTAAGATACGTATTCAATCGAACCCACAGCATGGAAAACTATTAAATGACCAACGATATTTCACACGAAATATAGTTTTTCAAGAGATTCTAAATTGAAAAAATTTTTTGCCAAATATGTCTTATCTCTTTTGATACTTATGTATATAATTTCTACAGATACAATCTTTTGTCACATGTACATATGTAACAATATAATTTTAAATTTACTACTATATTAAAAGAAATATAATTTATTATAAATTTTTCGTGTATTTAAATTCAAACTGTTTTATTCATAATTTTTAAACGGGCGCCTAGGCGCCACACAATCAACTAGTTATAGATAACTAGAAAATTAATCTTCAGTTATGTTTCTCAAGAACCACGAAAGATCATATTACAGTCAAAAGTATAAATAAAGAACTGTTTCCTCTTTTCATTCTATCTGTTTTTATATCTTCTGCAGTTATTTGTGCATTTTAAATGGGTGACCCAAATATTACTGAATATTACAATGTATACAAACGAAATTATTTAAAAAATCGGTTGTTTCATACTTTGAAAACATAGTTCAGCAATTATAGCAGAATAATACGATAGTACATGGGACTACGAAAATTTAGTTGGCAGCAAATTTGTGTTAGAAAAATCATGGGAAGCACCAACCACATCAGTAAAGTCTTGATCTAATCCTTGGCAGATACAGTTAATAACATTCACAGTAGCATATTGTAAATACAGTGCAAACTCTAGATTCGATATGATATGATATGAAAATTGGTGGTCATGGAATAGTGATCCAATTTGACGAGTCTACGTTCGGTAATAAAAAATGTCACCGAGGATATCGAGGGAAAGGGCCGTGGGTGTTTGGTGGTATCGAAAAAACAATTAAAAGGAAAATTTTTTGGATGCAGTCGCTAGGATCCACAATTGTAACTGATGGGTGGAGGGCGTATCGAGGCATCAATAACATTAAATTTTATTACCTTGATGTGGTAAATTACTATGTCGAATTTGTCAGAGACCTTGACGGAAACACAAACACAATTGAGGGTATTCGGTCAGAGATTAAAAGGAAACTTCCCATTAGGTCTTGAACAAATAGTGCTAACTTGTGAGATGATTTTTGGGAACGTTCATTCTCAGATTTCAGATATATTGACTTCCGTATCTAGATTGTTTGATCATAAAAGTAATATTAACTCATCAAAAAATGTACTTACTTAGGGTGGCAGGATGAATCGAAAAAGCTCCATTAAAATTTTATATATTAAATTAAGTTTGAAGTTTTATAGAAAAATATAAATATAAATATAACCCTAATTATAGATTTATATTAAACAAATGAAAGTTTCTAAGTATTTTTTTTTTTTTTTTTTTTTTTTTTTTTGCTAGGGCACCACAATTACTCGGGTCAGCGCTGTGCCAATCATAGAGTAGTTTATATATTTTTATGAATAATCGTTACAACTTTTTAGAAGTAGCATTTCTTTCCGAACTTATTTATTTATTTAGTATGTATTCCATTGATACCTAAGAATTTCTTGCTACCGAATTTGATTTAAAAGCTCTTCGCAACAATGATCTCATCCAAATACACCCCAATTCTGTTCATTAAATTTTTATTAGCACTTCCTTCTTCAGATCGACAAATTTTTTTCTTATTTTCTCAAAAATAAAATAAAGTTGCATTTTTTTGGCTTTATAGTTGTAGTGAATTAAAAAAAATTCAAGTTTAATATGAATAATACAAAATTATTTTAAGAACAAAAATAGAAAACAAATTTAAATTAAACAAGTAAGGTAATTATAGTCCGTCTAGACCGACTATACGATACTCCATACCATGGTTTAGAGACCCTATCTCTTCGGTCCAACTAATTCGATATAGAAAATAAGCATAAACCAAATTTGAGAGGCATTACTATTAATTTTTTTGGCTGTAGATGTGAAAAAGTTCATATTGCGTGCTATATTTATATGGGGACTAGGTCGAAAAATGGACCGATCCTGACCATATTTGTTACAGTCACTTATATTTTGGAAAAACATATACAAACCAAATTTGCAAATAATTTCTGAAATATTTTTGTTTTTTGATAGATTTAAGTCAAGATCGGGAAGCAGTTCTATATGGGGCCTATGACTAAGAATTGCCCTGAAGGGATTATTTTTGGACTACTGATTAATGGATATAATAAACATATACAAACCCAGTTTGACTGAGATCTACATGATAATTTGGAACCTATGGCAATTCATGTCGATTTCATAGGAGTAATGTGTATGTGGACTAGGTCTGAATATGGACCGAATTTCACCGCTTTCAATAGCGTTCATCCTATGGCCGATGGAAGCTCATATACCAAATTTCATCAAAATATATTCATATTTGCAACCTGTAGTTTGATTACAAAGTTTACATGGACACACAGACGGACCGAACTCAGAAAGTGATGCTGAGTCGATCGGTATAATAAAAGATGGGTCTAGGTCAAATATTTTTGGTAGTTACAAACAGCAGCCTAAAATGATTTTACCCTAACCACATAGTGGTATAGAGTATAAAAACACAATGGAGTTAAAGCATATTTTAACACATAACTGCTATCCGAATAATTTAATAAACAATTTAAAACAAAACAAAACATCATCTAACAATACTTAATATTCAAGTACTCAGAAAAAAAAATTAAGCTAAAGAAGTAGTATTAGCACACAAATCTAACAAAACAACCACTTAGCTATTCAAAAAACAAGTAAGAAAATTATAGTCGGTCTAGACCGACTACACGATACCCTATACCATGCGTTTAAAGACCCTACCTCTCAGGCCCAACTAACTGGATATAGAAAATTAGCATAAACCAAATTTGAGTGGGATTTTTATTAATTTTGTCAGCTGCAGATATGAAAAAGTTCATATCGGATGCTATATCTATATGGGGACTAGGCCCAAAAATGGACCGATCCTGACCATGTTTGGTAAAGTCTCTTGTATTTTGCAAAAATATATACAAACAAAATTTGAGAAGAATCAGTGCAATATTTTTGTTTTTTGATAGATTTAAGTGAAGATCGGGAAGCAGCTCTATATGGGGCCTATGACTAAGAGTTGTCCAATAGGGATCATTTTTGGACTACTAATTAATGGATGTAATATATACATACAAACCCAATTTGACTAAGATTTGTATGATAATTTGGATCTTATGGCAATATGTGTTGATTTCATAGGGGTCATTTGTATGGGGCTAGGTCTGAACATGGACCGATTCTCACCAATTTCAATAGCGTTCATCCCATGGCCGATAAAGGATCAAATGCCAAATTTCGTCAAAATATGTTCATATTTGCGACCTGTAGTTTGATTAGAAGCTTTACATGGACACACAGACGGACGGACGGACATCGTTAAATCGAATCAGATAGTGATTCTGATTCGATCGGTATAATTAAAGATGGGTGTTGGTCAAGTATTTTTGGTTGCTACAAACATCAGCACAAAGTCATTATACGCAAACCACATAGTGGTATAGGGTATAACATACCAAAATTGAAATAAATGCGTGGACAAAATAACTGAAACGCGTAGAAAAATCAAGATCGGAACAACAAAACGAAGTATTGGTACAAGAATAGACGAACACAAAACTGAGAGAGAAACTAAATACTGCACTAGCGCAACACTGCATTTAAAAGGGACATGTTAGAATTTTAGCCAGGAAAAAAAATTTTAAAAATAGATATTCATTGAAAGGCTTGAGAAGTCAACAAAAAACATAAAATACAACAAATACAAAAGACATACATAGATAATATTAATGCACACTACATCATATCATTAGCTTAATAAACAATAGGTCAGTGTGATCTTAAGTTAAGCAAATAAAACAAACTGTGATATATTTTATATTATAATTTACATTAACATTAATCATTTGTAATAGTTTTGTATTGTGTTTTTTTGTAAAAAAAAATTGACAGAAAATGATTATATGTGAGCTTAATTGTTCTGATAATAGGATTCTTGAGCTGTATCTATATAATTGCCAGATTTAATAAAAATTCATCCCTGATTATGTTGAAAAATAATCAACGATACGTCACTCTGTGGATCATATTTTGAGAAGGCGGCCAAAATTTATTTTTTTAAGGTTACTGATTTCTAAGTTATGTTATTCGTTTGAAAGTAAATACCAGCGAACCTCGAGAGCTAAAAAATTTAGACTCTATTTCAACATATCACAGCGAAAATGGACTTTCTCAGTATTTTGCTAAAATTAAAAATTTCTTTGTAAATTTTAATTTTTAAATGACTGTAAATTTTTTTGTTTTAAAAGATTTGGAAGCAAAATCAATTTTGTGTAATTTTATAACTTCTGAGCTATTAATGTTAGAAACACAAAATCACTGAGTCGTTTAGAAATTAAAAAAAAGGCAAAAATTTCCCGAAAATCTCCTACTTAATAGAGCATAACTACTGCCCATCAAAAGCAATCAAAAAAAACTTTGCGCTCTTCTGTAGCACAAACGCTTCCCTACACTCTTGTACCCAATTGTATACCCGCCGGTTTCCGCCCGTTTGCACCAGAACAGTTTTTCTGACCCAGGATCAGATATTTGGTGCAAAATTTATGAATACAAAAGTTTTCCACTATGTGGTTAGGGTATAGAGTTTGCACTGATGTTTGTAACTACCAAAAATATTTGGACCTATACCCTTCTTTTATTATACGCATCGACTCAAAATCACTTTCTGAGTCGATTTAACAATGTCCGTCTGTGTGTTATGAATACAAAAGTTGGTCGTACCGGTTTATTTTTTTTTCGTAAGTAAATTTGTTTTTTATACTAACAGAAAAAGGAAACGGTAGAGTTGACACGAGTTGTTATATAATTAATAAAAAAAGGTTTAAGCCATAACGAGCTTAATTGTTAAATTATATTAACGGGTAAAATCATTCCGATGTGTAAACATCTATACGCGCAGGGGGGTAAATTTATATTTCACAATACAATCACAAAAACAGTGTAACATGTGAGACGTAAGATAAAATCGGTGTGACTTATGATTGTATTGGTGAAAAAATTATGATATGTAATAACCTGTTTGAAAATGAAAAATTAAAAATAAAAAATGAAAAATGAAAAATGAAAAATGAAAAATGAAAAATGAAAAATGAAAAATAAATATGAAAACTGAAAAATTAAACATTAAAAGTGAAAAATGAAAATGATTAATAGAAAAATAAAAAATGAATAACAAAAAATTAAAAATTAAAAATTAAAAATTAAAAATTAAAAATTTAAAATTTAAAATTTAAAATTAAAAATTAAAAATTTAAAATTAAAAACTAAAAATTAAAAATTAAAAATTAAAAATTAAAAATTAAAAATTAAAAATTAAAAATTAAAAATTAAAAATTAAAAATTAAAAATTAAAAATTGAAAATTAAAAATTAAAAATAAAAAATTAAAAACTAAAAACTAAAAATTAAAAATTAAAAACTAAAAATTAAAAATTAAAAATTCAAAATTAAAAATTAAAAATTAAAAATTAAAAATTAAAAATTAAAAATTAAAAATTAAAAATTAAAAATTAAAAATTAAAAATTAAAAATTAAAAATTAAAAATTAAAAATTAAAAATTAAAAATTAAAAATTAAAAATTAAATATTAAATATTAAAAATTAAAAATTAAAAATTAAAAATTAAAAATTAAAAATTAAAAATTAAAAATTAAAAATTAAAAATTAAAAATTAAAAATTAAAAATTAAAAATTAAAAATTAAAAATTAAAAATTAAAAATTAAAAATTAAAAATTAAAAATTAAAAATTAAAAATTAAAAATTAAAAATTAAAAATTAAAAATTAAAAATTAAAAATTAAAAATTAAAAATTAAAAATTAAAAATTAAAAATTAAAAATTAAAAATTAAAAATTAAAAATTAAAAATTAAAAATTAAAAATTAAAAATTAAAAATTAAAAATTAAAAATTAAAAATTAAAAATTAAAAATTAAAAATTAAAAATTAAAAATTAAAAATTAAAAATTAAAAATTAAAAATTAAAAATTAAAAATTAAAAATTAAAAATTAAAAATTAAAAATTAAAAATTAAAAATTAAAAATTAAAAATTAAAAATTAAAAATTAAAAATTAAAAATTAAAAATTAAAAATTAAAAATTAAAAATTAAAAATTAAAAATTAAAAATTAAAAATTAAAAATTAAAAATTAAAAATTAAAAATTAAAAATTTAAAATTTAAAATTAAAAATTAAAAATTAAAAATTAAAAATTAAAAATTAAAAATTAAAAATTAAAAATTAAAAATTAAAAATTAAAAATTAAAAATTAAAAATTAAAAATTAAAAATTAAAAATTAAAAATTAAAAATTAAAAATTAAAAATTAAAAATTAAAAATTAAAAATTAAAAATTAAAAATTAAAAATTAAAAATTAAAAATTAAAAATTAAAAATTAAAAATTAAAAATTAAAAATTAAAAATTAAAAATTAAAAATTAAAAATTAAAAATTAAAAATTAAAAATTAAAAATTAAAAATTAAAAATTAAAAATTAAAAATTAAAAATTAAAAATTAAAAATTAAAAATTAAAAATTAAAAATTAAAAATTAAAAATTAAAAATTAAAAATTAAAAATTAAAAATTAAAAATTAAAAATTAAAAATTAAAAATTAAAAATTAAAAATTAAAAATTAAAAATTAAAAATTAAAAATTAAAAATTAAAAATTAAAAATTAAAAATTAAAAATTAAAAATTAAAAATTAAAAATTAAAAATTAAAAATTAAAAATTAAAAATTAAAAATTAAAAATTAAAAATTAAAAATTAAAAATTAAAAATTAAAAATTAAAAATTAAAAATTAAAAATTAAAAATTAAAAATTAAAAATTAAAAATTAAAAATTAAAAATTAAAAATTAAAAATTAAAAATTAAAAATTAAAAATTAAAAATTAAAAATTAAAAATTAAAAATTAAAAATTAAAAATTAAAAATTAAAAATTAAAAATAAAAAATTAAAAATGAAAAATTAATAATTAAAAATTAAAAATTAAAAACGAAAAATTAAAAATGAAATATAAAAAATTAAAAACGAAAAATTAAAATTAAAAAACGAAAAAAGAAAATGAAAAATAAAAAATGAAAAATAAAAAAGAAAAAAAAAAAATAAACAGAAAAAAAATAGATAATAGAAAAGAAAAAATAAAAAATAAAAATGAAAAATGAAAGACGAGAAATGAAAAATAAAAAATAAAAAATTAAATATAAATAATAATATAAGGTTCATTTACATTTCTACAGCTAGGCCTCATAATCGACCAACCAAAACAAGGAGAAGGAAAATCAAATGATGGAAATACTGCAAGGAGATTTTTTTCCGATACACAAACTAAAACAAATAAACATTTTAAAAACTTTGAAATTCATTAATATGAGTATATATGTTTTTAATGTTAGTTCATATAAAAATAACGTGTCACAGACATTAATATCTATACTCTTAAGTAACTATGTTTCTATGCTGTTTTTCTGTTGCCTCTAGACAATTATAACCATAAATATAAATGACCATTGTATCAAAACAACATGCATATGTATGTATATACCACAAACGTAACATTGGTTACGTGTTTTTTCATAAACTCGTACAAATATTAAAACCAAACCGTGCTCGAACAATTTTTGTATTCATTGAGTCCCAAATGTTCCATAACGTATTAATTCTGATGTGTTTTTATATGTTTCTTATTTGTTTTGTTAGAATATACATATAATATATATATATATATATATATATATATATATATATATATATATATATATACATATTAGGGTGGACCGTCATTATATGGAGCGGAAAAAAGAGTTTGAATTTAAAGTCTCACGCCCTAGAAATATGCGAATAGCAAAAAATCTGGGAAATACAAATATATGGGTCAATCAAAAAAATTTAGAGGTGCCTCAAAGCGACTGACAATTTCAAGTGTGTTTATATGGTGAAAATATGACTGTTTTCAGATTTTTCGAAAAATTCCATTTTTTTAGTTTAATTTTTTCGACAAGTTGTTGCGTGAATCGATTTAAGTACTAAATTATCTCCATAAAAAGACGATTAGCTTCAAAATCGAATAAAAACGCGAAACGAAATAGCAAATGTCCCAGACCACTTTTGTGCCAAAAGAAAATTAGGTCGTGAAATTTTACGAAAATTTTTTCAACTTGGAGAAATTAATTAAAGCCGTTATGTTTGCTTTTGTCACTATACCTAGGAGCACTCAGACTTTAAGTTCTGTTTTATTACCATGTTTTTAACCTATTGCGAAATGAGATCAAAGATTGAAAATTTTTTGAAAAAATATTGAAAACTCCTTTTTTAATTTTTCGAAAATTTTCTGAAAAAAAATTCAAAAAAATGGATCTGGCACTTTAAAGTTTTGTTAAATATATCCTAGAGATTAACTGTGTGAGTTTGTAAGTAAATTTTTTTGCCAGATCTTTTTTACAAAGAAATATTTTCCGGATTTCGAGAAAATTGAGTTTTTTTTTTGTAAAATATTCAGTAAATGTATTCTTTCTAATAAAAATTAAAAATTAAAAATTAAATTTTTAATTTAAAATTAAAAATTAAAAATTAAAAGTTAAAAATTAAAAATTAAAAAATTAAAAATTTAAAATTAAAAATTAAAATCTAAAAATTAAAAATTTAAAATTAAAAATTAAAAATTAAAAATTAAAAATTAAAAACTAAAAATTAAAAATTTAAAATTAAAATAACAATTAAAAGTTAAAAATTAAAAATAAAAATTAAAAATAAAAATTAACAATTAAAAATTTATAATTAAAAATTAAAAATTAAAATTTAAAAATTAAAAATTAACAATTAAAAATTAAAAATTTAACATTTAAAATTTAAAATTTAAAATTTAAAATTTAAAATTTAAAATTAAAATTTAAAATTAAAAATAAAAACTACAAATTACAAATTACAAATTACAAATTACAAATTACAAATTACAAATTACAAATTACAAATTACAAATTACAAATTACAAATTACAAATTACAAATTACAAATTACAAATTACAAATTACAAATTACAAATTACAAATTACAAATTACAAATTACAAATTACAAATTACAAATTACAAATTACAAATTACAAATTACAAATTACAAATTACAAATTACAAATTACAAATTACAAATTACAAATTACAAATTACAAATTACAAATTACAAATTACAAATTACAAATTACAAATTACAAATTACAAATTACAAATTACAAATTACAAATTACAAATTACAAATTACAAATTACAAATTACAAATTACAAATTACAAATTACAAATTACAAATTACAAATTACAAATTACAAATTACAAATTACAAATTACAAATTACAAATTACAAATTACAAATTACAAATTACAAATTACAAATTACAAATTACAAATTACAAATTACAAATTACAAATTACAAATTACAAATTACAAATTACAAATTACAAATTACAAATTACAAATTACAAATTACAAATTACAAATTACAAATTACAAATTACAAATTACAAATTACAAATTACAAATTACAAATTACAAATTACAAATTACAAATTACAAATTACAAATTACAAATTACAAATTACAAATTACAAATTACAAATTACAAATTACAAATTACAAATTACAAATTACAAATTACAAATTACAAATTACAAATTACAAATTACAAATTACAAATTACAAATTACAAATTACAAATTACAAATTACAAATTACAAATTACAAATTACAAATTACAAATTACAAATTACAAATTACAAATTACAAATTACAAATTACAAATTACAAATTACAAATTACAAATTACAAATTACAAATTACAAATTACAAATTACAAATTACAAATTACAAATTACAAATTACAAATTACAAATTACAAATTACAAATTACAAATTACAAATTACAAATTACAAATTACAAATTACAAATTACAAATTACAAATTACAAATTACAAATTACAAATTACAAATTACAAATTACAAATTACAAATTACAAATTACAAATTACAAATTACAAATTACAAATTACAAATTACAAATTACAAATTACAAATTACAAATTACAAATTACAAATTACAAATTACAAATTACAAATTACAAATTACAAATTACAAATTACAAATTACAAATTACAAATTACAAATTACAAATTACAAATTACAAATTACAAATTACAAATTACAAATTACAAATTACAAATTACAAATTACAAATTACAAATTACAAATTACAAATTACAAATTACAAATTACAAATTACAAATTACAAATTACAAATTACAAATTACAAATTACAAATTACAAATTACCAATTACAAATTACAAATTACAAATTACAAATTACAAATTACAAATTACAAATTACAAATTACAAATTACAAATTCCAGGAGCACTCAGACTTTAAGTTCTGTTTTATTACCATGTTTTTAACCTATTGCGAAATGAGATCAAAGATTGAAAATTTTTTGAAAAAATATTGAAAACTCCTTTTTTAATTTTTCGAAAATTTTCTGAAAAAAAATTCAAAAAAATGGATCTGGCACTTTAAAGTTTTGTTAAATATATCCTAGAGATTAACTGTGTGAGTTTGTAAGTAAATTTTTTTGCCAGATCTTTTTTACAAAGAAATATTTTCCGGATTTCGAGAAAATTGAGTTTTTTTTTTTGTAAAATATTCAGTAAATGTATTCTTTCTAATAAAAATTAAAAATTAAAAATTAAATTTTTAATTTAAAATTAAAAATTAAAAATTAAAAGTTAAAAATTAAAAATTAAAAAATTAAAAATTTAAAATTAAAAATTAAAATCTAAAAATTAAAAATTTAAAATTAAAAATTAAAAATTAAAAATTAAAAATTAAAAACTAAAAATTAAAAATTTAAAATTAAAATAACAATTAAAAGTTAAAAATTAAAAATAAAAATTAAAAATAAAAATTAACAATTAAAAATTTATAATTAAAAATTAAAAATTAAAATTTAAAAATTAAAAATTAACAATTAAAAATTAAAAATTTAACATTTAAAATTTAAAATTTAAAATTTAAAATTTAAAATTTAAAATTAAAATTTAAAATTAAAAATAAAAACTACAAATTACAAATTACAAATTACAAATTACAAATTACAAATTACAAATTACAAATTACAAATTACAAATTACAAATTACAAATTACAAATTACAAATTACAAATTACAAATTACAAATTACAAATTACAAATTACAAATTACAAATTACAAATTACAAATTACAAATTACAAATTACAAATTACAAATTACAAATTACAAATTACAAATTACAAATTACAAATTACAAATTACAAATTACAAATTACAAATTACAAATTACAAATTACAAATTACAAATTACAAATTACAAATTACAAATTACAAATTACAAATTACAAATTACAAATTACAAATTACAAATTACAAATTACAAATTACAAATTACAAATTACAAATTACAAATTACAAATTACAAATTACAAATTACAAATTACAAATTACAAATTACAAATTACAAATTACAAATTACAAATTACAAATTACAAATTACAAATTACAAATTACAAATTACAAATTACAAATTACAAATTACAAATTACAAATTACAAATTACAAATTACAAATTACAAATTACAAATTACAAATTACAAATTACAAATTACAAATTACAAATTACAAATTACAAATTACAAATTACAAATTACAAATTACAAATTACAAATTACAAATTACAAATTACAAATTACAAATTACAAATTACAAATTACAAATTACAAATTACAAATTACAAATTACAAATTACAAATTACAAATTACAAATTACAAATTACAAATTACAAATTACAAATTACAAATTACAAATTACAAATTACAAATTACAAATTACAAATTACAAATTACAAATTACAAATTACAAATTACAAATTACAAATTACAAATTACAAATTACAAATTACAAATTACAAATTACAAATTACAAATTACAAATTACAAATTACAAATTACAAATTACAAATTACAAATTACAAATTACAAATTACAAATTACAAATTACAAATTACAAATTACAAATTACAAATTACAAATTACAAATTACAAATTACAAATTACAAATTACAAATTACAAATTACAAATTACAAATTACAAATTACAAATTACAAATTACAAATTACAAATTACAAATTACAAATTACAAATTACAAATTACAAATTACAAATTACAAATTACAAATTACAAATTACAAATTACAAATTACAAATTACAAATTACAAATTACAAATTACAAATTACAAATTACAAATTACAAATTACAAATTACAAATTACAAATTACAAATTACAAATTACAAATTACAAATTACAAATTACAAATTACAAATTACAAATTACAAATTACAAATTACAAATTACAAATTACAAATTACAAATTACAAATTACAAATTACAAATTACAAATTACAAATTACAAATTACAAATTACAAATTACAAATTACAAATTACAAATTACAAATTACAAATTACAAATTACAAATTACAAATTACCAATTACAAATTACAAATTACAAATTACAAATTACAAATTACAAATTACAAATTACAAATTACAAATTACAAATTACAAATTCCAAATTACAAATTACAAATTCCAAATTACAAATTCCAAATTACAAATTACAAATTCCAAATTACAAATTACAAATTACAAATTACAAATTACAAATTACAAATTACAAATTACAAATTACAAATTACAAATTACAAATTACAAATTACAAATTACAAATTACAAATTACAAATTACAAATTACAAATTACAAATTACAAATTACAAATTACAAATTACAAATTACAAATTACAAATTACAAATTACAAATTACAAATTACAAATTACAAATTACAAATTACAAATTACAAATTACAAATTACAAATTACAAATTACAAATTACAAATTACAAATTACAAATTACAAATTACAAATTACAAATTACAAATTACAAATTACAAATTACAAATTACAAATTACAAATTACAAATTACAAATTACAAATTACAAATTACAAATTACAAATTACATATTACAAATTACAAATTACAAATTACAAATTACAAATTACAAATTACAAATTACAAATTACAAATTACAAATTACAAATTACAAATTACAAATTACAAATTACAAATTACAAATTACAAATTACAAATTACAAATTACAAATTACAAATTACAAATTACAAATTACAAATTACAAATTACAAATTACAAATTACAAATTACAAATTACAAATTACAAATTACAAATTACAAATTACAAATTACAAATTACAAATTACAAATTACAAATTACAAATTACAAATTACAAATTACAAATTACAAATTACAAATTACAAATTACAAATTACAAATTACAAATTACAAATTACAAATTACAAATTACAAATTACAAATTACAAATTACAAATTACAAATTACAAATTACAAATTACAAATTACAAATTACAAATTACAAATTACAAATTACAAATTACAAATTACAAATTACAAATTACAAATTACAAATTACAAATTACAAATTACAAATTACAAATTACAAATTACAAATTACAAATTACAAATTACAAATTACAAATTACAAATTACAAATTACAAATTACAAATTACAAATTACAAATTACAAATTACAAATTACAAATTACAAATTACAAATTACAAATTACAAATTACAAATTACAAATTACAAATTACAAATTACAAATTACAAATTACAAATTACAAATTACAAATTACAAATTACAAATTACAAATTACAAATTACAAATTACAAATTACAAATTACAAATTACAAATTACAAATTACAAATTACAAATTACAAATTACAAATTACAAATTACAAATTACAAATTACAAATTACAAATTACAAATTACAAATTACAAATTACAAATTACAAATTACAAATTACAAATTACAAATTACAAATTACAAATTACAAATTACAAATTACAAATTACAAATTACAAATTACAAATTACAAATTACAAATTACAAATTACAAATTACAAATTACAAATTACAAATTACAAATTACAAATTACAAATTACAAATTACAAATTACAAATTACAAATTACAAATTACAAATTACAAATTACAAATTACAAATTACAAATTACAAATTACAAATTACAAATTACAAATTACAAATTACAAATTACAAATTACAAATTACAAATTACAAATTACAAATTACAAATTACAAATTACAAATTACAAATTACAAATTACAAATTACAAATTACAAATTACAAATTACAAATTACAAATTACAAATTACAAATTACAAATTACAAATTACAAATTACAAATTACAAATTACAAATTACAAATTACAAATTACAAATTACAAATTACAAATTACAAATTACAAATTACAAATTACAAATTACAAATTACAAATTACAAATTACAAATTACAAATTACAAATTACAAATTACAAATTACAAATTACAAATTACAAATTACAAATTACAAATTACAAATTACAAATTACAAATTACAAATTACAAATTACAAATTACAAATTACAAATTACAAATTACAAATTACAAATTACAAATTACAAATTACAAATTACAAATTACAAATTACAAATTACAAATTACAAATTACAAATTACAAATTACAAATTACAAATTACAAATTACAAATTACAAATTACAAATTACAAATTACAAATTACAAATTACAAATTACAAATTACAAATTACAAATTACAAATTACAAATTACAAATTACAAATTACAAATTACAAATTACAAATTACAAATTACAAATTACAAATTACAAATTACAAATTACAAATTACAAATTACAAATTACAAATTACAAATTACAAATTACAAATTACAAATTACAAATTACAAATTACAAATTACAAATTACAAATTACAAATTACAAATTACAAATTACAAATTACAAATTACAAATTACAAATTACAAATTACAAATTACAAATTACAAATTACAAATTAACAATTTAAAATTGAAAATTAAAAATTAAAATTAAAAATTAAAAATTCAAAATTAAAAATTAAAAGTTAAAAACTAAAAATTAAAAATTAAAAATTGAAAATTGAAAATTAAAAATTAAAAATTAAAAATTAAAAATTAAAAATTAAAAATTAAAAATTAAAAATTAAAAATTAAAAATTAAAAATTAAAAATTAAAAATTAAAAATTAAAAATTAAAAATTAAAAATTAAAAATTAAAAATTAAAAATTAAAAATTAAAAATTAAAAATTAAAAATTAAAAATTAAAAATTAAAAATTAAAAATTAAAAATTAAAAATTAAAAATTAAAAATTAAAAATTAAAAATTAAAAATTAAAAATTAAAAATTAAAAATTAAAAATTAAAAATTAAAAATTAAAAATTAAAAATTAAAAATTAAAAATTAAAAATTAAAAATTAAAAATTAAAAATTAAAAATTAAAAATTAAAAATTAAAAATTAAAAATTAAAAATTAAAAATTAAAAATTAAAAATTAAAAATTAAAAATTAAAAATTAAAAATTAAAAATTAAAAATCAAAAATTAAAAATTAAAAATTAAAAATTAAAAATTAAAAATTAAAAATTAAAAATTAAAAATTAAAAAATAAAAATTAAAAATTAAAAATTAAAAATTAATAATTAAAAATTAAAAATTAAAAATTAAAAATTAAAAATTAAAAATTAAAAATTAAAATTAAAAATTTAAAATTAAAAATTTAAAATTAAAAATTAAAAATTAAAAATTAAAAAAAAAAATTTTATGACCCCATTATACCTTTTGGACTTGGGACAAGCTATTAAAAGATAATTTATTAAAAAAAATTCAAATACTTTGTAAGTGCTGTTGAATTTTTAAACGTGACGCTTAAAATATAATAACCAAATGTGCAAGTCTTCCATGCTAAAATTTTGAAATAAATCGAACAACATTAACTAAACTATAGAATGAAATTTTCGTAAAATTTTATAAAAGCCATATTTTCCTCATATAAACACACTTGAAATTTTCAATTGCGATGAGGCACCTCAAATTTTTTTTTTATTTACCCAAAACTTTGTATTTCTCAGTTTTTTTGCTATTCGTATATTTCCAGGTGATGAGGCCGAGTGTTTGAACGCCTTTTTTTTATAAGGGCCACCCTAATATATATAATAAACGTCAATAAACGAATTTGATTTCATAAAGTTGGTGTTTTTCTGTTGTGTTGATTATATTACATTCACGTAGGTATAATTGATTTTAAATATTAAAGAATTATTGTTATGTATACGTCTTCTGATTTATTATACGCAGCATTGCTGAGGGTATAAATAAATTAGTTTTGTTTCTATTAAACGGAGCTTAACCAATGTTAATTCGAAGACCAAGCATTTCTTTTTTTTTTTTGTTTGACATATCACATTCTAGACTACACATTTTGCGAAATAATATCGACTACACCACAAACGTTGTACTTTTCTCAATGGGCACATTGTTTTCATAAATTCTAATTAACCAATAGTTCATTCCTCTGTATACATAAAAGCGAAGGTATGAATGTTTGTTTGTTTGGTTGAAGCTTATAGGAGGCTATACTATTGGACAGATCTTCCAAACATTATTACAGCGTCTTTCAACACAGAAAGATGGATGGAACCATTTTCATATTTTAGTGGGCGTAGTACCTCCTATACAAAGTGAATTTTTAACATCATATATGTGACCTTCTCCGAGAAAAGGGACCTAGTGTGTGAAAATTAAGTTTTGAGAAAAAAAAAACTGAGTACTACAAGGGGGAAGTTTTGTTAATTTGTGTGAGATCACTTATTATTAATAAAAAGTAAATATTAATTCTTATATCAGGAGAACTGCATGACTTTGCATGAGCCTTTAAGTTATTCGTGGACCAGTCCAACGAAAGTTCTATGAAAGCGACAATCTTGAAGCTGTTGACAAGTACATTAATTACCAATGTGAGAAATCTTGCAGTTTTTGGCAACTAAATTTACTAATTTGGGTAGTCCTGGAAATGATTTGACTAGTCCTGGAAAATATGGACGGAATCGCCAAATTTAAAAATTGCCAAAATTTAAAGTCGAAAAAAAAATGGTCAAAATCTTCAAAAGCGCCAAAATCAAAAATCACTTAAATTAAAACCTGGCAAATGATATTCTAAATTCAAGGCTAATCGTTATATATTGCCGGATTTTATTTGAAAAATCCATGTTTTTCTATTGGACAACTTTATGTAGCTTGCCAAAAAATTGCATAATTTTTGCCCCGACTGACACTGGGTATTATTAGTACTTAATTTATTCACACTATAAATATATTTTGTATGCTCATATACAACATATGTTGACATTAGATGAGATTGCCGATATCTTGCATGCCGGTGAAGATGTAGGTGATATTATTTTATTTCCACCTGATGATGGCGAATGATGAAGACAGTGGTGATGAAAATGAAGCTAGTGTTAGTCATTTTCCAGGTCGCATGCTTCGGTCTAAAGTATATACACAGAAAATAGTGTCCGTAATGCATAGGAAGAAGATGAAATTATCGAAATTTTGCCCAAGAAGAAAAAGAACCCCAACAGTACTATCATAAAATGGGAAACCACTATCAACAATACTTCATTTGCTTCTTGTGGCCAAAAAGACTGTGACGAAGAACCTTTTACTAACTTACACCGCGATTGTAAAGCAGTCGATGCATCTGAAATAACAGCACCCGAACAACAACTTGAGCGATGGCGCGATTTCTTTTCACTGCAAGCTTCATCAACTACTAGCGAGACTCAAGACGACGATCGATTTTTTACAACTCGTCGCAATCCCAGCAGGGACATATCTACAGGTCCACCGTCATGCTCAGCAATTGAAGATGCGTTAAATAGAATTTAAAACAATAAAGCCTCAGGTCCAGACAACATTCCTGCTTAAGTTTTGAAATATGGCGCTGGTAATTTAGCTTAGTTTCTTACCCCTATTATCCATGAAGCCTAGACATTTAACCACATACCAGATGAATGGAAGGAAGGAACAGTGGTCATACTACCCAAGAAAGGAGATTTGACCCAATGCAAAAATTGGCGTGGTATAACTGTTCTTAACGCCATAGGCAAGGTTATGGCCACCCTTATACTTCAAAGAATTTCTCCTGTTGTGGATCAGATTTTGCGTACTGAACAGGCAGGATTTAGACAAGGTCAATCCTGTGCTGATCACATCAATACTTTGCGCATAATTATCGAACAATCTGCTGAATATAACACTCCTCTTTATTTACTTTTTGTCGACTTTGAACGGGCATTCGATACTATATCCCGAAACTCCATGTGGTCGGCGCTAACCTACAAAGGAATTCCTGAAAAAATAGTTAACATGATACGTGAACTATATAGGGATGCACAATGTAGGATACGTTTTAATGGAATTAGAGTCGGCCATTCGTTCCCACCACTGGTGTGCGACAAGGATGCATCCTACCTCCAACGTTGTTTTTGCTACTTCTTGATTGCGTAATGGAAAAAACCAACAGAGATGCACCTTTCGGTATCAGATGGACTTTATCCGAATTTCTATATGACATAGACTATGCCGATGATATATGTTTAATGGCACATCGTTTTTCGGATATCGAAGCAAAACTTTCCAGACTATCCGAAAACGCTTAAAAAGTTGGTTTAAGTATTAATATAAACAAAACAAAGCTCATGCGCATAGGCACAGATATCGCCACACCGTTAGTTATTAACGGTCAGACCATTGAAGATGTAGATGCTTTCTGCTACCTTGGTAGCAAGATAACTAAGGACGGTGGGTAAACTGCTGACGTAGCCGATCGCATAAATAAAGCACGAGTGGCTTTCTTTTCCTTAACCAAAATTTGGAGAAGAAATAATATTTCTCGTAAAACAAAAGTACGTATTTTTAACTGTAGTGTAAAGTCTGTGTTGCTTTATGGCTGCACTACATGGAGCTTTGCGTTAAGATACCTTTAAAAAAATTCAAACATTTATTAACAAATGTCTGAGACAAATTTTTCACATCCACTGGCCAAACAGAATTTCAAACGATGCCCTGCTCCAAAGGGCAAGCTCCTTGCCAATTCACATATAGATTCGCAAACGAAAGTGGACGTTGATAGGTCATATATTGCGAAGACCATAAACAGAAATTGCCAGAATAGCCCTAGATTGGAACCCTCAAGGACAACGCCGCCAAGGTAGACCCCGTAACACCTGGGTTCGATGCCTTAAACAAGAATGTCTACTAGCTCGTATATCCTGGAACCAAACAAAAACAATTGCCAGAGATAGAACCAGATGGAGAGAATTCGTTGATGCCCTATGTTCACTCTGAACTTTATTTAAGTATTTGAAGTTTTCAGAAATGTATTTCTATTGATATTTAAATAAATAAAGGACATATATATGGGGGATTTCATGTCAAGTGCACCAACTTTTGAAACCGATGTCTTCCGATCGGGATGAAATTTGCACCAAGGTTAGTCCTATTGGATAGTAGTTTAGACACAATTTTTCAAAAAGATCGGTCCAGATCTCTCTGAGTTAGAGGGGATCAAAATTTGACATTTCGGCCAAACAGGTGTTTTTTCTCATCCATGTAACTTATTACCTATTGTTCCTAGAAAATTTACTCCCAAAGAGTTTAGATAGCTATTTCTTCAGTATTTCGGAAAAAAATACTTTAAAAAAAAAAAATTTGTAGACTTTTTTTTTTGCTAAATTAAATCATTTTTTGCCTTTTTTTCAAAAAGGGCATTTTTTTTTTTTTTTTTTTTTTTTCATAAGAAAGCTTAGGATTTTTCCTTTAAGAGCTTTTTGGTCGCTTAGTGTGATGGGAGTGGGATATCTATCAAAAAAAATGTTTTGTAACTCAAGACAACGGTTTTTCAATTTTTCACAAATGCACTATTTTGAATTTTTTCCAATTTGTGTCTAAAACTCTACAAATAAAACTAGACAAACCAAACTTTCCGAAGGTATATAACATACCTAACTAAAATTTTATACCCTCGATACTGTAATACTCAGAATATGTTAACCTCAGGAAAAAACCGCTTTTTTTCTATAGAAATATTGAAAAATTATTATTTTTTATTTATTTTTAATAATAATTAAATTAATGTATAGTAATAATAATATTAAAAGGATAAATAATTTATTAAAATTTAATCTTAATTGCATTAGATCCATTTATATCATAACTATCTTTATACTTAATTTATTGTAGCTGATGAAGTATTTAAGTCTTGTAAATTTTTAAATACCCAGTCTTTCATCCATCTTTTTTGTCGCCTTTATTTACTGCGTTTTTTTGTCAATCCTTTCTTGGCGTTACTAGGTTCAACTGTTGATTTCGCTGCTGGTTTATTTGTTGTATTTGGAAAGAAATCGCATTGAATAGAGGCAAAAAACTTTTTCAACTTGGGTCTTCCATCGACAAGCGGTATAAAAGCATTGTATTGAGCGGTGACATCGATTGCTATCGCAGCATCGAATCTGCTCTTCAGTGTTTTCAATGTTTCCTGATGATCCTCTTTGCTTCTAAAAACTATTTTAGTTTCTTTACAATAACTCTTTGCCCAATGGAATAAAGCAGTCGCATCTAAGATGCGATTTTGATGAGAGCACTGGAGGCTATACTTCGCTGCATTTCTTTTAAGGTTTGCTCCAAAACCATCACATGCTCCTTTACCATGAGCAGTAGGATGAAAATGCCACTCAGCTGGCATTCCAAAATCTTTTTCATGGGCCATAAGATTTGCCAAGCTACTTTTGTTTTTAAAATGTTGAGCTCCGTCCGAAACGTAGTATACCTTCTTTACTGTAAATTTAGATTTTAGAAATTTTAGTATCATCTTCTGGTACTCATAAATTGCAACGGTATCATGTTTTAAATCATCGGATATGATTGCCATACTTTTGTGTTCTAGTTTTTCATCTTTCATGTAGTAAATAACTACTGTGAATATAGTTACTTGGTCTTTATTGAAGTGGAAGTGTAAGTTTTCTGCGAAATCATATGAAATAACGAATTCACCAGACTTCAAATGTATCTTCAAATCCTTGAAGAATGACTATTGCTCTTTGACCAAAAAATCATGGGTTCTCAAGTTTAGCAATCCTGTACACATGATTGTTTTCAAGGTGCATCTGTCAGTCTGAATCCAAGAATCAAATTGGACCTCCTCTATATATTCTCGATCTAAAGAGTTGATTAAATTTTCTTTGATGAATGTGGTTTTCGGGCAATTGGTACATTCACCTAAGTGGCAAGAAGTTGTTGCATTAGGACACATAGTCAATTTAAGGCAATCGCGGTAATCGTGTAAATCTTCTCTCGAATCATCTGTTAAATACTTTAAGTTGATTTCCTTCAACATCAGTTTAACATTTTCATGGTAAATGCAAACGCATACTGTGTGAGTTCCGCTGCTTTCTGCCAAAACGCAATGTTTTGGCCTCATTTGGGTTAATTTCGTGAAGCCAATTCTAACAACCTCGTGTTCAGATTGAAATGTTGCAAATAACGCTTTCATGTTACAGATAACCATTCTCTTCTGTTATGTTGTGAAGGTATGTTACATACCTTCGGAAAGTTTAGTTTGTCTAGTTTCTCAGTATAAGTTTTATTTGTAAGGTTTTAGACACAAATCGGAAAAAATTCAAAATAGTGCATTTGTGCAAAATTGAAAAACCGTTGTCTTGAGTTGCAAAATATTTTTTTTATAGATATCCCACTCCCATCCCATTAAGCGACCAAAAAGCTCTTAAAGGAAAAATCCTAAGCTTTCTTATGAAAAAAAAAAAAAAAAAAATATGCCCTTTTTGAAAAAAAGGCAAAAAATGCTTTAATTTAGCAAAAAAAAAAAAAGTCTACAAATTTTTTTTTTTTTTTTTAAGTATTTTTTTCCGAAATACTGAAGAAATAGCTATCTAAACTCTTTGGGCGAAAATTTTCTAGGAACAATAGGTAATAAGTTACATTGATGAGAAAAAACACCTGTTTGGCCAAAATGTCAAATTTTGATCCCCTCTAACTCGGAGAGATCTGGACCGATCTTTTTGAAAAATTGTGTCTAAACTACTATCCAATAGGACTAACCTTGGTGCCGATCCCGATCGGAAGACATCGGTTTCAAAAGTTGGTGCACTTGACATGAAATCCCCCATATATATATACAGGAAGAGATGACTACCGTGAAATGCTTTGAATTACTTTATAGTGAAAATCTTGTTAAGTTCAAAGCTTATATGTGTAATTTGTATGCTTTACAAAGAAATCATACACTGAATGTGACTTTTGATGAAAATTAATTTACATCGCCATACTGTTGCATACAGGATATTTGACGCCAAAGTATATGAGAATGTTTTGGGAAGTAATGAGTGACACTCACAATGACATAGTAGCATCTAGTCTGAGGCGAAGCAGGATTTTCGAAATTCATTAATATCTCCATTTAGCAGACAGTATGTCCTTGCAATCCAACGACAAATTTGCTATAGTTTGCGAATATTTCAAGAATCCAAACGTGAATTTCACTGCAAACGTCAAAAGAACTGGTTCTTCTCATATCTTTATAGATGGTACTTTGGAAGTATGGTAAAGTTCGGATACAACCTCTGGACGACAGCTACTAGCCATGGCTATTTAGTGAAGAGTGAGCTAAAGATGCAGCCTGAATTAGAATAAGGATTTTTTTTTTTTTTTTGTTTTAGAGAAACAGGTTTATACGAAAAGTATTTGTTTCAAAATGATCCAAGTAAAGAGATTTCGGTATCAGTACACCACGTAGAGATAGGGCCAAAATTTGGTACTAGCCTTACTAAACAGTTGATATCCAGATAGTGCAAAACTATGGCAATATCTGGTGTGATATTTTTTAGTCGAAAAAATGTATAAGAATTTTATAATTATTTTTTTTAAATACGAGTCTCACCAAATGTGAGAACTCCTGACTATATTGTCATTAAAGGGCGGTAAGGTTTTAAAACTTTTTTGCTTTATTTTCTGAATGTACAACATTTCGGGAGTCCTGTGTCAAAATTTCAAGTAACTTCGAGCAACGCTTGCAAATCATTGAATTTTATTACCAAAATCAGTGTTCGGTTCGAAATGTGTTTCGCGCTTTACGTCCGATTTATGGTCTACATAATCGACCAAGTGAGCAAACAATTAATGCGATTGTGACCAAGTTTCGCACTCAGTTTACTTTATTGGACATTAAACCAACCACACGAATGCGTACAGTGCGTACAGAAGAGAATATTGCGTCTGTTTCTGAGAGTGTTACTGAAGACCGTGAAATGTCGATTCGTCGCCGTTCGCAGCAATTGGGTTTGTGTTATTCGACCACATGGAAGATTTTACGCAAAGATCTTGGTGTAAAACCGTATAAAATACAGCTCGTGCAAGAACTGAAGCCGAACGATCTGCCACAACGTCTAATTTTCAGTGAATGGGCCCTAGAAAAGTTGGCAGAAAATCCGCTTTTTTATCGACAAATTTTGTTCAGCGATGAGGCTCATTTCTGGTTGAATGGCTTCGTAAATAAGCAAAATTGCCGTATTTGGAGTGAAGAGCAACCAGAAGCCGTTCAAGAACTGCCCATGCATCCCGAAAAATGCACTGTTTGGTGTGGTTTGTACGCTGGTGGAATCATTGGACCGTATTTTTTCAAAGATGCTGTTGGACGCAACGTTACGGTGAATGGCGATCGCTATCGTTCGATGCTAACAAACTTTTTGTTGCCAAAAATGGAAGAACTGAACTTGGTTGACATGTGGTTTCAACAAGATGGCGCTACATGCCACACAGCTCGCGATTCTATGGCCATTTTGAGGGAAAACTTCGGAGAACAATTCATCTCAAGAAATGGACCGGTAAGTTGGCCACCAAGATCATGCGATTTGACGCCTTTAGACTATTTTTTGTGGGGCTACGTCAAGTCTAAAGTCTACAGAAATAAGCCAGCAACTATTCCAGCTTTGGAAGACAACATTTCCGAAGAAATTCGGGCTATTCCGGCCGAAATGCTCGAAAAAGTTGCCCAAAATTGGACTTTCCGAATGGACCACCTAAGACGCAGCCGCGGTCAACATTTAAATGAAATTATCTTCAAAAAGTAAATGTCATGGACCAATCTAACGTTTCAAATAAAGAACCGATGAGATTTTGCAAATTTTATGCGTTTTTTTTTTAAAAAAAGTTATCAAGCTCTTAAAAAATCACCCGTTATATCGGAGCGCAACTAATGGAGACATAGCGTTTCAAGCGACCGGCCCTCATGCTGTATATTAAACACTTTAAATCAATTTCCTCGAAAACAACAATTCTAAAGTCCGTGAACATCATAATTCAAAATCTCCTTGACTGCTCCTTCTGAAATTTTATACACTATTTCTACACATAAATTAATTGCTAATCAGGTATTTTTTTTTAATTTTTTTCCCCATTTTTTTAACAACAAATTCACTGAAATTTTATAACAAAAATCGTGCTGTTTTTACTTCAAATGCTGCGCCAAACATAAAACAAATAAAATTTATGAAATAAAAAAGTCGAAATGCGTT
Organism: Cordilura impudica; assembly: GCA_963682025.1. Classification (NCBI taxonomy): domain Eukaryota; kingdom Metazoa; phylum Arthropoda; class Insecta; order Diptera; family Scathophagidae; genus Cordilura; species Cordilura impudica. The sequence continues at coordinate 258,702,132 of OY821518.1, read as the reverse complement.
TAAAATGTGTTATGTTTCCCGATGTAATCACGAAGAGCTTTTTTTCTGGCAGTATTTTGAAGTGAAAAACACGATTTTTGCTGTAAAATTTCGGTAAATTTGTAGTTAAAAAATTGGAGAAAAAATAATTAATAAAATAAGTAAGAATATTATAATCGGCATAGACTGACTATACGATACCCTATACGATGGTTTAGGGACACAATCGCTTCGGTCCAACCAATCGACTCAGAATCACTTTCTGAATCGATTTAGCGATGTCCGTTTGTCCGTCTGCCTGTGTGTCCATGTAAACCTGGTAATCAAACTACAGGTCACAGATATGAATATATTTTGACTAAAATTAGTATATAACTTTCTATCGTCCATTGAATGAATGCTATTGGCATTGGTGAATATCGGTTCATGTTCAGACCTAGTCCTCATAAATTTGACCCCTATGAGATCGACTTAAATTTTGTTAATATACAAATTATCATATAAATATCGGTCAAATTGGGTCTGTGTATATTTATCGGTGGTTAAAAAATAAACCGTATAGGACAATTCATAATCATAGCCCCCGGACGAAGCTGATTCCCGATCTTCACTCAAATCTATAAAAAAAAAAACAAAAATATTGCACAGACTTTTCTCTAATTTAGTTTGTATATATTTTTGCAAAAAATAAGTGACCTTAGCGAATATAGTCAAGATCGGTCCAATGTTTCGACATAGTCGCCATATAAATAAAGCACTCGACATTAAATTCTTCATATCCGAAAGCAAAAAAATTAATTACAATGTATGCTTATTTTGGTCTTATTGGGTCTCTAATCGCATGATATAGAGTATCGTACAGTTTGTCTAGACAGACTATAATTTTCTTACTTGTTTGAAATAAATTTTAAAATTAAGACTATAAGCTGATATAGAAATTTAGACTTGAACTTTAGAATTTCTTTGGAAGGCCCACAATCAGATTAAAACTAATTTTATCATTTGAAAACCAACACTTCAACTACCGCCAATTTACGAAGTTTTATACAAACACAGAAAAACTTGAAACTGAGAGAAAAAAGTCATAACGACCATGGCGAATATATATATATATAAATAAAAAAAAAGAAAACAGTTAACAAACCACAAATTAAACAAAACAGGAGGAAATATGTAAATGGAAAAAAATAAATACTGCACAAACACTAACTGACAAACCGACAACCAAACCCCCACCACATCTAAAAAAACCACTTTAATATTCAACAGTTTGCTCTAAAGAGGTCGACGTTATAAAAAAATATAATGGCAAAAAAGAGTAAATTACGTTACTTTACAATGATTGAAAAAAAATATAGAAAAAAAAAATAAAACGGAAAAATGAGAAATATTTTTTTCCCAATGTGTACATATAAAATGAATGTGTTGTGATTGAAGCTTGTCAAACAGAGGGAGGTTTAACATTGATTGAATATTGAATGCTTGAAATAAAGAATTGAGTGAAATAAAAAAAGAACACACAACCTATTTATAAGTATGTTATAAATTTCTACAGACACTCACAGATGCTCAAAGACTGTGATTCTTTTTTATTTCTTCACTTCAGATGTCTTGCTGTATTCTCAAACGGTGTCAACCAAACAAATATATGTATTATACTTTGTTGTGGTATAAGTGGTTTGGCATGATTGGGGGAATCAAAACTTGAAGAAAGAGAACACAGAGGAGAAATGTCGTTGAAGTTTTATTATTGTTGTAGCTTTTGTTAATGTAGGAAAATATAATAACGATAAGGAAGAAAATGACAACGATGTTCGACAAATTTCTTAGAGTGATAGAGGGAATATAAATTAGAATTTCTTTTGAATATTCAAATAATATTTAAAACAAAAAGAAAACATTGAATAAAGATGTAACTAGTCATGTCCGTCAGTATGTCTACTCATTAAATTCAAATAAGAAATGTGGAAGGGGATTGAAATTTATGTTTACGAAAAAGGGCTGAAGGGCAGTAAGGATTCTAAACCTAACGCTAGCATAATGGGCAGCTTTAAAAATTTAATTCGGCATCTATTCTAAAGGACGTGGAAACAAAAGGTTGACAGTCGAACTTGAAAGTTTTCCTTCTTTATTGATGATTCTGTCATATCTGTATGATTTTGTTTTTAATTAATAGCACAATATCGCTAGCTTTTATTAAGGTATTTATGTATATACGAAATTACTTACTGACAATAAATATATTTCTATTTGACTATTCTATTTTAGTATGTCTAAATGTCGTTTCTACAATTACTTACTACAGCAATTAATTAGTAATTTATAACAATTATTAACATTTGAATCTGTACAAGAACAGAAACATTTAACGCTATAACACTTCTTTGGAAATAACTTTGTAAATAGCTATTCGTAAATATTTCTTTGAAGTAAGGGAACCGAAAATAATTACCACGACGGAAATATTTAGTTTTCTAGCTAATGTTTTTAGCAAATAAGGAAAATAAACTAAATGAGGAATTTATTAAAACGAGAAAAAACAATTATTGTTTTTAGTGTTAGAAAATTACAAATAATAGGAATTCTTTATTCACTTAACAATTAAAAACAAGTAAATGTGTTAAATTTGGCTCATTGATATGCTCGATATTTTAAGCAAAGAGGCAAGAAATGCTAGACTTTCAACAATGATGTTTAAAATTTACAAGATAAGTAAAAAAAAGTGTAAGCATTTTTGTGGTTTTTGAATTGAAAGCAATTATCTATATATTAACACGTGAAAGTAAATCGTTTAACTAGTTTTTCAGTAAAATGCGTGCACGGAGGAGTGTGAGATTTTACATAGTTATAGTTCATTTTGAGGAGAAGTGCAGAATGGTAAAATTTATGCACAATATTTGTTGAAAATATATTTAATTAAATAAACTAAAATATTTCTAATAAATAAATTTATATTCATCGCCTGTGCATTAACGGTTTCAAAAAAGAGTACATTTTAATCGCCCTGTGTTTAAATGTGGATCACTAAAAAATAATTAGCATACGTTTAGGCTCTTACACAATTATTTATTAACAATTCCATTCATCCCATTTTATTTAAAACTTTACATTTTAATGAATTTTATTTAAATATTCACAAATTTTGAATATGGGCAATTCCAACGAAAGGTCTACCAAGACCAAAAAACAAAAAGTTCTAAAATCCAATTTGTTTAAACATATTTTTTAAAGAAAACAATCAAATTTAACTAACGTGAACAAATTTTACATTTATTCATAACCCATATCGAGATATTCAAATATAAAGTCGAGCAAGCCAATTTTTTCTCATTGGGACATTTCTATTGCACCTTTTATTTTGATAAAAAGTCTTAAAGAGAAGCATTTAACATTCACTTTTACTTTCAAAAAATCTTCTTGTATATACAAAGAGGTAAATAAAATGCATAACACATATTTCGATGTCCCGTGCGACATTGAAAAACAACATTTGAAATTAGTGCGTCAAGTGGACATGACGAAAGTTCATCAAATATTGAACAAACACAGATTTTTATTACAATTAAAATAAAAAAAAAAAACTTTTTGAAAAATAATAAAATCTGTGATTTTGGTTCCTATATAAAGTTGGCGACATGGTAAGCGTGGATTTTAAAATTTTGAAAAAATATTTTTTCCTACATAAATGAATTATTTATTTAAATACATACTTTAAAATTATTTAAATATAGATGAGTATAAACGACGAAAAAATAAAGAGAGATGCAAACGGTGGAGAGAAAAGTTGAAGGAAGATGAAATATAATTTCAAGACAATAAACTAAAAAACAAGTAAGAAAATTATAGTCGGTCTAGACCGACTATACGATACCCTATACCATGCGTTTAAAACCCTATCTCTTAGGCCCAACTAACTGGACATAGAAAATAAGCAAAAACCAAATTTAAGTGGGATTTTTATTAATTTTTTTGGCTGCAGATATGAAAAAGTTCATATCGGATGCTATATCTGTATGGGGACTAGGTCCAAAAATGGACCAATCCTGATCATGTTTGGTAAAGTCTCTTGTATTTTGCAAAAATATATACAAACAAAATTTGAGAAGAATCAGTGCAATATTTTTGTTTTTAATATATTTAAGTGAAGATCTGGAAGCAGTCTATGTGGGGCCAAAGGAATCATTCTTGGACTACTCATTAATGGATGTAATGAACGCATACAAACCCAATTTGAGTAAGATCTATATGACAATTTGGATCTTATGGCAATTTATGTCGATTTCATAGGGGTAATTTGTATGAGGGCTAGGTCTGAACATGGACCGATTCTCACCAATTTCAATACCGTTCATCACATGGCCGATAAAAGCTTATATACCAAATTTCATCAAAACATATTCATATTTGCGACCTGCAGTTTGATTACAAGGTTTACATGGACACACAGACGGACGGACGGACGCACGGACGGACGGACGGACGCACGGACGGACGGACGGACGGACGGATATTGTTAAATCAACTCAAAAAGTGATTCTGATTCGATCGGTATGATTAAAGATGGGTCTAGGTCAAATATTTTTGGTTGTTACAAACAGCAGCACAAAGTCATTATACCCAAACCACATAGTGGTATAGGGTATAATTAAATATAAACCAATGTAATGAAAAAGAAGAAGGCAGTCGTATTCTCGCGGTCAAACAATAGTTTAGTTAAGCTGCAGTTAATATTTGGTAATGGTTTAAAATAAAGTAATTCAATTATATTATCTTTTTTAAAAATTGTTTGTTATTAAATAAATACAAAAGTCGTGCGAATGGTTGGTTTTTTGCGATTATCTCGAAAGCTTGAACAAGTTTTCAAAATGAGCATAAGCAACAATTATAGGGCTGGTTAAGAGCTATAAGTCAACCCAATTGTCAAGAAATAATTTCTTTTTATTTCGACTTTTTTTTTCAACTTAAATGTGTTCAACGGTCACGTTCAACATAATGGAATTACCCATATATAGATAAAAAAAAATACTGAGAGGAAAAAATTGAACGAAAAAATAAAATTTCTTAGAATTTGCACTCGAATTTCGTGTGCTGGGCTCTGCTAGTTAAATGTAATAGGCATATATGTAAACACATACAATTACATTTGTGTTTGTTCGTTTTTTAGCGATGCCTACACATTATTGTTGTTATTGTTTTTTCTTGTACATGCAAGCAAAAATATGTATGCATTACTGACACATACCGATAGCCGCATGTTCTGTTACATATAAATATTTTTCACTAATTTTTTGTTTTTTTTTATATGAAATTTTATTGAAATATTTTTATTTTTTCATATGCCGTTCCCTCCTTATTTGGTTTAGAGGCTCTAAATTCAATACAGATTATGACGAAGATTTGATGTCTAAATAGTATGAGCCACTGGACCTACTGCGGATAGGAGAATATATTCTATAGGCATACAAACATACAGACATACAGATAGACAGATCAACAGATAGACGGATATCGCCAGATCGGCTTTTCCTTTTATAAGGATCAAATTTATGGGATGTATGGAATTTATTTTTATGAGTTACAAACGGATCAACAAACTGATAGTGGTATGTAGGGTGTAATAATTATAACTTTTCATGGCACAGAAAACATTTTGAACTTTATACGCTTAATATTGTTAATATTATTAATGTCAGTTGTGAGTGCTCATGAGAGAGCAATACCAATATTTTCTCAAAACGATTACACATTTCTCAAAGTTTTCGCGTAATCGAGCATTAATTTTCTTGAAATAACAAATATGTTAAAAGTGTTTTAATACTCGCTTTTATTTAAATTTTTTGTTTGGAGTAATACATAAAAAAATTTCTTTAGTTCAAAAGAAAGGTCAAACGATTAATAAATGAAAAACGTCACAACTATCGCCAAACTATTACAATTTTGGATATAAGTTCTTTCGATGGTCTTTACGTTGATCAAACCAAAAATTTTGAATCGAATTAATGCATTTTATTTAACAAATAAGGAAGTCATGCGCCCAAAATTTTCCTCAGAATTATTTACTCCAAAAAACAACAGGTGTCTCTCAGTTTGGCATGGACACGCGCAAGGCACTTTTTATACACAGATGCTTGGAAATGCAGTAAGACAAGGCTGTTTACTGCCCCCATTATTATTTAATATCCACTCCGAAAGAATCTTCCAAGAAACCATCAGTAGGCATTTTTAAATATATAAAATTTTTTACCGGCCATGATTTTAATATTGAAAGGAAACTAAGATTTACCAAAGACCTATGTATGGTCGGTTCTAGTATTTGCAATAGAGAGGTATGTACCATGTGCCAATGTTTTTTGTTTTATTTAAAGTAAAAACATTTGATCTTGAGCCCGATTAATTTCTAGCTCAATCATTAAAAATAATAAAGAGCGAAAATAAGATTTTTTTCATTTTTATAGAAATAATAAAAACAAAAACATTGGTATTAGAAAAATTTGAAATATTTTCAAATAAATTAAGTTCAAATATGGACATTTGTTTAAAAGTTAAAAGAAAATTGCTTATCGATTTTAAACGGCAACCTGCTCAGAATGACAGTAAATAATTTTCACTAAAAATAACGAGCCCATTTAAGCTTTTGAGAGCGTGATCATGATTTCTACAGACGGACAAAGGGACATCCCTATATAAACTTGGTTTGTTATAAGGATCAGGAATATATATATTTTATGGGGACGCAAATGAATTTTTCGATGCATTACAGACGGAATGACAAACTGATATGCCCAATGTACGGCGGTGTAGAGGGTTTAATAATGATAATTGTAAATATTAGTGTTATTTGTTTAATAAATAAGATAGATACTCCTTTTCACACAGTGTTTTTTTTAGCTATTTTAACAATATTTCTAAGGAACACATTTTGCTAAAACTTTAGTTCTTGATACCAAGTTTGATATCAATCCAAAATGAAAGAATATATTTGTGTAGCGAACAGAATAATTACGGGCATAAAAATAGCAGTGTTCACTCAGAAATTCTTTTATGATCATTCCAGGAGTATGTACCAAATTTGAGCGAAATGCGGAATGAAATATAAATTCGAAGGTTATATTTGTTGTTATCCAACCGAAACTTCCCCGGACCACAGACATTATGAGTAACATATTTCTGCAAAATCGATTGAAAAAGTAAAAATTATAAATAGAAATATAAGCTCCGGTCGTTTACCCATAAAAATATATTTAGATAGGAATTACTCGTATAATAGTTCATCAATGCTCAAACTGGATTATAATAAAGCGAATTGAATTCAGTTCCCTAACTTTTTAAACAGACATTACCAATATTGTTTCTAATGAACATCCATAAAGATGGCTACACATACTGGATTTTTTAGTTTGAGCGCAGTGCAAATTTAATGGAGGAATAGATTCCTCTAAATGTAGTAATACGCCAATGACTTTTCTAATAAAGTTTTTGAAAGATATAGCATTTGTAGAGACCCTTAACCCTACGAAGATATTTTTGATGATGAAGGTGGACTATCTGAGGTGGAAGATGAAGACGATGTTATTGCACAGCAGAACGGTGAAGTCAACTTAAGTTAAGTAGCTGCAAAATGTATAACCTGCACACCAACACAGCATTGCTTCCTTGCAAACAATTGAAATGTTGCAGTGAATGTGTTTTACAAATGCAAGCAACCAGTATGCCGAAAGGATTAAGCTCTCTCCGCTAGCCATATTGTACAGTTGTAACGGGTGATTTTTTTGAGGTTAGGATTTTCATGCATTAGTATTTGACAGATCACGTGGGATTTCAGACATGGTGTCAAAGAGAAAGATGCTCAGTATGCTTTGACATTTCATCATGAATAGACTTACTAACGAGCAACGCTTGCAAATCATTGAATTTTATTACCAAAATCAGTGTTCGGTTCGAAATGTGTTTCGCGCTTTACGTCCGATTTATGGTCTACATAATCGACCAAGTGAGCAAACAATTAATGCGATTGTGACCAAGTTTCGCACTCAGTTTACTTTATTGGACATTAAACCAACCACACGAATGCGTACAGTGCGTACAGAAGAGAATATTGCGTCTGTTTCTGAGAGTGTTACTGAAGACCGTGAAATGTCGATTCGTCGCCGTTCGCAGCAATTGGGTTTGTGTTATTCGACCACATGGAAGATTTTACGCAAAGATCTTGGTGTAAAACCGTATAAAATACAGCTCGTGCAAGAACTGAAGCCTAACGATCTGCCACAACGTCTAATTTTCAGTGAATGGGCCCTAGAAAAGTTGGCAGAAAATCCGCTTTTTTATCGACAAATTTTGTTCAGCGATGAGGCTCATTTCTGGTTGAATGGCTTCGTAAATAAGCAAAATTGCCGTATTTGGAGTGAAGAGCAACCAGAAGCCGTTCAAGAACTGCCCATGCATCCCGAAAAATGCACTGTTTGGTGTGGTTTGTACGCTGGTGGAATCATTGGACCGTATTTTTTCAAAGATGCTGTTGGACGCAACGTTACGGTGAATGGCGATCGCTATCGTTCGATGCTAACAAACTTTTTGTTGCCAAAAATGGAAGAACTGAACTTGGTTGACATGTGGTTTTAACAAGATGGCGCTACATGCCACACAGCTCGCGATTCTATGGCCATTTTGAGGGAAAACTTCGGAGAACAATTCATCTCAAGAAATGGACCGGTAAGTTGGCCACCAAGATCATGCGATTTGACGCCTTTAGACTATTTTTTGTGGGGCTACGTCAAGTCTAAAGTCTACAGAAATAAGCCAGCAACTATTCCAGCTTTGGAAGACAACATTTCCGAAGAAATTCGGGCTATTCCGGCCGAAATGCTCGAAAAAGTTGCCCAAAATTGGACTTTCCGAATGGACCACCTAAGACGCAGCCGCGGTCAACATTTAAATGAAATTATCTTCAAAAAGTAAATGTCATGGACCAATCTAACGTTTCAAATAAAGAACCGATGAGATTTTGCAAATTTTATGCGTTTTTTTTTAAAAAAAAGTTATCAAGCTCTTAAAAAATCACCCGTTACAACACACGCTTTAATTAATTTTTTTAACTGTATATTAAGTATTTACATGAATACATAACATAAGCCAAACCAATTCATTAACTGTAATATTAATAGGCTAGGCCATTTCTTCTGACCGATGTTTTGTTCTACCGTTTTATTCAGATTTTGACCAAGCGTATGTTATTTAAAAAGTATTCCTTTTTACCCGATTTCCAGATTTACAGATTTTTTAATTTTTACCTTTATTTTGAGTAAATTACATTTAAAATTGCTACTAATACATACATCAAATTATACAAAGCTATGTGTGTGTTTATTAAATCTGCTAATGTGTTTGTAATAAAAATGAGTTTGTTTTTTGTGTTGATTTTTGAATTGGCTATATCTGATTAGCATACCTTTAGGGTCTTTATTTAATGAAAAAATAAAATTTCCTAGAACTTGCACTCGAATTTCGAGGGCTGGAATCTGCTAGTATAAATTTATGGGCTATTTTTCCAAAACGAAAATACAAATAAATATTTAATTTTGCATAATTTTTATTTACTTTTGAGTGAATTTTCGTATGAAAAATATTGAACAATCTTTCGGTTTTTTTATTATTTTTTTTTTTTTTTGCCATTTTGCATATTTTTGGTCAATTCCTTTTTTGGTGATTTTTTATACCCTATACCACTATGTGATTTGGGTATAATGACTTTTGTTTGTAACTACCAAAAATATTTGACCTAGACCCATCTTTTATTATATCGAAAGATTCAGTGATGCCCGTCCGTCCGTCCGTCTGTCCGTCTGTGTGTCCATGTAAATCTTGTAATCAAACTACAGGTCGCAAATATGAATATATTTTGATGAAATTCGGTACATAAGCTTTCATCACGATGACCACTATTGAAATTGGTGAAATCCGGTCAATGTGCAGACTTAGTCCTCATACAAATGACCCCTATTAAATCGACATAATTTGCCATAAGATCCAAATTATCATATAGATCTCAGTCAAATTCGGTTTGTATGTGTTTATTATATCCATTAATCAGTAGTCCAAAAATAGTTCCTATAGGACAATTCTTAGTCATAGGCCCCATATAGAGCTGCTTCCCGCCCTTCAACTTAAATCTATCAAAAAACAAATATATTGCACAGATTTTTCTCAAATTTGGTTTGTTTATATTTTTTCAAAATACAAGTGACTTTACAAAATATGGTCAGGATCTGTCCATTTATAAGTAAAATATTATTTTTTCTTGGGACATTTTTTATTTCTTGGGTCATTTTAATTGGGCCATTTTTTGCGATTTTTCAATAAGATGTATTTCCTAGAGTCATCAGATAGTCAGAATATTTCACATAATGCGATTGCTCTTAATATGACTAAGAAATGACGCTTATATGTCAGGAACTCAACTAGTGAAGAAATGGGTAAGTTCGAGAAGAATTCATGGCATAATTTACTACCTACTTTAGGTAAATGCTCTTCATCTTTCTAGAACTTAACAAAAATATTAAAGAAGAAACAACTAGTATTACCATTCTGCAAAAAAAAAACGGAATTCTTCACAAACTAAGAAAAATGTGAATTATTTGCTATAAAGCATTCGATTTCTGCTAATCTTGGTTATCCTGTCAGGATCTCGTAAGTAAATGCATCGGTTAGGCTACTAAATATAGATCCTAAACATCCAGAAGTTCTATAAACAAATGCTTCAGGAATCTTTAGAATAATGAGACTACTAAAAAAATAAAAAGCGGCCTGTAATTGATGGCATTCACAACAGGTACCTTAAAACATTTCTATTTTAAGGAGTCAAGTTTATGAAAATTTTTACAAATTGTTGCCTTAAGGTTTGCTATTTCCCACAAGAATTTAAAGAAACTAAATTTATCTCAATTAAAGAGCCTTACAAACCATGAGAGTGCCCATCTTGATAACTCCGCATTAGCTTATTATCATCAGTAAGTAAAATTTTTGAAAAGGTACTGAAAAATAAATTAACAGGTTTCATGGAAACCAATAACTTTATTCCCCCTCAACAGTTTGGTTTCGAAGGAAACACAGTCCAACCCCTGATAATAAACTTTATCCACCGAAAATCTACCGGCATGGTGCTATTTGACGTCACAGCTACATTTGATTCAGTATGACATGACGGCCTCATTTTTAAAATGGTGAATCCTAATATCCTTATACAATTGATGAAGATAATTCGTAGCTTTCTTTCATGTTGTAATTTTAAAGCTTACACTGGTTCAACAGGATCAGAGCGTATTTTTATTACTGCGAACAACCAGCAGGTTCATGTTGATCAGCTACATTTTACAACTTGTATACAGCTGACTTGCCTCAGTTACACTATTGCATAATGTACTGAGCTCTAAAATCTTGTCTACAAATACCATAAATAATCTACAAAGAGCATTAACTGAGCTTTTATCTTATTTCCAAAAATAGAATACAATGTTATATGGTATATTTTTTTCTCGAAAAATTAAAGCATGTTATTTGCCACAAGTATATATGGATTTCGATAACTACTCCATATGGTGGGTGTAATCGACCACAAACTGAAATTTTAGTACCGCATTCTATATATTATAAATGAGACAAATGTTTAAATCCGAAACCTACAACCCTTTAAATATGAAGTTAAAAAGAAGCATCTTGATCTCGACAAAAAATAATTATACTTAAATGCAATGTTAATATTATAAATGTTAATAATAACATTGACTTTAAGATAGCGAACAAATAAAAGAAAAATTTAATTAAAACCTACACTCGTAGATATGTAAGCTGATATTATTTTTAGTTGACGATTATTTGTTATTAGGACATCGTATGAAAATCTATAAAACTGACATGGACTTATATACAATAATTAAATATATTCCAGTAATTGTTTACGTGTAAAAACAAACAACGAACAAAAGTCCATCTACTCATATATATTTTATGTGAATGGATTTGTGCTCTTACATCATTTTATTTCCTTAACATTAAATGTCAACACTAAGTGAAACAAAACTAAGCAAATACCAACAACATCCAACTAAACACCACTAACCATGTTAACAACCCACACATGAGTATAAATGAGTACATGAGTATGTCACTTAAAATTAAAGCTAACATTATTATTTTCTATTCATATACTCTTATGTACTCGTATGTATGCATGTATGTTGTTTATATGTTTGTGTGTAGATGTGTATGATTACTAACGAATACATGGTTGTGAGAATACAAAATAACTGTTTTATGTAACGAAAAATGTTGGGGAAAAAATGTACATTGTACATGCATACCATTGTTTGTAGAAAACAAACTTTAATTGCAGGAAGGATTATTATTATTATTATTATTATTATTATTACTATTATTGTTGTTCTTTTGTTGTTATAACATTTGTAGTTGGTGTTGTTATTGTTCTTGTTATAGTTCAAGTTTGTAACTTCTATGGTTGGTTGTTTTTTAAAGGACATAATTTTCTCTCGTTCATTAATGCATTTCGAAATGTTTTCATTTTCAAACTCCACAATAACGCGTTTTCTCTCGAAAAGCAGAAAGTTGCATTAAAACAAAATTAATTAATGTTTCAATACAATATATATACAAGCTTTTGCAATTTTATGCAGGGTTTCAATAACAACAGATGAAAATATTTTATAATGGGTTCTACAGCTAATAACATTATTGCATTGCATTAATTAATGGAACAGGAAAAAGGAAATATTAAATGTTATGATAATTTTAAAAACAAAAAGAAAATTTCAAGGAAAAAATATGCCACTTTCAATAGAAAATAAAATAATTCTAGATAAGCATTACTTAAAACTAAATGGCTCTTAAAGCTTTCCATCGGTGCGTTTTTTTTTTTTTTTTGTTTTGTCCCAAGTTTCAAGCGAACATTCAAAAAATTATATTATAAGTTCTACATATTTAGTTATTATATTTTAAGCGTCACATCTCAAAATTCAATAGCAGTTGCAAAATGTTTGAATTTTTTGAATAAATTGTTTTTTATTAGTTTGGGGTATATGTGACCCCAATTAAAAAAGGGTTATTAAGATAAAATATAACATTTCAAAGTAGAGAAGTCATGAATTTTTGATACAAAGTATTTACAAATAGTACATTTACAGAATATTTTACAAAAATCCCATTTTTTTCGAAATCCGCAAAAATAAAATCCTTGTCAAAAAAGTGTGCCGTAGGGCTTTACCTAAAAATCGCGTTGAGGCACCTCTAAATGTTTTTTGATTGACCCAAAACCTTGTATTTCTAACTTTTTTTTGCTATTCGCATATTTCTAGGGGTGCGACCGAAAGTTTGAACACTTTTTTTTTATCAAGGGCCACCCTAGTATATATATTATACATATATTAGGGCGGGTCAATTTGTAGGGAGGCAAAAAAATCGCTCAAGTAACAAGGAAAATCATATTCTAGGGATCAAAATAAGCAACTTTGCCAAGGAACCATACCTCTAAAGCGAATTCGGATATCCCAACTTTTGATCTGTCTGTCTGTCTATGTGTCTGCCTTGGGTCAACCTCATACCCTCTCATGCAATTGATCTGAAACTTGGTCCATAGTCTTGTTGTGAATACAGATTAATTTTGGGGTAGACACGCAGAGTCACGAAGTGATCTAAAAGTTATTTACCATCAAGCCAATCGGTCTTTTTGAATAACATAATATAGTCGAGGCGTATGAGTGTTAATTTTAATATTAAATCAAACATAGTCAGCCCAATTCTAAACAAAAATGGTGATTTTTTGAAATGTTTGTATGCGGAACACCCAGGGGGTGTGCCACTGGCATGGGTGGGTAGGCCCTCCAAAGTTAGTGGGGGTCGATCATACATTTGGACCCGATTGGGGCACTCTAAGTGGGTCAAAGTGAGACAGACAGACAGACAGGTCAAAAGTCGGGACATCAGAATTCGTTTTAGAGGTATGGTTTTTGGGAAAAGTTTCTTATTTTGATCCCTAGAATACGATTTCCCTTGTCACTTGGGCGATTTTTAAATCGACCCGCCCTAATACTGACACTACAATTTCACAATTATAAATTTGACAGAAGCCCACATTCATTCTAAATCTTTATAAAAGTAGCATTTAAGCATGTAAAGGAGATCGTGTGTTGCTGATTCAAGCTATTTTTGCTTTGTGTGTGGTGAATAAAAATCCCAATCAAATTTGGTTTATGCTTATTTTCTATATCCACTTAGTGGCACCGTAGAGATAGGGTCTCTAAACGCATGGTATAGGGTATCGTATAGTCGGTCTAGACCGACTATAATTTTCTTACTTGTTTTTTGATAGATTTAAGTGAAGATCGGGAAGCAACTCTATATGGGAACTATGACTAAGAGTTGTCCCATAGGGATCATTTTTAGACTACTCATTAATGGATGTAATAAACGCATACAAACCCAATTTGAGTAAGATCTATATGACAATTTGGATCTTATGGCAATTTATGTCGATTTCATAGGGGTCATTTGTATGGGGGTTAGGTCTGAACATGGACCTATTCTCACGTATTTCAAAAGCGTTCATCCCATGACCGATAAAAGCTCATATGCCAAATATCATCAAAATATATTCATATTTGCGACCTGCAGTTTGAATACAAGGTTTACATGGACACACAGACGGACGAACGGACTGACATCGCAAAATCGACTCAGAAAGGGATTCTGAATCGATCGGTGTAATAAAAGATGTGACTTGATCAAATATTTTTGGTAGTTACAAGCAAAAATTTATTGTATGCTGCCCACATAGTGGTAGAGGGTATAAACATAAAAATTTAAGAATTTTGCTTTATAAATCGGGGACTAGTAAAACCATACTAAACAGAACTCATCAGTAAAATTTTTAAAAAATCACTTTTTAAAATATTCCATCACAAAATTTTAGTTTTAGTGAATAATAAAATTTAAGTATTATATCATTCAATTGAAATCTCGATAAGAATTTTAGGTAAAGAAGTTTTGAAAATAAACGAAATTAATGTAGACCACTTCACTGAATTTTTTCTTCCATTTTCATTATTAACACCGCCATATAAGAACAGGACAGAAAATTCATACCAAGTTTTAGGATGGTTGATTTTAAATAGAAATTTCTTCAAAGTTTTTCAAATGATTTTATTTCAATGCAGCTAAAAAGAAGATATTTCAAATTTTTAGATACATGAAAAACACAAAAATATTCGTAGATGAAAGCTGGAGCACAGAAAAATTTTATAGGTTTCATTTTCATAGAATATGAGCGAGGTTATCAGGCACTTATTACCCAATGTTAATGTGAATCCAAATTTGGTGTGTACAGATACAATTTTATTCGAATGGCTGACTAAAAAAAAAAATTCTAAACGTTAGTTTTTAGGATTTTTAAAAACCAAATAAACTGAAAATTAAAGAAAAATGATTATATCATATTTGTTTTCCTTTACAATTTGACAATATCTTTGTAGCATCACTTCCGCAATCATGCGAATGATATTCAAAGCCACCCGCTTTGCACTAACACCAAACAATACGTTATATATTCCTGGACACCTGTGTCAACATACAAGGATGTCGTAATCATCCCTAATGATCTGTTCCTCCATTTAAGATTGATGGATTTATAATACATATGAGTTTTCAAAAAGGTTGCCTATTTTCTTGGAAATAAAAATCTGTATGTACGAGCAATATTTGTAACATCAATTAAAGCACAAATAACCAAAAATGTTTCATTAATTACTAAAATTAGAGCTTAGCACTACATAACGTATGATTATTTTAAAATCACAAATTAAATAGAAATTTAAAGGAATCTTGCCACACGAAAAGTTTTCTACCAATAACTTTTTATACAAAATCTAGAGTACTAAAAAAAACAGATGATTTAACAATTTTTAATTATAATTATTATTATTTATATAAAATTACAATTTATTTATTAGATACTGTGTCGTTTTGCAATGCTAAATCTAATTTAATAAATAAATGCAAATAAATAAAAAAGAAAATTTAAAAATAAATTTGGAATAATATAATAAAGAAGTAATGTGTGTTTGTTTGTTTGTTTGTAGGAGGTAGTTACTCATCAGTTCTTCCTGAAATTTTCACAGAGTCTTACTGCAGATATGGGAAGTTCTGTCGGCTATAATTTGTGTTAATGTTTTTAGTGGGCGTGCCACCCCCCATACAAAGTAAATTTTTAATAACATATATATTGAGTTCATATCGGATGCAAATTTATATGGGGACTATAAATGAGCATATTTCGTAAGGTCACATATTTTTTGCATAAATATATAAATACCAACTTTGAGAAAAATCTATGCAATATTTTCGTTTTTTAATAGAGTTAAGTGAAGATCTGGAAGCAGCTTTATATGAGGGCTATGACTAAGAATTGTCCAATAGGGTTTATTTTTGACTACTGATTAATGGGGGTAATAAACATATAGAAAACCAATTTCACCGAGATCTATATGATAATTTGGATCTTATGACAATTTAATTCGATTTCATAAGGGTCTGAACATGCACCAATTTTCACCAAATTAAATTGTGCTTATGCCATAGCTGACAGAAGATCATATACAAAATTTCATCAAAATGTATTCATATTTGTGACCTGTAGTTTGATTACAAAGTTTACATGAACACACAGACGGACGGACGGACGGACTTCGCTAAATCGACTCAGAAAGAAAATGATTCTGACTCATGAAGTGATGGGTCTAGGTCAAATATTTTTGGTAGTTACAAACGTCAGCACAAAGTCATTATACCCTGACCATATAGTGGTATAGGGTATAAAAAATGTTAAATCTGACAAATTTGTATTTTTAATAAAATTATAAATATTTTTTTATTTATTTTCAGAGAGACTTTGCACAGAAACTTAAATGTTTCTCTAGTAAAGTACAAAATTACTGGATATAGTGCAAACTATTTGGAAAAGCTAGAGTCAAACTCGAATCCTCTAGCACTTAACTTAATCAACAATCGTATCCACCAACGCTTAAGAAGGAAGGAGACTGCTGATCTCATTGGATAAAAAAAATGGATTGCTACGATTTTTTCTATCATTAGATTATATATGTATGTATATTAGGGTGGCCCTTCGTTATATGGAGGGAAAAAAAGTGTTCAAACTGTCGGTCTCACCCCCTAGAAATATGCGAATAGCAAAAAAACTGAGAAATATAAAGTTTTGGGCCAATCAAAACACGTTTAGTCGTGGCGCAAAGCGATTGAAAATTTCAAGTGTGTTTATATGGGGAAAATATGATTTTTTTTCAGATTTTACGAAAATTTCGTTCTATAATTTAATTTTGCGACAAGCTGTTACATAATTCGGGATCAGTATTAAATTGCTCTTTCAAAAGGCTATAAAACTTCAAAATCGTATGAAACCTCGCCAAGAAATAGCAAATGCCCCAGACCACTTTTGTGCCAAAAAAAGCTAGGTCATGAAATTTGATGGCATTTTTTTCAACTTTGAGAAATTGATTAAAGCCATCATTCTTTTTTGGTCTCTATACTTATAAGTACTCAGATATGAAGTATTGTTTTATTACCACGTTGCTAACCTATTGCGCATTGAGACCGAAAATTGGAAATTTTTTGATAAAATTTTTAAAACTCCTTTTTCAAGTTTGAAAAAATTTTCTTAAACAAAATTTAAAAAAATTAATATATTACTTTAAGGTTTTATTAAATACATATTGCACACTAACTGTGTCAATTTTTAAGTAAATCCGTCTGCCAGAATTTTTTTGACAAGGATTTTATTTTTGCGGATTTCGAGAAAACTTGGATTTTTGTGAAATATTCTGTAAATGTACACTTTCTAAATACTTTGTATCAAAAATTCATCACTTCTCTACTTTTAAATGTTATATTTTATCTTAGTAGCCTAGGGTTTCGGAAAAAAAATATGACTCCATTAACCCTTTTGGAATTGGGGTCACATATGACCTCAAGCCAATAAAAGACAATTTATGCAAAAAATTCAAATATTTGGTAAGTACTGTCCAATTTTTAGATGCTGCGCTTAAAATATAATAACCAAATGTGTAGAAGTTTCGTTCCGAAAATTTGGGATAAATCCGAGAACGCTAACCCATTATTTGCCAAGGCCAGATTTGGATTTTAAGATATTTTTAAATAAAAATTACCGAAAACGAGTTTTTCTATTACACTCGATGAAACCACTATGTAGAATTTAAGAAAAATAATTCGGTTATTTTTTTTTTATTTAACCCTTCAGTGCTCTTGAGATCAAAATTATCCATTGTGATATATCTCTGGTGCAATTATCTGCTTATTGCTCGCGAATAGTTAAATAAAAAAAAATTAACCGAATTATTTTTCTTAAATTCTAAATAGTGGTATCAACGAGTTTAATAGAAAAACTTGTTTTAGGTCATTTTTACTTAAAAATATCTTAAAATCCAAAGCTGGCCTTGGCAAATAATGCGTTAACGTTATCGGATTTACCCAAATTTTCGGAACGAAACTGCTACATATTTGGTTATTATATTTTAAGCGCCGCATCTAAAAATTGGACAGCACTTACCAAATATTTGAATTTTTTGCATAAATTGTCTTTTATTAGCTTGGGGTCATATGTGACCCCAATTCCAAAAGGGTTAATGGAGTCATATTATTTTTTTCCCAAACCCTAGGCTATTAAGATAAAATATAACATTTAAAAGTAGAAAAGTGATGAATTTTTGATACAGAGTATTTAGAAAGAGTACATTTACAGAATATTTCACAAAAATCCAAGTTTTCTCGAAATCCGCAAAAATAAAATCCTTTTCAAAAAAATTCTGGCAGATGGATTTACTTAAAAATTCACACAGTTAGTGTGCAACATGTATTTAATAAAACCTTAAAGTAATATATTAATTTTTTTAAATTTTGTTTAAGAAAATTTTTTCAAACTTGAAAAAGGAGTTTTAAAAATTTTATCAAAAAATTTCCAATTTTCGGTCTCAATGCGCAATAGGTTACCAACGTAGTAATAAAACAATATTTCACATCTCAGTACTTATAAGTATAGAGACCAAAAAAGAATGATGGCTTTAATCAATTTCTCAAAGTTGAAAAAAATGCCATCAAATTTCATGATATGTTTTTTGTGGCACTAAAGTGGTCTGGGGCATTTGCTATTTCTTGGCGAGGTTTCATACGATTTTGAAGTTTTATAGCCTTTTAAAAGGATAATTTAATACTGATCCCGAATTATGTAACAGCTTGTCGGAAAAATTAAATTATAGAACGAAATTTTCGTAAAATCTGAAAAAAAAATCATATTTTCCCCATATAAACACACTTGAAATTTTCAATCGCTTTGCGCCACGACTAAACGTTTTTGATTGGCCCAAAACTTTGTATTTCTCAGTTTTTTTTTATTCGCATATTTCTGGGGGGTGAGACCGACAGTTTGAACACCTTTTTTATTAAGGGGCACCCTAATGTATACTCTATATAATAAATGAAATTCTGTCTGGCGGGATTTAATATATGAGTTTTAGTTTAAGATTTGAATAACTTATTGGTAGTTCACAAACCTATGTGAGGATTCAATAAATAAAGAAGAATTACAAAAAAAAAATTGTTTTCAAGTAACTAGATACTTTTTTAAGAAGGTTAGCTAGCTATTATTGTTATTTTTCTTTCATATTGGCTGTTGTTCATATTTATTTTGGGATAGCATTTAAAATAGTCTGGCAATACCAGCCTAAGCTAATACGGCACGTGAAGTGCAGCGACCACAAAAACAACAAACAAATTACAAAATTTAGAATAGCAACAATAACAAGAGCAATATACAAAAATCATATTTTTCAAAAATTTATACTCATTTTCATTGAAATAACAGAAACTATTAAACCGGTTTAGATGATGTTATTCAACGACCTGCTCAGGATGCCAATGAAACATCTTCAATAAACAATGAAGAGTCTAAGTATCATCGCATTTTATGGAATAAATATATGATGATCTAAAAAAATATTTTGCCGCTTCGACAGCAATTAAACTACGTTCTTCTTTTTTCGAAATTATAACACAACTAATTCGTTTTTCTAGTTCAAGTGCATGTTCAGATCAAGAAAAAAATGATCCACAGTGCCACAAATTTGTTCGCATCTCCCAAATGGCAGTGTTAAATTTAAAATTAATTTTGATGATGCATACACTGACACACCAAGCCGAATTAAAAAATATGGAATCAAACGAGAATCAAAACTTTTGCATTCAAAATATATATCCATTACTTTTATGGCAACTTGCGCCAGCTGAATGCTTATTATTTTCTTGTAATTTTTTTAGTTTTTATGTCTATTATTGTTATTACAAAATTAACAAATAATACATATTTTTAAAAAAAATTTTGTTTTTATTTGTTTAACAAAATATGCTAAATATGCAGAAATATTTCTTTTTCGATATATTAAAATATGCTATATTAGAAAATCCGCAATACGTGCGCAATATGAAGTTTTTTGTATATGTAAAAATTAGTGAACACACTTAAAACATGCTATGCAAGGTTCATTGTTTATTTATACAATAATTTGCAAATTAAACAGTTTTTTTGCTCTACTAAAAAAAACAAGTAGTTTTGAATGTATACTTCAGCTCAACTATTTATGAATATGTTTTAAAGCTCAATATGACGCAATAAAATATTAATATAAAAAAATAGAAAATAGATATCAATTATTCAAATACTCTTCATGAGTTACTAAAATTTAATATTGGAAAATTTAAAAATATGCATTGGAAACGAAAGTTTTAGATTAAAAAAAAAAGTAGCAGGAATATCAAATATGTTGGTCCGGTCACAAATTCGGATATATTTTTTATACCAAGTCTATTTAACCTCTTATAAATCGTAAATGGTTGTTGGCAACCTCCTTTAACTCATAATATGAAGCAAAATTGTATTGAACTATGGTCCGCACAAAATTTTTTTGTGGCTTTTTTTATGAATTTCGTGGCCGATTTGTTCGCCAATTTTCCAGAAGTGTGCCATCTACTATCTCGGTATGTGAATATTAAATAATTTAAAAAAAGGAGAACCGATTTCCTTATGAGCGATATTTTTCTTTAACTTGATCTTTAACATATGTGACCCGGTCTATGAAAAGGTGGCTTATGACTCAAAAAATTATTTTTCACTTCTATTTTGGTTCGGACAGTTTTTGAGACGCTCTTTCACATGGTGAAAATCAGAAAGTCCTAACTTGCTTAGAAATGTAATAAAAATGTAGAGAAAGAAGAGCACAAATGAAAGAAAAACAGAAATTTATTGAAAATCGAGAATCAAGATAATAATAAGGAATAATAAGGAATTAAAAATGAAAAATAGGATTGAACGCTACAAAAATGATTTTACCAAAAGAAAAAAAACAAGCTATTTTGCACAAAAAATATTTATTTAGCAATATGTAGTAGTTTTCTTCACCGCCATTCTTGTTGAAAACTTTGAAGTTGCTCGTTTTTTTGAATCTTCTTCTAGTGATGAGGCCTTACGTTTTCTTGATTTTTATACCCTATACCACTATGTGGTTTGGGTATAATGACTTTGTGCTGCTGTTTGTAACAACCAAAAATATTTGACCTACACCCATCTTTAATTATACCGATCGAATCAGAATCACTATCTGATTCGATTTAACGATGTCCGTCCGTCCGTCTGTGTGTCCATGTAAAGCTTGTAATCAAACTGCAGGTCGCAAATATGAATATATTTTGACGAAATTTGGTATTTGATCTTTTGTCGCCCATGGGATGAACGCTATTGAAATTGGTGAGAATCGGTCCATGTTCAGACCTAGCCCCCATACAAATGACCCCTATGAAATCAACATATATTGCCATAAGATCCAAATTATCATACAAATCTTAGTCAAATTGGGTTTATGTGTATATATTACATCCATTAATCAGTAGTCCAAAAATGATCCCTATTGGACAACTCTTAGTCATAGGCCCCATATAGAGCTGCTTCCCGATCTTCACTTAAATCTATCAAAAAACAGAAATATTGCACTGATTCTTTTCAAATTGTGTTTGTATATATTTTTGCAAAATACAAGAGACTTTACCAAACATGGTCAGGCTCGGTCAATTTTTGGGCCTAGTCCCCATATAGATATAGCATCCGATATGAACTTTTTCATATCTGCAGCCGAAAAAATTAATAAAAATCCCACTCAAATTTGGTTTATGCTTATTTTCTATATCCAGTTAGTTGGGCCTGAGAGATAAGGTCTCTAAACGCATGGTATAGGGTATCGTAAAGTCGGTCTAGACCGACTATAATTTTCTTACTTGTTTTTTTTTTGAGTTTTTTATTTTTTGGATCGTGATTTGACGATGCAGCTCAGCATAACCAAATCAGGTTCATGTTTTGATAATTCTAGATATTTAGTTGTTTCTTGCATTTTCTATTATCTTTCTCGGTATCATTTTTTGGCATTTCTTATTACAGCAATCTTCCGAAATAAATTTATTTACCAATTCCTTTTCTTTGTTATCTATAGTAGACAAGTCCATTGTAAAAAAACTTTGTTACACTTCCATTTGATCTTCAGCTTGAAATAATGATTGTAGTTCCTCATCCTAAATGATACCAACATCATCGAAAGAATCATCATCATTCTCTTCATTTTCACCAAAATATTTTTGAAAAACTTCGCTAAATTCTTCATTGACAGACATTATTCACTAGTTCAAAACGGAAAAGACCAACAGAAACAATTACACCAACGAGATAACGGAAAAAAGCTGACGAAATGCATTGTTTATCTTTAACAGCTGATTTTTCGAAATTTTGTTTTTTAGACCTTTTCATAGACCGGGTCACATATATGTATTTGGATTCCCTTCTCTATACAGCAATCATTTCTATAAATTTTTTATATAACTTTTTTTTACAACTTTTACTGGCATTTGTCTTGATCTCGCCAATTTCCTGAGACTTGTAGCACACACTTTACTTATAAAATAACCCCACCAAAAGTCCGGAGGGGTTACATCTGGAGATTCAGGTGGTCCATCAATGTTACCTTGTTGCAATGTTACATTGTTTGATTTTCAGAGTGGCATGGTGTATCATCTGGTTGAAACCAGTAACCATTCAGATCTCTTTCACCCAGTAATAATTTTGGTGCAACCACCGCACAGTGGCGCCATTTGAGTTTTTTCGTTGCAAAAAACATATCTTTTGAACCGAGTAACATAACTGAATTAAACTGCAGACGATAGATAACTGTTCAGCCTATGAAATGAGCGTCTGAAAAGGGTGCTACGCTTTGTAGGGGCCTACTTATGGGTTATCAAAGTTAAAATTTGTCGAAAAATCAATTTTATGGTAACTAAAAAAAAATTATTTTTACATTTTTGATTGTTTTTATTTTTTTTTTCTTTAGGGTTTTATGTTTTAAATTATTACCCAACAAATTAAAAAAAAATTACTTCTTTTTTAAATTTATTTTTTCAATTTTCTGTAAAATATAACCATTACAATTCGTAAGAGAAGGTACATCTAAACGACTAATCATTTCTAAACTATAATTATTTTCTAGCTCTATTCGTGACTTCACATGCCGCAGGGAAGAAATAAGTGGATCGGAAGATGCTGCCAGCATGTTGAAGAGGTCCTCATTTTGCCTTACCCTTGATGCTTTGAATGTGTTCTGCAATCTATATTTTTTATAAAATTTGTTAAGAGACTCATGTGCGTCTTCAGAAAGCTCTCCAATTGGCAAAGACTGGTACTCAATTATATCTTTGCCATGCGCCAATATTTTATGGACGGTCGGGGTCAACTTCTTCTGTGGATACATTTCTGCTAAAAGAGATGCAGTTTTCGATGCATATTCTCCATATTTTGTAGAATTGACATTTTCTTTGCAGTTTAAAACATTCAAGATCGTTCCCAATCTTGTGTCTTCATTATTTGGAGTTGAAGTTCTGAATGGTTCGATTAGATTTCACCCATTTTGCCTTAATATTTGCATATATCAGGTAAAAATTATTTTTTATAATTTCGCTTCTCTCAACATTTCCGTATAAGCTGTCAAGTTCTTCTAAAGCAGCTTCCGTGAAAAACTTTGGTGTGGTTGACCTTCTAAACAGTTCAAATAATTTTAAATTGTTTAACGCCATGGTTTCAGTACTTGTTGCGCCAACTTTCAGTCGTAGACTAATCCAGGCATTATGCTTATTTTGCAATATATAGGCTTATGCTACCATGCTTAAAAATTTACCTGTTCCCTGCATAGATATGGATTTAGGCTGACTTATGCAATTTTGATATTATGCTCGTGTCTAAATAAGATTTGTGCCTACCTGGAGGTACCATAAGTCAATATTGTTCTTGACCATTTGTACTCCATAGTTATTTTTAAGTGAGGTGCGTACCTGCGAATTTCAATGAGTAGTTGTTTGTGCATCCTGTGTCTGTAACAGAATATTGAGAGTAGACTTTGGCAGAGGCTCACAGGAAGACAACCGACTTAAAATGCAATTTTCAAACTATTAGATCAAACTACTGTCAGTCAAAATATGTAAGGGATGCACGCCATACAATTTCTGCAACCATGTCTTTTTAACCTTTTTTGCCTCTACAAGCCAAACGGGCACGTACCGGCAGATAAAGCCTTTTGAATTATGTAAAGAAATAATCAAAGAACATGTTTTGCAAATATGGAAATTATAGAAATATATAGATTTTTTTTATTTTCCGTCAAAATTGAAAAATAGTGAAAAAACGGATAGTTTTTAAATAGTGATTTACCAGGAGAAACACAAAGCAAACAGTTAATTTTTTTTTATCATTATACATTTAATAAATACATCAATCAACGCAAACAAAAAAGAAGGCGATTCGTTACCTATTTTTCGTGATATTACACCTGAAATCGCAACAAATTGACTAAAAATTGTGAGTTTTTTTGAAAACCGAAAGTCGGTCAACTTTGAACGGTTATATCTTCTAAACTAAAAATGTGATATTATTAAGAGTAGCATACTTGAAATCGTTGAAAAGTTTCCTATAACATGGGTTTACTCAAAACTTCATCGGCGCACATGAAAATTTTGATTTTTGCAACCTCGTTTGCTCTACGGGCGCCACTGTGCACCGGCCCAAGGAGTAATTTTTTTTTTTTTGTTAGCATGCAATAGCATTTCTTGGATCTTGTGTGGACTTTCCGTCTAAAAATACGTCAATTTTGCTTATTAAAGCCGCCACAGTGTGTAAACTGGGCCTCAAAACAAAACCGAAGCAATAATTTTTCCATTCAACAAATCTCCCAAAATACTGCCAAGACATCATCTTCTTATTGAAAATAATACCGTAAATTTACTTAACGATATCAAATATCTCGGAGTTGTCTTGGACAAAAAGCTTACTTTTAAACAACATATTATGGCGACGTGCCAAAAAGCTATAAAATCACTTAAAGCATTATGGCCACTACTAAATATCTACTCTTTATAAGTATTATAAGGCCAAGATTAACATACGCGTGTCCTATTTGGAGTGACGCTGCCAACTGCCACCTAAAACGCTTACAAATTACATTGTGGAACAAATTCAGGTTAGCAAAAGTTAGGTCGATTCTGAGAGGGAGGGGTGAAAACAGAGGCTAAATTAGAAGACCCGTATCGCAGCGTTTGTTTATGTCAGTTCGAATTTTTTTTTTTTAATCGACCTTCGAACTTTGCAGTCAAATGTCGATTTTCGATATTTTTCAATCTGTAAAAGCCAAATTATTGCTAGAGATTTGTGCACAAATCAAAATTTTTTAAAAAATTGATTTAGAAAATTTTTGTGGTGCTTTTTTTCATGCTTTTTGAAAATATTTTCCGCAAAACTAAGTCTTTTTTGCTTTCTGTTTGATCTATAATATGCTTCTCAGTTTCTTTAATAAATTTCATTTGAAAAGAAAATAGTCTTAGTCGATAATTTGCGTTAAAAATCCCAAAACCATTAATTAATTAAATAGCGGTTTAGGTAGAAGTAATTGAAAAGGGAAGTTCCAAGAACTAGGAATTAGTAAAACAACTTTTTATACCCTATACCACTATGTGGTTTGGGTATAATGACATTGTGCTGCTGTTTGTAACAACCAAAAATATTTGACCTAGACCCATCTTTAATTATACCGATCGAATCAGAATCACTTTTTGAGTTGATTTAACAATGTCCGTCCGTCCGTCCTTCTGTGTGTCCATGTAAAGCTTGTAATCAAACTGCAGGTCGCAACTATGAATATATTTTCATGAAATTTGGCATTTGATCTTTTATCGGCCGTGGGATGAATGCTGTTGATTGGTGAGAATCGGTCCATGTTCAGACCTAGCCCACATACAAATGACCCCTATAAAATCGACATAAATTGACATAAGATCCAAATTGTCATATAGATCTTAGTCAAATTGGGTTTGTATGTGTTTATTACATCCACTAATGAATAGTCTAAAAAAGATTGCCTATGGGACAACTCTTAGTCATAGGGCCCATATAGAGCTGCTTCCCGATCTTCACATAAATCTATCAAAAAACAAAAATATTGCACTGATTCATCTCAAATTTTGTTTGTATATATTTTCCCAAAATACAAGAGACTTTACGAACCATGGTCAAGATCGGTCTATTTTTGGACCTAGTCCCCATATAGACATATCATCCGATATGAACTTTTTCATATCTGCAGCCAAAAAAATTAATAAAAATGCCACTCAAAATTGGTTTATGCTTATTTTCTGTATCCAATTAGTTGGGCCTAGGTGATAGGGTCTCTAAACGCATGGTATAGGGTATCATATAGTGGGTTTAGACCGACTATAATTTTCTTACTTGTTTGTTTTCAACCACCGCACAGATAGCGATTTTTTTTATTTCGTACAAGCGAACTAATTTCAAAAATGAAGATTCAGTTAAGACTCGAAACTCAGCCAAAGCTGATGTCTTTTAATTTTCTCTCGGTCGCGATAAAATTCGCTATTAATTTTTTGGAACTTATTTTATTTTGTGAGTGATTTAAGTTAAGTGCATCGGTTTCATAAAAATAATACAAAAAAAACTTGTATAATATATATTGTATTAACAATGTCGGAACCAAAATGTAAAATGGACCATTTTTGTAATGTTTGTGGACGTTTCATAGCAAGCGATGAAAAATGTGGCAATGCGAGTTCATCACTGACGTAAACTATGCCCCTAAAAAAGTTTGCTTTAATTGCTACTCAACTCTTATGCAATGGTATACCAATGATGTGGTTAGACAATAGCCCTTATGAAGAAGAAAATTGCTGTGGATGCATCAACTACCATCAAACTTTGAATAGAAGGAAAGCAAAGAATAAAACTTATGCAGCAGTGCCAAGTGTCCAATTACCATTACCGCACTCAGAATTCGTTCCAGTACCAACATACCGAAGTATTGGTCATCAAACAGATATCAGAACTACAACCGTCGCTGCTACATCCATGGATTTCTTCTCAAAATACGACCCTGGTGAAGGTACATCCTATGAAACATCAAAGGAACCAATCCTAGTCACACAAAGCCAATTGGATGGAATTTTTGCAAATTTGTGTTTGTCTCAGAAAAAATCAGAACTACTGGCTTCATTTTTGAAAGGAAATAATTTGCTGGCGAAAGGTACCAAAGGTGACCAAAATTTTAGAGGGAGCAGCGATGTTGATCCACAGCCGCCTACTAAACGGCAACTGGCCAAATCATTAATTTAACTTTTTTAATTTTTTTACTTAAAACTTTTCATAACTAACATTTCAAAAATATATTTTTCTCCATATTTTTATAATTTCTTTTGCAATGTTTCTTCAAAACCAACACTGAACAAAATTGGTACATAAAAAATGAGAAGTAAATTAATATTAAGCTGGAAAACGCAAGTTTTGTATTATGATTGTTTTCTTTTCAAATGAAATGTATTGAAGAAACTGAGAAGCATATTATAGATTAAACAGGAAGCAAAAAAGACTTAGTTTTGTGGAAAATATTTTCAAAAAGCATGACAAAAAAATAATTTTTCCCACATTTTGCTTCATAAGCACCACAAAAACTTTCTAAACAGATTTTTTAAAAAATTTTAATTGCTGCACAGGTCTCTAGCAATAATTTGGCTTTTACAGGTTGAAAAAATATCAATTAGTCGACGAGTAATAGCCAAAAACCATATAAACAATATGCTGAAAATCGGCATTTGACTGCAAAGTTCGAAGGTCGATTAAAAAAAAATTCGAACTAACATAAACAAACGCCGCGATAAGGGTCTTCTAATTTTAGTCCCTATTTTCACCCCTCAGTCTCAGAGTCGACCTAACTTTTGCTAACCTGAATTTGTTCCACAGTGTTATACAAAACAATGGTCTTAAAATGATAAGTAAAAAGCCCTGGAGGTATCCTGCAAATCTGCTTCATGAAAATACAGGTTATGAAAAAATTATCGACTTCCTAACAAGGATTAATAAACACTACTTTGCCAAAATTGAAAATTCCTCTTACACACTGATAAGAGAATGTAAAGAAATAACGTAAAATTAAAATAAATTACCAAATTGAAAATTGTGTGCTTATAGAGGTTTATTATTTCTAAAGGACCTCCTATAAGCACATAAATATTTTCAGATAGTACTTGAATCTATTAAATCATCTAAAGGTTTTTTGTCCTTCCATTTTCCTTTATAAATAATTAAAAAATAAAATAAAAACAATTTAATATCTTTAGATACTATATACTTATTATTTGTTGCAATATCTATATGTAAAGATAAGATCTCATATGTAAATACCAAATTTGTTAAAATATATTAATAAAGGAAGAATATATAATTGAAATTGAATTACGAATTATTGGTTAATGTATTAAAATCAAGTTTGTATTAAAAATGTATTTTCGGCTATAATACCAAAGAATATCAAATTTATAGCCAGTTTTGGTATATATAACCGAAGAGAATGAATCGAATTCTGTTGTAGATACAAAATCGATGTAGACAAATGATTAACCCAATCCAATTTTAAATTTTCTGAAGATAAAACAAAAACAAAATGATAAACTTGTTTTGTGTTTGCAATTCAAATCCGCACTCAAAGGGGGAAGCTTTTTATTGGTCTGTATTTTATTGAAGCTAATAACATTGCTACAATGGAAATGAATAACTCTTAGGATCTATTCTATGTAGACCATATATACATAAGCATGTATGTTTAAGCATCAGAAGACTGTGCCCATACCTACATTGGTAGGCTCTGCCTTCGCTGTTTGATTTTCAAACCTTTGTGAAATGCTTGTCAAGGTGCTGTCTAATAGTCACACAAAGAGAGTGCTAAAAAATCTACCGGCAAATCCAAGAAGTATATTTTCTCTCCGTCATAAAATAGATTTCCTGTAGTGTGAGTTTGCGAGTCAAATTTTCTATATTTTAAGAGTGTTGTGGCGTATAGAATTACAAGACATATAAAAAAATGTGTATAGAAGTCAATACAGACAAAGGAAGTAAAAACAATAACAATTGATGTGACCCATAACAAAACGCAGTAATTCCATTAGAGCAATTTTTTGCAAGAATTATTAAATTATTAAATTATTATTATTAAAGTCAGTAGGATACATATTGGAATTTTTTCATTTTGGTCTAAATCGTTACTTTGGTATTGAATTGCAGTAAAATTATTAACCTTTGGTATGTTTTATAACAATGGGCATATAGACTTCAACATATAGAAATGGGTTTAGTCAAACAACTTAAAAAGTATAATTATTGCGTATTGTTGTGGCCCTCCTCAGTTAATAAAATTAATACAAATTAATATCAACAAAATATAAAATAAGATTAGTATATACATTTTTTGTTATCATTTAAGATATTTTTTATTTTTATTTATATTTAATGTTCATGTTTTAAAAGTAATAAACGAAACTAAGATGGTATCGTAAATCAAACACAGTATTAAACAGGAGCAAAACTAAATACTCCAAGTTATGTGATGGTTAGTTGAATGTGGTTAAAAACAGTAGTGACTGGTGGAAATTGGCGAACTCGTTGAAGAATTGCAATAGCGCTTGCATCGATTAACGATTTTTTTTTCTAGTTTTAGAATTCAATATTTTGATAACAGTTACAAACATTTGCCATAATATTTTTATTTTGTATAAAAACGCCATCTAGTAGGCACTGTATACGATTAGCGATATTGTAATGTATTCATGTGCTACTTGTTTTTAGTAATTTACTAAGGAGAATTGGAAAGATAGCATTATTTCCTCAAATTTGCTGAATCACGTTGAATAAATGCAGCTTACATGCCATCATAAAACAATTTTTTCTGCCATTTGTTTCGCAGACAGCCAAGTGTAAAGTTTAAGCATCTTCAAAAATAAAATCTTTAATCCTAAAATTAAATTAAGTCATAAAGTGTGTGGTAGTGGATAAAATTTATACATACATATTTTATTAAAAAGCCATTTTTAATCAAAATGGATTCAAAATAAAATATCCTTTTTTATAAATTCTTCAATAGTTAAACGTGAGTACAGGTTTTCTTTTATTAAATAATTTTTCCATTGAACCTATAAAATAAGTGGTATTTTTTTTCTTTCATCTGTTGTTTCTAGCAGTATACAACTTTTTTTTTTCGCAAAATTCGCTGTTGGGGTGTACCTCTTTGCCAAGGTACATTTTGGCAACCTTACTAGCCAGCGAAGTCACACTCACTTGGATAAAGTTGTTACATCTAGTTGACCAACTAAAATCTCCATTTTCGGCAAGATTGCAGAGAAAAACCACTCAGCATTACGTATTGTGTTTTTTTTTTTTGAACCAATTCTAAACTTTTTCCCACAAGTGCCATCTCAATGGTAATGTAATAAAAAAAAAGAGGAAAAAATTAACAGATAATAACAAAGAAAAAAAAACTATTTAATTTATATAGGCACTTTGTATGTAATATACAAAAATCCAAAAATAAAAGCTCTAGATCAACAACAATATTAGCTTGGAGACAAATTATATGGAAAAAAAATAACTGTTACGGTCATCTCTCAATTTTTCTCAGTACATGTTGATTGGAATTTACTAGCATAGCAATGCATATGCAAATGTTAAGTGTGTCGATCAGCAACATCACGCCGTTTACAAATAAGAAGCCGTCATTAATTTAACCAAGTGCTAAAAAAAAAGGAAAAAATTTACAAAAATATACATAAATATATCAATGGATCAACCACCGCATAATTAGAAATAATTCTCCCGTGCTTATGAAGCCAAATGTGAAAACGTTCGTCAGAGGCTAAGTTTAAATTCGAGGTATTTTTATATAAAAGCAGAAATCTCTTGATCATTATATACCACAAAGAAACATATGTAATTGCTTTAAAGTAATTTCGCTAAAAATTTTGATGGTTGTTGTGTTCATAAAAGAAAAGTAAAACGGGTTAAAGCCTAAATCAATATAAAATTATATATTCTTATTTTGCTATAATTTAAACTATTTTTTTTTTTCTAAAATAGTTCTAATGTGTGAAATCATATTTAAATGAAAGTGCTTATTAATTTTTCTAAAGAACAATAGTTTTGTACTCTAGTGTAAACGTTTTTTTTTTTTAACTTGTGTACTCCTATTTTTTTTCCCCTACCTGTTACTCAAACCAAGGTTCATGCAAATCATTCCTTAAGTTATTTGCTCAAAAACATACAACTATTCGATCACTATGAATGTTAACAACAGTAGTAATAATATACCAACTATTTGCTGTAAAGTGTGTTACAGAAGCTTTGTATAAACTTTGGATTGATTATAACAGGTGAAGGAAAGTAATAGATTTGAATAATCCTTAATAAGTTAATTGGAATAGCCTTAATTAGAATTTATTAATTAATCAATGTTATTTTTCAGAGAGCTTTTATACAATTTAAAATTCAAAGTCAAATTTTAGAGAAATGTCGCGATACATTTAGCAGCAACATTACTCAACTAAGAGAAATTACATTAATTATTTAGAAAACTACAACAACAAAGTACCTGCATCGAAAGACCTTTCGGCGAGGGAGCAGCGTTGAAATGAGTATGTAAGTTGTCAGATTCTCATTACTTTTAATTTAACATATATATTTTTTTTTTGGTGCTTTGCATAAAATTTTTTTTGTGTTTATTTGCAATTTCATTTTACCAAAAGAATAAATCTTCAAACTAGCTTAATGCAATTACGAATGTTTATTGCTTAGGGTGACCAGATGAAATTAAATTCATATATAAAAAAAAAACTATAGAAATATTATATGAAATTAGCATTATTTTTATGCATTTAATTTTTCTTCCATTATAGTTAGAAATTTTATAAGATGAAGTTACAGATAAGAGATTAGCTAGGAAAATTAGTTACGATTAATTTTTTTTATTTTTCTTTAGAAATTGTTTAAAATTTAATGAATGATTTAAATGAACAATTACACACTATCATTTAAGATAATTTGTAAGAATGTTAAATAGGAATTTTATGTTAAGAACAAACATTGTTAAATGAATTTCTGTACTGTTAATAAAATCAATATGATTTCGTGCTGAATTGTTAAGTATTCTGTTTGATTTATAAGCTAGGGTAACACAAGCGGTTGTAGAACTAAATATAGGGATCATAATAGTGTAAATATTTTGGAAATTATTGTTATATTATGATCATGGAAGGGAGGGCTTCTTGGCGTATACATCATCATCTCGTATCGTCATTCTAACTTTTGCAATTCTGCTTTTAGTATTGGTATTTTATTTTTTTCTACTTCCTTTCGATAATCAGTCTTCCTGCTATTTTCCTATTTTCTCTTTAATTTCCAACGCACGCTTACAAAAAATTTTATAAGTTGCATTGTGGTATTGAGTGTACTGAAGCCATGAACCCCCCCATTTCGACGAGCAATAAGGCCGGTGGTATAGCGTGCACCTGCTTCATTTTATACTTATCAACATCTATCATTTCAATCATTAAAGAAACAAAAAAAAAAACTATCGTTACATGCTACAGAATTGCCAACAGAAGATGGGAAACAATTTGTATATACCCCATTTTTATGATTATTTCAAATTTCTTTTATTTCAAGTAGATTGTAGTTGTGACATTTCTTGGTACATGAAAAATGTTATTGACCCATGTCCAGACACACGTTTTGATATGAGGGAACTTGGTTTAGTCTTACGGTCCACTAAATCTAATAAAGTATCTAGCTAAGACAGAATCTGTTACGAATTTTATAAGAGCGCATATTTTCGAAAAGATTTTTTAACTTTATTTAACAGTATTTTTTTGCGGGAAGTTATTCCAGACACTTTTCGGCAATCTGTTTTAACACCCTGGTCCAAAAAAGGTAACGTTAATGTTGTAACGAATTATAGGGATTTATCTCTCCTCGATAATATCTACTAGAGGTGGGCGTGATTCACACATACAGTGTGTTCACGATGGAATCACGTGGAATCACACGTGAATGTGCAAAATTAAAAAATTTTCACACGTGAGTGTGA
Organism: Cordilura impudica; assembly: GCA_963682025.1. Taxonomy (NCBI): domain Eukaryota; kingdom Metazoa; phylum Arthropoda; class Insecta; order Diptera; family Scathophagidae; genus Cordilura; species Cordilura impudica. Next base: position 258,668,518 of record OY821518.1, on the reverse strand, counting down.
GTGAATGTGCAACAGCCTCTTCGTGAGCGTGAGTGAGTGTGAAAATGTTGTTCGTGAACGTGTTCACAAGAATTCACGACAAATAAAATATTTTTTTTACTCTAATTCAGATTTTTTTGGCAACACTATTTTTATGATTAGACTAGTAACCCTTAGTGCGCGAAAAAAATTCGCATGAAACAATCTGTTTATTTTGACATTTGATTGTCAAAGTTGTAAAATAAATAAACCACAATTAAAATTACAAAATGAGTATTAAAAAACAAAAATTTGACATTGAAATTGATATTAAAAAAAACGAGCATTTATATACATTTGTTCAACCCAGTGGAACTACAAGTGAAGTGTGGAAAAACTTTAAAATAGTTCAAAAAGACGAAGAAAGCGTGGGTTTTGTCAAATGCAATAAATGCAAAGCAATGATAAAATTTTCACCAAAAAGTGGGACAGGAGGATTGTTAAGATACAAATGTCTTGCAAAAGGTCATGTTCAAGCATCAGTTTCCAATTTTTTGGTGAATGCAAAAATCTCCACGGAAGCCAAACACATAATTGGTGAGAAGCAATTGAATTTTATTGTAAAAGATTTGCGGCCGCTTTCTGTCACTGATGGTAATTAGTTTTTTGTATTCGATTTTATTTTATTCTTTAATTAGTTGAACTTTTTCTTTCAAGGTGAGAGATTCAAAGAACTTGCACAGGCTTTGATAGCAGTTGGAGCGAAGCATGGTAATATTCCAGTAGCTGATGTACTGGTGTCTCGCAAAACGTTGACAAGCAGAATTCTTCATGAAAAATATAATGATACTAAAGATAATTGATAAGTATCCTAAGCAATGCAAATATGGCATTTACAACTGACATGTAGACTGATGAGTACAATCAAAGGAATTTTTTAACATTATCATGCCATTTTATTAATACACAATGCAAGCTTAACGTAAAAATCTTAGGCAATCGCGAATTCGATATCGGTAAGCATAAGATTTAAATATGCAATTTCATACAGAAAATTTTCAATAATTTGTTATTTGATTTGCAGGACGAAAAACTGGAGCTCATATATTAGAATTCGTCAAAAATATATTAAAAGATTTTCATGTTGAGGACAAAATTGAAAATAGCGTATTTGTTACTGATAATGGGACCAGTGTCGTTGCTGCTTTCAAGTCGTATAAAAGGATATCCTGTGCATGTCATAATTTTAACCTGGCAATGGAAGACGTCCTATTTAAGGATAAGATTTCTGATGTACAACGATTGATATATGGTTGTAAAAAGTTAGTTGGATACATTAAACATTCTGGTTTAAATAACAAATTAACTTTTTCGCTCAAACAACACGTTAAACCCAGATGGAATTCTGTATATTACATGTTGCACAGTGTTGAACGAATGAAAACAGAAATTAAAACAATTTTGAATGAAAACGATGAACTTGAAAGAATATCTAATATAGATTTTTCATTTTTGACAACCATTTTAAAATTTCTTCAACTATTCATGGAATGCTCTGAGTTTTTGAGCATGGAATCTATTCCCACAATTAACATGTATTTATTATGGTATGAAAGACTGAAAAACCATTGTGAAGCAGATACTATCGACTCCAAATTAATGCAAGAACTGAAACTTTGTGCAAAACTTGCAATTCAAAAACGATTAAAACCGGAACTCGTGCACTATATTGCGTTGTTTTTGTGTCCTCCATTTAAGGAATTGAAGTTTTGCACAGAAGATTAGAAAAATATGGTTTATGCAACTATTAAATCCATGGCGCAAGACATTCCTAAAGAAACAATTGTCGAAATAGAAAATGAACCATCAACTTCCAAAAATAACCCATTTTATGAATATATGGACGTATATCAAACTACGTCAAGTCAACATAATGATATCGATCAAGAAATTCAAAATTATTTACTCAAAAAAATCAAAGCAGAATGCGATATTTTAAAATTTTGGAAAGAAGCAAGTGATCTTCCTATATTCAACGAGCAACGAGCGAACGAGCTTCTTCGATATCTGGAAGGATATTGGAAGAAAGTCGAAGTAAACTACTTGGAGAAAATGTAGATATGCTTTTATTTCTAAATAAAAATATATAATAATTTTATATATTAAAATACAAATCATAAAACTTTACATATGTATATTTATTACACTTTCTTGTATAATATACAAATAAATATGTTTTTTGTTCTAACAAATTGATTTTAAGTTATATGTGTTTTACCAATTTCTCTAAAATTTCTCTAAAATTGTTATAGGTAGTTACTTAAATAACAGACTTCCGATAATTTTGCCACGTTTTGCTTTCAATAGCATTATTTGTCAGTTGGAATTTTATATTTTCTCTATTTTCTGTTTTTTTTTCTTGTCGTGAATTTTCGTGAATATTCGTCAACACGTGAATGTGAGTGAATGTGAAAAAATATCTTCGTGAGCTTTCGTGAATGTTCAAAAATGGTTCGTGATCACACATGATTGTGAAAAATTAAAAAATTTTCACACGTGAGTGTGAGTGAATGTACAACAACATGTTCGTGAGTGTGCGTGATTGTGCAAAAATGTATTCACGTATCCCACCTCTAATATCTACAAACTATTTACAGGCATAACACTCAACCATATAAATAGCTGGTTAGAACGTAATATTATTAATGAATATCAAGCGGGATTCAGAAAGGATTATTCTACAATTGAGAATTTATTCCATTTAACGAGCCTTGTGAGTCTTAATTTAATGAAGAAGAAGAAGACTTACGGTTTCTTTGGTCATTTTATAGCAGAATTTGACATTATTCGGAGAAACTCATTGATTTATAAGTTAAATTCTATTGGGCTTTCCCGGAAATTAGCGAACATACTACAGAAATTACATGAAAACAATTCTATTTTTTTTTTTTTTTTTAGTTTCACAAGGGGTGTTTGTTTAAACCGGCATTAATATTTGTCATATAAATGCTAAAAGTCTAAGATATAAGATTGAAGAATTTCGTTATATTTTTGAAAAGTCTAGAATTGATATTTCGTGTGTGTCGGAAACCTGGTTTGGAAAATCTGTGTCTGATAACGTTATCTGTTTAAAGGTCAAATTGTACCGTTGGAATCGTAAAGTAAAAGATTAGCAGAATCAGAACTCGTGGCGGTGGAGTTGCAATTTATGTAAGAGAAGGAATAACAAGCAATCTTTGTTGTACATCTTTGCCTGGAGAAAAGTTTGAATATTTGTTTATTGAAGTTTTTGGTTGTGCTAAGAAAATACTTGTTGGGTGTGTTTATAGACCTAAACGTACCAAAAAGTTTGATATTCTGGAAGGTAAACTTGAATTACTCACTACATCTTACGAAGATGTATTACTATGTGGTGACTGTAATTCAAATTTGCTATGCGAAGTTGATTTAACCAATATCATGAAGGCCTTTGAGCTTTCACTATACAACAACAATTAACTTATTAATTGATATTTTCTTCATCAATTGTAAACACAAAGTATTAGGTTATGACTGGTTATCGGCATCTTGTTTTTCTAAACATGATTTTATATTTCTCAACTTCGATTTTAAATAGATTAATAGTGTCATAACTTACCATGACTTCAAACACATGGATTACAACATAATATTTATCGAGTTTTCTAACATCAATTGGGATTATATATATTACTTGCCTCATGTTAGAGTCCAATTAAGCTTTATTGAAAACAATCTGACTAATATTTTTAACATGTCCGTACCTGTAAAAACAATTAACAACAACTTTTAAAAAAAGAAACCATGGTTTAGTACTGAGATAAAAAGGTTAATATCTCATAGAAATTCTGCATATAAATACTGGAAACGTTTTAAAACATCGGATTTAGACGAGGAGTATTGTAAAATGGGATCTGAAGTTAACGAAAATATAAGATGCGATAAAGGTGCATATTATTACAACCGCTTTAATTCGGCTGTTGGATCGCCAAAAACTTGGAAAACTATTCGCGAGATTGGCGTTGGTAAATTTTAAAGTCATTATTCTGAAATAGAAACGGAAACCCTCAATTTGTTTTTTATAAATATTTCTGAAAGTCCAGTTAATCGTAATTTCTATAATGAAACCCAAATCGAAATTTCAGATGATGCTTTGTTCCACTTCTATTGTGTAGGGTAACTGGAAGTACTCTCGAACTATTTTTCCGTGAAATCGAATGCTGGTGAATTTGATCGTCTACATTCAAAATTTTTGAAAGCCACATTGCCGTTACTGCTATCTTTCATTACATATACTTTCAACAGAATAATAACAAATAAAATAAAACAAAATAAAATAATATAAAATAAAATAAAATAAAATAAAATAAAATAAAATAAAATAAAATAAAATAAAATAAAATAAAATAAAATACAATACAGTACAATAAAATAAAATAAAATAAAATAAAATAAAATAAAATAAAATAAAATAAAATAAAATAAAATAAAATAAAATAAAATAAAATAAAATAAAAAAAAATTAAATACAATACAATACAATAAAATAAAATAAAATAAAATAAAATAAAATAAAATAAAATAAAATAAAATAAAATAAAATAAAATAAAATAAAATAAAATAAAATAAAATAAAATAAAATAAAATACAATACAGTACAATAAAATAAAACAAAATAAAATAAAATAAAATACAATACAGTACAATAAAATACTAAACCATGGTTTCTTTTTCCAATAATTTTAAATATGCGAAAATCTTTCCAATACCCAAATCAAATAATGAATTCTGTCCTGTTACAATTTTACCATACTTGTCTAAGATTTCTGAGGAATTAATTTATCAACAGATTAACAGACATCTAAATGATAATGGTCTACTTTTAGATAGACAATCAGTCTTTCGTAACAAGCACCGTTGTGTCACTGCACTAATTGTTGTGGCGGAAGATATTCGTGGATGTATTGATGATGGTGATATATCTTAACTTGTTCTGCTGGATCACTCTAAAGCATTTGACACAATATACTATAATGTTTTATGTCTGAAACTGTCAACAATGTTTAATTTTTCGTCCTCGTCTACCAAACTTATTTATTCATATCTAACTGGACGTTTTCAATCTGTATTTGCTAACAACATAAATTCTCGTGCTCTAGCTGTAACAAGGGGCGTACCTCAAGGTTCAATTTTAGGTCCGCTTCTTTTTACCCTTTATGTTAACGACCTAATTAAACAACGATGTACAGATATATATAAGCTGTAACGTAAATCATATTTCGAGTTATGTAGATAAGTTGCATGCTGATCTGGCTAAAGTTCACACTGGAGCTATATCTAAAGGTCTGTGTCGAAATCCATCTAAATTTAAATACCTAATTATTAAACGTAAAACAATTAACCTGAGTATTGAAAAAATCGAAAATGTATATTCAACCAAAAATTTGGGTATCATCTTTAATAATACTCTCACCTGGTCTGATCATATGAATTCCGCATCTGGGAAAACTTTCTCTATATTACGTACACTATGGGCAACCCAACACTTAACCCCACTCAACATATGAATCCTACTTGCGAAAACATATTCCACTTTGCTATATGATTGTGAAATATTTACAAACTATAGAAACTAACTTATCGGATCTTACAACGCAGTATTAAGATACGTCTTCAAACTCAGAAAATACGATCGTATTTCAGCATACTCCAAAAGCCTTTATGGAGTCAACATAGATGATCTTCTAAAAATGTGAACATTGTTCTCATGCAAAAAATTATTTTTACGCGTGAGCCAGTGTACCAAAAAAAACAGATTAAGCCCTACTCGATCTAGCCGCTCTAACGACATGATACAAATCAGATACAGAACCTTTTTTTCGGAACACCATTTTTATGACTTTACAGTTTGTCTTTGGAACATGCTGTTATTAAATGTACAATCACTAAGCAACGCTTTGCAATTCAAAAAAGCTATTTTTCAATATTAGAATTAAATTTAAAAATACATAGATATTTTCTCATACTTATTTGATTTATTATATTCATATTCACTATTAATTATTAATTATTCGTTTTTGTATTTGCAAACTTTTTATTGGATTATTGTACTATTTTTATAAAGTTCATTTTTATTTTGAAATTTTTTTTTAATATAAGTATATTGTTTTCAAATTTTAATTATGTACAGTGTAATGATTCTCTGCGATAATAACAAGATTTTAAGTCTTATGGCACGGAAAACCGAAATAAATAAATTAATAAAATCAAATAAATAATGTTCGCCCATACTTCTGCTACACTAGTTTAGCACATCTCGTTAGTGTAATCCTAAAAGCCAGGGGCGGCCTGCTGAACTTGAATACTCGCGCTTTTAACGGCAATAACGTTAGCTTATGCACATTTTGCAATTGTAATGAAATTGGAAACACATATCACATACTAGACAGATGTCCTATTTTTGCAGTTGTCGTTTAAATTCATTTGGTAAAGGATTATATTAATTTGTTTAAAATATAGACGTCACATTATTTCCGTATTTTAATAATATTTTCCTTAGCTTATTAATTTTTATACCCTATACCACTATGTGGTTTGGGTATAATGACTTTGTGCTGCTGTTTGTAACTACCAAAAATATTTGACCTAGACCCATCTTTAATTATACCGATCGAATCAGAATCACTATCTGATTCGATTTAACGATGTCCGTCCGTCCGTACGTCTGTGTGTCCATGTAAAGCTTGTAATCAAACTGCAGGTCGCAAATATGAATATATTTTGATGAAATTTGGCATGTAAGCTTCTGTCGGCCATAGGATGAACGCTTTTGAAATTGGTGAGAATCGGTCCATGTTCAGACCTAGCCCCCATACAAATGACCCCTATGAAATCGACTTAAATTGCCATAAGATCCAAATTATCATATGAATCTTAGTCAAATTGGGTTTGTATGTGTTTATTACATCCACTAATCAGTAGTCCAAAAATGATCCCTATGGGACAAAACTTAGTCATAGGCCCCATATAGAGCTGCTTCCCGATCTTCACTTAAATCTATCAAAAAACAAAAATATTGCACTGATTCTTCTCAAATTTTGTTTGTATATATTTTTGCAAAATACAAGAGACCTTACCAAACATGGTCAGGATCGGCCCATTTTTGGGCCTAGTCCCCATATAGATATAGCATCCGATATGAACTTTTTCATATCTGCAAACAAAAAATTTATAAAAATCCCACTCAAATTTGGTTTATGCTTATTTTTTATGTCCAGTTAGTTAGGCCTATAGGGTAGGGTCTCTACACGCATGGTATAGGGTATCCTATAGTCGGTCTAGACCGACTATAATTTTCTTACTTGTTATACTTTTGTTTGTACCTTGTTCTGTTTAAATAAGCAAATGAACAATGTAAATCCATAACTTTTATCAATGGTATTAAGCCAATCAGACACACAAGGATTTCATGTTATGACCCAATTCCATATATTTAAAAAAAAAAATTCAAAACTTATAATTTATTAATATAAATAAATTATATCATCATCATCATTATCATCATCATCATCCTTAAAATCCTATTGCAGTTACTGCACTTTTGATATGTGGTAACTCAATAAATGGTTGGTGCAATAAATAAATAAAATGTAAATTCCATAGTATCAGCTAAGTTAGAAAATTCATACAATCAAATCTATGGTAGTTTGAAAAGTATAATTCAGTGAAATACAACAGAATAATGTGATAGTACATATGGCTACCAAATTTTAGTTGGCAACAAATTCGGTTGCTATAACGAAAAAAACTGCTTTACGATCAATTTTCTGCCCCTGTTTTTTCGAAGCATGACTTAATTTTTATGATATATCATACCTATGTTAACAGCGAAGATGTGCATTACTCTTATAGAGATTTTCGTGGCATTGACTATACAGCGTTAAACCAGCGTATTGATTGCGTTCATTGGGATTCAATTTATGGTCTTGAGAATGTTAATGATCACATTGCTTTCATTCAAAATAACCTTCTCAAAATATTTTATGAAATTGTGCCTGAAAAAACAAGAACACCTAAACCTATACAGCCTCCTTGGTTTACTTCAATTATAAAACGTTTAATTGATAAACGAGATTTGGCATATAAACGTTGGAAGAAATTTAAAACGCCTGAGTTACATTCATTATTCAAATCCATTAGAGAGGAAGTTGTGAACTGCAATATATATTGTAAAATCCAGTTATTATCGACAGAAATTCTCTTTAGCTATTGATAGCAAGAGAAAATGGAAAGAGATCCGTGAAATAGGTATTGGGAAAAGAAATCCTTGCACTGTTGGTTCTGATGTGGACGCTGATAAGTTAAACAAACAATTTGTCGAAATTCAAGTGAATAAACCAACTGAAAATGAGTACGAAAAAATTCATACTGTGCCTATTGAGAACTGTTTTGATTTTCTTTGTGTGGATCAATCTGAAGTTCTTAAAAGTATTACATCAATTAAGTCAAATGCTGTGGGCTTAGATGATATTAAATCCAAGATTTTTAAAAATTGTCGTCCCTAAACTTCTTCCATTTCTTACGTATTTAATTAATACAATATTAACAAAATCAATTTTTCCTGATATGTGGAAAAAAGCAAAAATCATTCCTATTCCAAAGAATAACAGCGACTTCCGACCTATTGCGATACTACCATTTTTATCCAAGGTTATGGAAAATCTTATGTACGGGCAAATGAATGAGTATTTAAAGAATCAACATCTCCTTACGGATAGACAATCTGGGTTTAGACAGGACAGAAGCTGCATTACGGTTTTGATCGATGTAGTGGAAGAAATTAGATCAAAACTGGATAAGAATATGGTATCATTTCTTGTGCTTTTAGATCACAGTAAGGCCTTCGATACTGTTGATCACTCGATTCTACTCACTAAACTCGAAAAAATCTTTAATTTCTCAAGTTCGGCTAATAAACATATTTCCTCTTACCTTATTAATCGTAAACAAGTGGTTTCTTTAAATGGAGTGACTTCTAAAGCAGCGGATGATGACAGAGGTGTGCCTCAAGGGTCCATTCATGGTCCATTGCTCTTCTGTATGTATATTAACTATTTGCCTGAGGTTCTGAATTACTGTGGCGTACAAATGTATGCTGATGACATACAGTTGTACTTAAGCAGCAGAATAGCAAATGTTCAACATTGTTCTGACTGTATTAATAGTGACTTTGATAATATACATAAATGGGCATGTACAAATGGCTTATGTATGAACCCTGACAAATCAAAATGTATTTTCATTTCAAGAAGTAATAAAAAAAGACTGAACGACAATATTTTTCTACATATTAACAACTCAAGAATCGACTTTGTTCAATCATCATCGAACTTGGGAATCACATTTAATGCTGAACTTTCTTGGTCTAACCATATAAATATATCAGCTGGTAAAGTTCATGGGATGTTGAGAAACTTGTGGGCTGTGCAATCATCGACGCCGTTTGAAATAAGAATGCTTTTGGCAAAAACCTATTTAATACCAGTTCTACTGTACGGGTGTGAAATATTTGCAAATTGCGACACTATTGACTTTAATCGCCTCGAGGTAACATATAATAATATAGCCAGATACGTTTTCAACAGAGGTAGACGAGATAGTATACCATCATATTCATACCAGTTATATAATACAAGTTTTAAAGATTTACTAAAATATAAAAGCCTTTTAATGATGCATAAGATTATTTATCTGAAGAACCCAGAATATCTTTTTAACAAAATTATTTTTGCACAATCGCCTCGTGGAAGAAATTTGATATCACAAAAATACAAATATCTAATGTCTACAAGATAATTTTTCAACTACACCACGTGTCCTTGGAACAATTTACCATCATATATCCAAGTACAAAGCAACGCATTACTTTTCAAAAAGGAACTTAAAAATTTTTGATGTGTAAACATCTATACGCGCAGGGGGGTAAATTTCTATTTCACAATACAATCACAAAAACAGCGTAACTTATATCGGTGTGAGCTGAAGGAGATAACGCTGTGTGACTTATGATTGTATTGGTGAAAAAATATTTTCAGGAGAAACTGTTCATGGGCAATTACCCAATGCATTCGAAATTGGAATTGTAGGAGAGACAAACCTAAGTAAATCGTGTTTTTAACACTTTTTTTTATTGTTTGTAACATTCTATTTTAATAAATTTCACTTTTATTATTTTTATATTTAATTAATAAACACAATAACTATCGCTTGCTACCACTCAAAAAATCTCACAAATCTCACAAAATCATACAAATTTATACAAACATCTGATTTCGAGTTGCCAACTTCAAAAAATAAAACAGATGTTAACTTTGTAACCAGATTGTTAAACCAGGGATACCAGAGCTTTCAAATGAAGTGAACTGCTGAAAATAGTATAGAACAATTCGTAAATTTAAATTAAATTTTTTTTATAATATTTTAGATTCTGGTTAATGTTTGCAAAAATTAATTATGCCTATATGATTATATTGTGTTTTATTTAAAAACTATTTTTTCTTCATATAGAAAATTGAATAGTTTAGATTTCTTCTAATAATTTAAAGGAGCAGATTCCAGCCCTCGAAATTCTAATGCAAATTCTAGGAAATTTTATTTTTTCATTAAATGAAGACCCTAAAGGTATGCTAATCAATTAAAGCCAATTCACAAATCAACACAAAAAAAAAACAAACTCATTTTTATTACAAACACATTAACAAATTTAATAAACACACACATAGCATTGTATAATTTTATGTATGTGTTAGTAGCAAATATAAATGCAATTTACTCAAAATAAAGGAAAAAATTTAAAAATCTGTAAATCTGCAAAGCGGCTAAAAAGAAATACCTTTCAAATAATATAGTTTGATCAAAATCGGGCTAAAACGGTGGAAGAAAACATCGGTCACAAGAAATCGCCTAGCCTATTAATATTATAGATGAGTTCATCATTTAATAAGAATTCTAGCCTTTGAATATTTTTGATGTGTAAACATCTATACGCGCAGGGGGGTAAATTTGTATTTCACAATACAATCGCAAAAACAGCGTAACACATCGGTGTGAGCTGAAGTGTAAATCGGTGTGACTTTATCTGATTATATTTGTGAAAAAATTATGATATGTTCTTTTCTAAACATTTTCCAATTGTCTTTCAAAAAACATCAATTGTATTTCAGAAAACATCAATTGTATTTCAGAAACCATCAATATAATTTCAGAAAACATCAATTGAATTTCAGAAAACATCAATAGAATTTCAGAAAACATCACTTGAATTTCAGAAAACATAAACAGAATTTCAGAAAACATCAATATAATTTCAGAAAACATCATTTGAGTTTCAGAAAACATCAATTGAATTTCAGAAAACATCAATAGAATTTCAGAAAACATCAATTGTATTTCAGAAACCATCAATATAATTTCAGAAAACATCATTTGAATTTCAAAAAACATAAATAGAATTTCAGAAAACATCAATATAATTTCAGAAAACATCATTCGAGTTTCAGAAAACATCAATTGAATTTCAGAAAGCATCAATAGGATTTCAGAAAACATCAATTGTATTTCAGAAACCATCAATATAATTTCAGAAAACATCATTTGAATTTCAGAAAACATAAATTGAATTTCAGAAAACATCAATATAATTTCAGAAAACATCATTCGATCAATTGTATTTCAGAAACCATCAATATAATTTCAGAAAACATCATTTGAATGCAGAAAACATAAATAGAATTTCAGAAAACTTCTATAAAATTTCAGAAAACATCAATTGAATTTCAGAAAACATAAATAGAATTTCAGAAAACATCATTTCAGAAAACATAAATAGAATTTCAGAAAACATCAATATAATTTCAGAAAACATCATTCGAGTTTCAGAAAACATCAATTGAATTTCAGAAAACATCAATAGAATTTCAGAAAACATCAATATAATTTCAGAAAACATCATTCGAGTTTCAGAAAACATCATTTGAATTTCAGAAAACATAAATAGAATTTCAGAAAACATCAATATAATTTCAGAAAACATCATTCGAGTTTCAGAAAACGTCAATTGAATTTCAGAAAACATCAATAGAATTTCAGAAAACATCAATTGTATTTCAGAAAACATCAAATGTATTTCAGAAAACATCATTTGAATTTCAGAAAACATCAATTGTATTTCAGAAAACAGCAATTGTATTTCAGAAAACCTCATTTGAATTTCAGAAAACATAAATAGAATTTCAGAAAACATCAATTGAATTTCAAAAAGCATTATTTGAATTGCTGAGAACATTAATTGTATTTCAGAAAACGTCAATAGAATTTCAAAAAGCATCATTTGAATTGCTGAAAACATTAATTGTGTATCAGAAAACATCAATTGAATTTCAGAAAACATCGATTGCATTTCAGAAAACATCAATTGAATTTCAGAAAACAGCATAATCGACTTATTTTTTATGCACTGGAAAATATGATGTTGATGTTTTCTTTAATTATTAGATGTTTGCACATCTCCCTTGTGATCGGACTCACATGATTTTTTTGTTTGAATCTGTGTTAAATGTCAACTTTATTATGTTCATTATTATGGTAATTTTTATGATTAATTTACTTTATTTTTATTAATCTCGAAATTTACTGTAACTCAATGTTAATATTACAAATGTTACTTGCTATCACTGTAATTTATAAGATTTATTCTTGTTGTGATAGCAATTCAATAAAACAATATAATAATAATAATAATAATAATAATAATAATAATAATAATAATAATAATAATAATAATAATAATAATAATAATAATAGTAATAATAATAATAATAATAATAATCTGTTTTCTTTGTATATTATTGTATAGTAAAAGTTTCCATTGCTTTGTCAGCAGCATAGAAATGAATACCTTTAATATTTTTTCCTTTTTTAAATAAACCAAACATAAAAAATTTTATATTAATAAAATAGTTTGTAATATTATGATCCAATTTTCTGATATTTTCAACTTTCAACTTTGCTTAAAGTTTCCATCGTATTGCAGTCACTACATATTTTGTACCATATGCCACTACCTGGTTTGGGTATAATCACTTTGTGCTGCTGTCTGTTAACTGCCAAAAATATTTGACCTAGACCCATCCTTTATTATACCGCTCGACTCAGAATCACTTTCTGAGTCGATTTAGCACTGCCCGCCCGTCCACTGTCCATCTGTCCGTCCGTCTCTGTGTCCATGTAAACCTTGTAATCAAACTACAGGTCGCAAATATGAATATATTTTGATGCATTTTAGTATAAAGCTTTTATCGGCTCTAAAATGAGCGCTATTGAAATTAGTGAAATTCGGTCCTTGTTCAGACCTAGTCCCCATACAAATGACCCCTGTGAAATAGACATAAATTGCCAAAAGATCCAAATTATTATATAGATCTCAGTCAAATTTGGTTTGTGTGTGTTTATTATATCCATTAATCAGTAGTCCAAAAATTATCCATATGGGAAAACTCTTAGTCATAGGCCGCATATAGAACTACTTCCCGATCTTCACTTAACCCTATCAAAAAACAAAAATATTGCACAGATTTTTCTCCAATTTGGTTTGTATATGTTTTGCAAAAAATACGAGACCTTAACAAATTGGTCAGGATCGGTCCATTTTTCGACCTAGTCCTCATATAAATATAGCACCCGACATGAACTCTTTAATATATGCAGTAAAAAAAATAAATAACTATAATTTTCTTACTTCTTTTTATTGTAATTTTTTTAAAGACACAAAAGTATCAGTTTGATCAAAATTATGAATTAAGATATATAATTAAAAAAAAAAAAGTTATATTCTTTCATTTCCAAAAATTTTTGAAATTGATATTGAGTTGATATTGATATTGTTATGAACTTGAATTTTTAAATTTACAAAGTTTATTGAAATAAATTACCTCCGAATTTAAAAAAAAAAAGCAAAGTCAAACATTGCCTTTGGGGTTTTCTACATTTTTTATTTATTTATTTATTTTTTGATATAACGACTTATTCGTCTGATACATTCAATTATTATAAGGGAGCAGGGTAATTCCATTTAAAATTCCATTTAAAAAAAATGACATTTTCGACCTTACCCTCTTTGAATTGTACAAAAATTACCATGGATTTTCTACAGTACTAAGCTAATATAAATTCAAATATTTTGGGTGTCTAGCTTGTGTGGTTCCCGAAATATGGAGCTTCGAAAAGTGGAAAATTCATTTAAAACACACATAAGTGGTGTGCCATTATTTTATATCTTTAAAATTTTTAAACTGGTCTCATTTTCATAGGTATTGAAAATAGCTTTAAAAGCAAGTTAAGCGATTTTTTTTTCGCGAGAGGTCAAAGGTCACTATCACACGATTTAAAGTTTGGAAAAGTATATCTCACTATCACGCGAGAGGTCAAAGGTCACTATCACACGATTTAAAGTTTGGAAAACTATTTCTCAAAAAATGAAATTTTTAAAATTCTAAAGAAAAATATGTTTATCCTGATAGTCTTCGCTGTATTTTGTGCCAAAAAATTTGAGTGAGCTCTTATTAGTTCCTGAGGTATTGAGAAAAATGTGAAATTATTATAAAAAATTTTTACTTTTTTTATTATTATTTTTTTTTTTATTATTTTTTTAATATCAAATATTTTGTTTTAGCAAAAATTGTAAAAAACTTTTAATACATTCTTATATTTTATATTTTCTAAGGCTTAAAACTTAAAGGAAGATGCTGGTAGTCTTGTTTGCATTTCTTGATACATTTTTGGTCGAGCTGTTATTGTTTAATTAGCGTAAAATTTTATGTAAAATGTAACTATATACTTTTTTAATTTTTGTTTAATGTTTACTTCTGCCATATATCAAATTTCGCTAATGTGGAAGCTTTTCCTAGCAAAACAAAAAAAGTTACAGAATTCAAAAATTTTAAATTACTTCTATTAAAAAAAAAAGCTTTTGCCAGATCTAAGAACTGATCCTACAGTTTCTCATGTTTGTCCAGAATCGAAAACATTTTAGCAATTAAAGGAAAAATTCTAATATACTCAAAAGAATAGCGAAAAAATACAATTGCTAACTCTTTTACCAAAAAGTTAGGAATTGCAGAAAATGGTACAGGAGTTTGAAATTTCCTACTTTATGACTCGGAAGGTAAAAAAATTAGTTGAGGAAAGGTGTACTGAGTAGTTCCAACAACATCAACGAAAGTTGTGGAAGCCGTTCAAATCTTTTATAAACATGATGACGTCAGCAGATGCATGCCAGGGTATAAAGATTCTGTTTCTATGTTTGAGAATGGTATGAAAATAAAAAACTAAGAGACTGCTGCTTGGAAATCTAGGTGAAATGTATGCATTGTTTAAAGAAAAACATGAAGGAATAACAATTGGTATTTCTAAATTTTGTGAGCTTCGTCCGTAAAATGTTGTGTTGGTCAATGTCAGTGGAACTCACAATATCTGCGTGTGCACAAAAAACCAAAACGTAAAACTAATGATACACTCCTTGAACTTAAAAAAATTAACAGAAGGCTTAGAAGAATTCCACCTTGAAAGGTATAAAGATTGCTTTGAGAAAATTACGTGCAGTCCTTCGACTCCCATATTCTATTTTTCTAAATGCAAGGATTTTCCAGGAGTAGAAAATGTCAAGCAAAAACTTGGCGAATTATTAGAAACAAATCATGTTGATGAAATTACATATAAACAATGGATATGTGTGAATATAGTTTCACTGGAAACAGTGGTAAAGCAGGCTGAAGATTTTCCGGATTAATTTTGCGAAAAATTATTGACACTTTTGCCTCACTCGTTTATCGCAAAGGAACAAGCAGCATTTTTGAATGCAAAAAAATCATCGCCTGGAGAATATGTGTATATTGCAAAATGTGGTTTTTCGGAAAATGCACTGTTTTTGTTCAGGACTCTTCTCATGATTTTCATCGGAATAACAGCCTTGCTACTTTATATGCAATATGCCAGTTAGACCATAACAATTACATCGTTAATCTAATTGTCTTATCCATAACACTGTCGCAGTCCATTTGCTCCATCGCCATGTGATAATGTTTCTACGAAATAAGTTTTGTTCAACATCACGAACATTTTTTCATTTTTCAGATGGCTCAGCCGTTCAATTTATGAATAAAAAAAATTTTGCTAACTTATGTCATCATAGAAATGATTTTGGTTTTTCAGCCGAGTGGCATATTTTTGCCACAAGCCATGGGAAAGGTCTTAGCGATGGGCTTCGTGGAACCGTAAAGAGAAAAGGTCGGCGCTTCAATTCTATGACTGGTGCCGTGAACATCTTTTAAATTGAAATTTTGTATTTTTACCAGAGGAAGATTATAAAGCAGAAGAAGAGTGTCTAAAAAAAAACTGGTTTATTGGCTTGAGAACAATACCAGGAACACAAAAATTACACTATTTTGTTCCTGAAGGAAAATCAAACCTTAAAGTAAAACTGTACTCCGAAGACCGAGAATTTTTAATTGAAAATATAAAATAAATATTTCCTACTTTTAACTCCTTTTGTCTAAAATAATATACATGATACAGAAAGTTAAAGGGACCTATGGAGAAAAACGACTTTGAAGTTAACAAGTTGATTTTGATGAGCCTGAACGTTTTTATGGCTTGAAACTCTTTACAGGGGGTTCTCTGGTTCGGTGATTACGAATCTGGTATAAGATTTTAAAAATACAAAATTGCGGATCTAATATGGTGGACTATTTATGTAATATTATTGGATTTACTTGAGGTTACTTCGAGGTTACTGATTAGCAGATTATGTGTGTCTATTTTAAAGCTGATTTATGACAAAACTATGGTAGTTATAAAGCTGCAGTTTGCTGCATTAGAAAAAGGAAAAATCGATTTTTTCGACCCATATCGTCGCCTGGGTAAAATATTGTCGTAAGCGCCATTTTGACCATTTATAGTTATAGATGCAGTTATATATTTCAAAATAAGATCTTTCGATTGGTGACATCAGTTTTTCGATATCTCGCTTATTCTCCGAGATATTCAGTATGATTTTGTCGTATATCCAACGTCAGTAGCGACTTTCTCGTTTTTTATCGTATGTCCAGACGGTTTTGCACATACGACAATTTTACCATACAAATGAATCATTTTTTCTTATAATTAAAATATTGTCGTATGTGCAAAATGGCTTGACACATACGATAAAATTTTATTACCGCTTGGTAGAATTTTGTCGTATGTGTTATGGTGAAATGCATTGATTGTACTAATTTCAGTATCAATCGTGATGTCGTCGCGATCGGACGGTTCACCTGCGCCGAGTGTATCGCAGGAAATTTTTTCGTAAGTGCTATATCAAACTCTAGCTATAATATTGGAAAACATATAATAACTTTACTTTTATTATAGCATGCGTCACGAAATACTGGAAGACGAAAGTTACAGCGATTTTTCATCAGACGACGAAGGAAATGATCCCAATTTTGTCGCAAATTCGAAATCGACCCTAAGAAGTTTCTATGAATCCGAGTATAAAATTGTTTTGCCAATTACTTCAAATACTACCGAAGTCTTGCGACTACCATCGGATTACAGCAGCTCATGTAAGTATATGGCACATAAAAATTAATATCTGTTTAAATTATTCTTTGCATCGAGCTTATATATACAGTTCAATTAATCTTTCAGCGTGCCCTGAGTCTCCTGTTGCAAGGAAACGAAAGCGAGTTCCTGAATTGTGGAAGCAGAATGTACGGAAAAATCTTCGTGACCGTGGTTTGCCATTTACCAACAAAAGCGGAAATCAAAGACCTGGTAGAGCAATGGGACCGACTTGCAACCGTTCTTGTTTCTACACCTGCACTTTAAATATACCTGATGAGCAAAGGCAAATCATCCACTCATATTTTTGGAGCCTAACTTCGGGTGAAAAAAAAAATATTTTACGGAAATTTTGTGAAAAGGGAAGCTGTTAAACGCAGAAGAACTTCAGTAGTAAAGGACCATCTCAAAAAACAGGCATCGTTTCACTTCTTCTTTATGGCAGGCGACAAAACATTTCAAGTTTGTAAAAAATACTTATTGAGCACCCTAGAAATCTCCGAAAGAACCATTTATTACTTTTTTGCAAAACACTATGCAATTGATACTATCAAAGTCGGGTTTAAAAATGAGAAGCGTGGAAGAAACCTCACAGATGAAAGTCAAGTCATGGAAGTAAAGAATCATATTTCAACTTCAAGAAAGTATTTAGAAGCGCATCTAAGTGTACAAAAAATGTATGATCTTTACAAGACCGCCGTTAATAACCCGGTTGGCATATACACGTACAGAAAGATATTCAACACATGCTTTAATCTTTCTTTTTATATACCAAGAAAAGATATTTGCGACAGATGTCAACTATTTAAAGTCAATGTCACCAAACATTCTGAAGCTGAAGTACAACTGCATGAAAAACACTTGGAAGAAAAAAGATTTACGACTGCCAGAGTATCGATACAAATGCAGCTGTTTTAATGTATGACTTGGAAAAAGTACTTACTCTCCCAAAGATGTTCGCATCCAGCTTCTATTATAAAAGAAAGCTATGCATCTATAATCTTACTGGCACCCTGATTATACCTGGTCAGGAAAAGATTACATACTGTGCTTTGTGGAATGAGACCTTAAGTGGTAGAAGTGGAAACGATATCGCCAGTGGATTAATTAAAATACTCAGTAAAGCAGTAAATTGTCACTCTAACATAGTCAAATTTACGCTGTGGAGCGATTCCTGCGTTCCTCAAAATCGTAACAAAATTACATCAACTGCTATACTTCAGTTTATGCACGATCACCCGCAAATTCAAGAAATTGTAGAAAAATTCATCGAACCTGGACATTCTTCTTTACAGCAACTTGATAGTGTTCATAGCATAATTGAAAAATTTTTGCGGAACGTGGAGATTCCCAGCCAATTGTGTTTTATTCGACTACTCAAAAATGCACAGTTTCCCAACGTCAAATTACAACTACTGCAAATGAACGATATTGATTTTAAATGCTTTTCGATAAAAGCAGAAAGTTTGATTTTCAAAAACGTACAATTTTTCAAGTGTAAGTAAGTCTATTAAATATTCCAACAATGACTACTTTAAAGTTGGAAGAAAATTATCATTTAATGAACTTGAATATCACTTTTTCTATTTAAAGAAAAACAAAGGAAGGTTTAGCATTAGCACAAAGATTTGGAAACACAATCTTCGAGCTGTTCCCAAAAAAACACTTGATAGCAATAAAAAAAAGGACTTACAAAGTTGCCTTCCCTTTATAGGAAAAGAGGAAGATAGAAACTTTTGTCGTGCCATTTTAAACCTTTAATAGCAACCAGTATTTTAGAAATGATATTTTTATACAACTCAGACTGAATTTGATATTGAAACTAATGTTCCTTAATTTTTTCTTTTGCATGTAAAGCAAATATTTTTATGTTTATTTTTATTCTGTTCTACTTTATGTATTTTTGTGGAAAATAAAAAGTGAATTTGTTGTAAAAGTATTAACAAATTTTTTTATTTATTTACTTTTTTTTATCGTATAATATTATTTGTACAATAGTCAAATTACAACTTGTGTTTTTGACTGTTATAATATTTAGTATTATTTTGTCGTATGTGTATGGACTTTAAGCATACATTTTGAAGGTGTGATATACGACAAAATCATATTGAAGAAAACTCGTACTAACTCCTAAAATATCATTAAATTATATACAAACATTATTGATATCTATTGTTCATGAAACGCTTAATAATCCCTACAATTTTCAAGAAAATCTACCGTGGCGTTTTGGAATAATAGGTTTCCAAATTTCAATTGCGTTTTCCCTAAAATCATGAAATGTGATATACGACAATATTTTACCCAGGCGACGATATGTATTTAATATCACCCACATAAATAAGTAAGAAAATATATGAAATTTTTTTAAACAATTTAACATTTTTATCAATATCTCGGGAACAAATAGGAGCTCATTCAAAAATTTTGCACAAAATGCAGAGACTACTTTGAGAATTAACATATATTTTTTCCAAAATTTTAAAAATTTCATTTTTTGAGATATAGCTTCCCAAATTTTAAAACATGTGACAGTGACCTTAGACCTTTCAGAAAAAAAATTTAACTAAATGTAGTTTCAAAGCCTTTCTCAATACCTTTAAAATAAGGCGAATTTACACCCTGTATGTTCAAAACATTTTGATATGTAAATTATAATGGCAGACCACTTATAAATGTGTTTAATGTTTTTTCATTTTTTTACGCGCCATATCTCAGGAACAACAGAAGCTGGAAGTCCAAAATTTTATGTTTATCTTAGTTAAGTAAAGTGCAAAAAGACAACTAATTTCCATAAGATTCAAAGATGGTCGGGAAAATCCGTTCGTTGGTTATAAAAATTTAGCCCAACAATAAATTTCTGAAATTACTGAACTCACTAACCTAAAATTAAAAACACTAGTTTCAAAAATATGACAGACACACGAAAGAGAACAGCAAAAGTTACCATTGAAAAATGTAAATTAATCAAATTTACATGTCAGCTTTACCAAGTTTCTTTTACTTGCAAAAAACTATAAAGTTGGCTTCGTTTTTCTTACACAAATTATCTTTAAACTTAACATTATTTAAAATAGAACATAAACTTTGTGTGCAACAGAGCAGATATTCCGCTCCAACTTTTTATTTTTTTATTCTGCTATTAATTGGTTTTAATAAATTACAGAAAAGTGCATAATACTCACTTTTTAAATATGTAAGTTCGATATGATATTCCTTTGATATGCATAAGTATCGGTAATTATAGTATTATGTAGGTTTAGTTTGAATTATATCTATTATTCATTTTAATTATTATTTTACTATTTTAATCCCGCTAGGTATTCAATGGATTAAAAAAAAAGTGTTTAGTATCACTAACAACACTTGTAACGAGTTTAAATTAATTGTTATAAATATTCTAGACACGCACAGCGTTTATATAAAAACCGCATTACTTTATTTAATCATTTTATACACAACAATATGCACTTTGTTATGGAAATTATCATAAATTCTCAATATGTTTTTATTTAATAATAACAATTTTCACACTTTTATTGTATAACAGTAAAACTATTGGTTTTTAAAAAATATTATTGGGGATTTTTTAAACGAATCGCGAACGCATTTTCCTAATTTGTGTTAACAAATGTGTGGATTTTATGTTTGTGTGTTTGTTTAAGTATTTGTATATATATGTTTAAATGTTAAATATCCTCAAGTAATCCTTAATGCTAACAAGATGAGGACGAGACTGAAAACAACAACAACATGAACAATACAAGAACAAAAATTGTGAATCAGTGTTTTGCGACACACCAAAAAAAAGAAAACGTTACACAAATGTATGTCCGGCACGTCAAACAACAACACAGAAGAAAAAAATCCACCCATATAGTGCAAAATATTAACACATAATGGATGAGTACTAGCAGCTCACTTACAACGAAAACAACAGCACAAATACTCACGATTATTATTATTACGTTAACGACAAAATACGAAAGGAAAAAATTTATTATATTTTTTTTTTTTTTTTTTTTCTTTTGCAAATTTAATTTTTAGATTTTCTTTAACTTTTATAACAAATTTATTTAAATTTTTTTTTAACCAAATTGTTTTCACTTTTAAAGGTTTTCATTTTTTATGTTTGATTTTATTTTTTTATTTTTATTTTTTTGTTTCTCAAATTTTTCTTTCAATTTCTTGAATTTTTTTTTTTTTTAATAAATATTTTATTTAATCAACAACATGTCAACACTTGTGCGCACGTCAAAAATACACCGTCGTTATTTTATATACATAACACTCCGACGGATGAGCTAAAACTGAATTTTTGGGTAAAAGTTTTATAAAAGCAAAGGACATCGTGTATCATTATCACAAAAACATTAACTAAATTCAACACACCCTCGTGCTCACATGCAAGAACACTCGACTTTCACCACTACTCTCCACATTACAAGTAAAACAAATATTAACACAAGCTTTAACTCAAATATGATAAAAGTCTCCTCATAAAAAAATCACACTAACTTTGAATTCTCTGCCTAACATTAAGCTCTCTTTTATTATACTATTAGGCAATGGCTGAATAATAATACGGTGATTTTACGATATTTCCATTTTGTTAAAGCTTTTGCGACTACTTTCTCTTTTCTATTTTCTCTCTTGTTTTTACTTTACTAAGCTTTTAAATTTTTTTTTTTATTTTCATTAGTTATTTTTATTATCAAAATGCTTTTCAAAACAAAGTTATTAAACGTTAACTTAATATCCCTTAAGTATTTTTCTAAATTCCCAAAAGAGTTTTTGTTGTTTTTCATTTCACTCCTTTAAAAGTCTACGATTTTTTGTACAATTTTATTTGTTCTTTACATGTAATATTTTTGTAAATGAGCTTTGCTTGTGTAGTTCGTGTATTTATTTAATATTGAAATATTTAACAATTTGTTAAACGTTAATTTAAACGATTATTTCAACACTCGCATTAAATGCAGGGGAAGAGCCAGTCATATGTTATAATGCGGGTTTTAAGTTTTAGTAATTATCGAAAACTCCAAGGAAATATTTAGGTATGTTAGTTTTATATATGTATAATCAATTTATGTATGACAAGTGGTAGTTTTTTATGCATATCCGATCCAAGCAACGTACAGTCAGTCAATAAAGTTTGTATGCAAATTGTAAATCAAAATTCAATTTAAAATTGTTCGCACACCCTGTATTACCTTGCCATCTTCATTTTTCTCATTTGTAGTATATTATATCAGCTAGTTAGAAAAACTGGTTTCTAAAGCAGCGTTAGATTTGCAAGCAAATGGTTTTCCGATTGATGTCGAAATCTAGTCAATAAAGTTTGTATGCAAAACGCACTGTTAATTCTGGTCTTTGCGTACAAGGTGACAAATTTGACTTGAACTTGAACTTTTGAACTTTTTTTTTTTTTTTTTTTAAGCCTAGTTCCGCGAAGCCGAGTGGCTTGTCTGCAGATTTAAATTTTTTTTTTTTTTTTTTGCTGCAGCGACAGACCAAAGCCTCTGGTGGGAATCGAACCCACGACCCCCGCATGATAGGCGAGCACGCTACCTACTCACCTACCGGGGCGCTTAGGACAATTATTATATTTTAATTAAGATCTACAGTGTTTTTAAAATTTTTTGTTATATACATATTTGAAAAAAAAAATACATTAAAAAACACGAAATGTCACCACAGGGCAAAGAATTGTCTTCGGATCTAAGAGAAGTGATAAGAAAACTCTACCTGGAGCACAAAACTTAGAGACAGATTGCCGAAATGGTTCGAAAAAGTCATGCAACCATCCAGAAAACAATAGTAGGGTATAGAAGACAAGGAAATAATGATACCAAGCCAAGATATGGCCGGCCAAACATATTTACACCCAGTGAGAAACAAATTATCGTGCGTAAGGTGCAAAAAATGCGAAAATTTCTGGACCAAAATTACAGATGGAAGTCGAAAATAAGGTGGGAAACGTTTGTGGTACAGAAACAATTCGTAATGTACTCCATTCGGCTGGATACCATGGCCATCAAATCCGCAAAAAGCCATTTGTAAGCCCTATTAACTCTTATTCGCAAAACAATATGCAACAGCCGCCCAAAGCTTTTGGAACACCCTTATTTTTCCGGATGAAAGTAAATTCAATATCCACGGATCAGATGGGCGAGCCAAGGTATGGCGAATACCAAATTCTGAGATTGAGCCAAAAAACATGATGGGCAAATTAAACACGGTGGTTGGTCAGTACTTGTTTGGGGGGTTTATGGCTGCCTCTGGAGTGGGTAAACTTGTTTTTATAGATAGTATATAAAAATTTTAAAAAATAACATGCATATAAGTACTGCGAAACTTGGAATTGCGGAGACATTTGTGTTCCAGAAAAAAAAGATCCAAAGCACACCGCGCTAATTGTCAAAGAGTGGCTCCTCTATAAAGTAAAAAAAACAACTTAAAGAAGACTTGAAAAATGTCCCTATAGAAGAGTGGGAGAAAATATAACCGAGCGTTACCACGAACCTGGTGTCGTCGATGTAAAACCATCTAAAAGCGGTCATCTATACTAATATAATAAAGAGGCAATGTGTGTTTGTTTGTTTGTTTGTTTGTAGGAGGTAATCTCCGTAACTACCCATCTGATCTTCCTGAAATTTTCAAAGAGTCTTACTGCGGATATGGGAAGTGCTATAGGCTATAATCTTTTAAATATTTTTGGTGGGCATGGCACCTCCCACACAAAGTAAATTTTTAATATCATATACATATATTGAGTACTATGATAGGGAGAGCTTTGCAAATTTGTGTGAGGTCAAATATTGTTAATATTAGTAGCTACGCCGGAAATGGGCGGGATCGGATAAGGCGTGGCACCTGCCATACAAATTAAATATAAAATGCCATATATCTGGAGTACTGTAATAGTGAGAGTCTTGGGACTTTGTGTGAGTATGATAGGCACGAGCCTATCAGATCTTAGTATGTGTAGTCGAACAAAAATTTGGCGGGTTCACAACAATGGGCGTGGCACTCCCCATGTAAAGTAACTATTTAATGTCATGTATCTGGAGTACTGTAAAAGAGAGCTTTGTGGCTTTGCGTGAGCCCATATGTTCTTTGTCTGATTAGTCGAACAAAAAAATGGGCGTGATCCGAGCAGTGGGCGTAGCACCGCCCATGCAAAGTAGATATCTAATATCATATAACTGGTGTACTATAAAAGGGAAGGACTCGACATTTTGCATGACTCCATCAGATATTAATGTGAGTAGTCCAACAAAAATTGGGCGGGATGGGATTAGTGGGCGTGGCACCTCCTATGTAAAAAATATGAAGCACTACGAAAGCGACATTCTTTTGACAAGTTCATTAGTTATCAATGTGATTTGTTGTGGAAGATATATCGTCAAAATCAAAAATCACCAAACCCAAAAACCGCGAAAAATAAAAATTGCCAAAAAAAAAATATACAAAATAAAAAATTGGCAAAATCAAAAATCGCTCAAAAGAAAAATTGCCAAATGATATTCTGAGTTCAAGGCCAACAGTTAAGGGTTGCCAGATCTAATATGAATAATCCATCTTCTTCTCATGGGCAGCTACGCCCAGGGCAGGAACGCCCAAAAATCTGATAAATTGTTGTACCGAATGAAAAAACAAAAAACATTGTATATCAGCATCAGCAAGCATTGAAATAAAAAAGTCTATACTAATAATCTATACTAACAAAATAAAGAGGTAATATTTGTTTCTTTGTTTGTTTGTAGGAGGTAATCTCCGTAATTACTCATCTGATTTTCCTGAAACTTTCACATAGTCTTACTGCGGAGTGCAACAGGCTTTAATTTTTTAAATATTTTTAGTGGGCGTGGCACCTCCCATACAAAGTAAATTTTTAATATCATATATATTAAGTACTATGATAGAGAAAGCTTTGCAAATTTGTCTCAGGTCATCTATTATTACCGTGAGTAGTCAGACAAAAAAATGGGCGGGATTAGATAAATGCGCGTGGTACCCCCACACAAACTTTATATTAAATGTGATATATCTGAATTACTGTATTAGTGAGAGCCTTGGGACTTTGCGTGAGCCCTTTCATAACGATTGGGAAGGGGGGGGAGGAGGAGGGTGTAGCGAAGCACACCGGGTTACATCTAGTAACAAATAAAGACTTTCCAACTAAGTATTGAAAATTGGTTAATAATTGTTGAACCTACGAAAAAAATTAATTACCATTTGTTATATACACTTACATTTGCATATATACATTTTATACCCAATACCACTATGTGGTTTCGGTATAATGACTTTGTGCTGCTGTTTGTAACTACCAAAAATATTTGACCTAGACCCATCTTTTATTATACCGATCGAATCAGAATCACAAGCTGATTCGATTTAAAGCTTGTAATCAAACTGCAGGTCGCAAATATGAATATATTTCGACGAAATTTGGTATATAAGTTTTATCGGCCATAGGATGAACGCTATCGAAATTGGTGAGAATCGGGGTATGTTCAGACCTGGCCCCCATACAAATGACCCATATGAAATCAACATAAATTGCCATAAGATCCAAATTATCATATAAATTTTAGTCAAATTGGGTTTGTACGCGTTTATTACATCCATTAATGGGTAGTCCAAAAATAATCCCTATTGCACAACTCTTAGTCATAGGCCCCATTTAGAGCTGCTCCCCGATCTTTACTTAAATCTATCAAAAAACTAAAATATTGCACTTCTTTTTCTCAAATTTAGTTTGTATATATTTTTGCAAAATACAAGAGACTTTACGAAACATGGCCAGGATCGGTGCTTATTTTCTATACCCATTTAGTTAGGCCTGAGAGATAGGGCCTCTAAACGCATGGTATAGGGTATCGTATAGTCGGTCTAGACCGACTATAATTTTCTTACTTGTTTGACATATTTTTGAGGATATTATTGCTTAAGTTGTTGTTATTTGAAGATGTTAAGTTTCTCTTTGTTTTTTTTTTTTTTTTTTTTTTATTTCGAAATAAAATCTTCAATCTATATATATAAAATTCATTTTCTGTTTGTTTGTTTGTTTGTTTGTTTGACCGCTATACAAATTTTTATTTTTCAACGGATTTTCCTGAAATTTTGTACACACGATCTCTATACCCCAGGAAAGGTCGCCATATACTTTTTACCGGCCACTCCTACTTTTACGCCCACTTTTTATGTAAAATTCCTTTTCTGTTTTATTCATATTTGTTCACTATACAAATTTTTATTTGTCAACAGATTTCTCTGAAATTCGGTACACACGATCCCTGTACCCCAGCTAAGGTCGCAATATACTTTTTATCGACCACGCCTACTTTTACGCCCACTTTTTATATTCAATTCATTTTCTGCTTTTTGGTATATTTGTTCGATATACAAATTTTTATTTTTCAACGCATTTCTCTGAAATGTGGTACACACGATCTTTGTACTCCACCTAAGGTTGACATATGCTTCGTACTGGCCACGCCCACTTTTTGTATACAATTCATTTTGTTTTTTGATATATTTGTTCGCTATACAAATTTTTATTTTCCAACCGATATCTTTGAATTTCGTACCGGTCACGCCTACTGTTACGCCCAGTTTATGTATACAATTCATATTCTGTTTTTTGGTACATTTGTTCGCTAAACAATTTTTTTAACGGATTTCTCTGAAATTTGCTACTCACGATCTCTGTACTCCAGAGAGGTCGCCATATGATTCTTGCCGGTCACGCCTACTTCTACGCCCGCTTTTTATACAAAATTAATTTTCTGTTTTTTGTATATTTGATCACTATAGAAATTTTTATATTTCAAGGGTTGTCTAAAATTTGGTCACACGATCTCTATACTACAGGGAAGGTCACCATATGCTTCTTACAGGCCACGCCTACTCTGCGCCAACTTTTATGTATATAAAACTTATTTTTTCCTTTTATTTGTTTCTTTATTTGATTGCTATAAAAACTTTTATTTTTCAATGGCTTTCTTCGAAATTTAGTACATATTCCAGGGAAGGTCGCTATATGATTTTTACCGACCACGCCTACTTTTACGCCCAATTTTCTTACAAAATTCATATTCTGTTGTGCGGTATATTTCTTTCCTATACAAATTTGTACTTTTCAATGGATTTCTCTGAAATTTGGGTTACACGGAAATAACTACACGGTGAACAAATTCCCCAAATTTAAAAAAAGATACCTAAAGGAATGAACAAATTCCCCATTTTTTTTAATCGAAATAAAAAATGAAATAAAAAAATGAATTCATTCTTAAATTTTTATATATTTGTATTTAATGAATTTTGTTAAATATTTATTTTAGGAAACATATGCATACTGCTCTCAATATATGTCCAACAATAAATGCATTTAAAATGAGTATTCTTTTCAAACTAAGTTGGCAACAGCTGCGCGGCAGCACAGGTGTGGTTGCCAAACGCGCGGAAGCGGCGCGCGCCGTGCGACCACGGACTCGGACGCGACGGGTGCGGACGCGACGCGCTTTCGGAACACAGCTCAGCCAAAATATCGCAATGCTCTAAAAAATATGTTTTAGGAATTAAAATAAGTTAACGAGAACTAAGCGGAGGCACGGGTAGTAGCTGCGAGGAAGCGGCGCGAGGCGCGCGGACGCGGACACGACGGATGCGGACGCGACGCGCTCGCGGAACACAGGTTACCAAAAATATCGCAATGATCTGATAAATATATTTTGGCGATTAAAATAAGTTGACAACAACTGCGCGGCAGCACGGGTCTGGCTGCCAAACGCGCGGAACCGGACGCGACTCGCTCGCGGAACACAGCTTAGTGAAATATCGTGTGATAAATTTTGTCTACGTATGTGAAATAATTACCTGTTGATCAAAATAGGCTACACATATAATATAAGCAGTTGCTTAAAGAAACCTTGCGACACAATATTAAACGTCGCATTAGTCTTTCATTTCTGAAACTTGAATTTGACGTCTCTGCTCAATGATGATCACTTATTGAATGAATCAATTCAATTTTTAAAAGTTGTGATTCCTTTAATTTGCGAACCATTCCGTTATATTTGATGTTTATAAATAAACTGAAAAAAAACTTAAAGCGGTTTCGCAGCTTATTTTTGAAGCATTTTTGCTGCAGCATCTTATAAAAAACTTCTAAATTAAAAAATCAAAAAATTTTTAATTGAAATAAAAAATGAATTTACTGCCCATACAAATTTTTGGGAAGAAAGGTCATTTTATTGGGGAATTTGTTAACTGGGGACTAAGTACTCAGCGCCTGGTAAGCATAGTGAACCATTTTTCAAGTCAAAGGCCTTTTCATCCCGGGCAAGACCGGGTAAAAACAGCTAGTAATCTATATATATAAAAACGTTGGTGCATTTGTTTGTAACGAATGATCTCCGGAACCATAAGAGCTGTCGAGGTAGGATTTACACCATAGGTTCGGTTCTTCTCTGTTTTTTTTTAGATTTAACCCTCTATCTGGCATTGGGGTCAAGTAATAAACAAAATTCTTATTTTCAGCGCGATTTAACTGCAATTCAGGATATATGTATCTTTCGTCATAAGAAATTTTTGTGCTTATAAATGGACCCGATAGGTGGCGCTGGGGTAAATTTATTTCGAATATTCTTATATATGGTGCGATTTTAATGAAACTAATAATGTACATATATGTCTGTTAGATAATGGCAAACATTTTTTTATTTCACCCGGTAGATGGCGCTGTCGTTCGAAAAATAATAAGTTGTCAAATTTACAAAAAAATTTATAAGTTACAAAATTCACAAACGTTTTTATATATAAATATTCTAACCAAAAAGGAAGGAAAAAGCCGCTACATTATTGCATGGTGGTCGTAGAGCTCATTTAGCACTCAAATCACCATTGAACATACAAACAAATGAGAATGCCGTCTGTAATATCAAAAAACATTCCGGTATGGCAAAAGGTCTGCAAAAATGCAGTATTATTATTTGGGATGAATGTACCATGGCTCACAGACATTCCTTAGAAGCATTACATAGAACTTTAAAAGATTTGAAAGGCAATGAAAGACTTTTTGGTGGAGCTCTCATTTTATTATGTGGAGATCTTCGTCAAACATTTGATATAGGTATATACAGATTCTAACTAAAATAAAAAATTCATTGAGGGCAAAACAACGTGTGCAGGGTCCAGCTAGTTTCTTTATAAAAATTAGTTTTTCTTTCATCGTTGTACAGTGAATATGTATATTTATGTTTTTTGATGATAAAAGTATAAGCTACTTTCGCACGGAATGTAGGAGGACCAGGGCAATTAAATACATTAAAAGATAGTGCTAGCCTTGAAGATTTTGCAACTGAAAGGACCATTGAGTTTTTTTCTCGTTTTGATGTTAGTGACTTCTTCCTAACATTATCGCAAAGAAAATGGGGAAAAAAATAGCACCTATCAATTAGAGAAAAAACACAATAAGAGAACTAAGAGTAGTTAGTGGTACAGCTGAGAGAGGTGTTCAGTTAATGCAAGATTTTTACAGACTGTTAACCAGTGATGAAAATGATAAACAGTTTCTTTTGCAAGTGGTTGAGGCAAATCGAAAAGCAGTGCATTCAGAAGCCACAAAGCGAGATATTGTTAATAGCCTTGCAAATACAAATGTACAAAGATATTAGAAATGCTAATTATTTCGTAATACATCATCAATATTGCTATCTATATTTACAAAATACATGTATGTCTGAATAAATTGGTTTTATTTCAACTTTTAATAATTTTTCTGTAAGAATACCTGACAATAGTCATAGAGCGCTTGCAGGTGACAACTGTTTGATCAGTGAGCACTATCTTAGAGTTGGAATTAAACACTGGAATTTTATAAGAATATTAGTATAGGTAAATATAAAAGAATGAGGGGTGTCCTGAACTGTAGACGAACAAAATTTTTGCCCATGTAATTGTGAACGACCTTAATGGTCGATCTAGAATGACTATACGATACCGATCCACTCACAATCACTTTGGTCCAACTAATTGGATATAGAAAATAAGCATAAACCAAATTTGAATGGTGTTGTTTTTAATTTTTTTTGCTTTCGGATATGAAAAAAAATCATATCAGATGTTATAATTATATAAGGACTAGGTCCAAAAATAGACTGATCCTGACCATAACTAGCAATATCACTTAGTTTTTGCAAAAACATATACAAACCAAATTTGAGAAAAATCTGTGCAATATTTTTGTTTTTTGATAGATTTAAGTGAAGATCGGGAAGTAGCTCTATATGGGGCCTATGACTAAGGATTGTCCTATAGTATTTATTTTTGGACTATAGGGTAATGGGTGTCATAAACGAACACAAACCCAATTTGACCGAGATCTATGTAATAGTTTGAATATTATGGCAATTTAAGTATTTGCTGTTGAGTGAAGTGTGCCTTGAAAATAATAATTTTTGCATTTAAGGAATTGGTGGTTAAATCGATTCCCATTTCAAAATTATACCCTATATTAGCTTATTAATATATAAAATTATATATTAGATTATAATAAACTAAATAACAAACAAGTCAGAAAATAATAGTAGGTCTTGGTTAATTATATACATACCACAGCGCAATGCCATTCAAAAATATTCAATATACAGCTAAAAGAAAAATAGGACAGACAATATATCTTAATATAAGTTATTAAATAAACACAACAACAAATTACAAATATTTCATAATTCATGTATTCTTAGATAAATAGTCATAGTCTATTGCTTAAAACATTTCCTAACTATGCTATTTAAGGAATTTTAGAATACAATAATGGGTGGGTTAAACGAAAAACTGGCTAACGGTGCTACTTTACACTCTGCTGGCAAAACTGAATTTCGTAATTTTTAACACCTTCTACAGATTGTCACACGTGTCTCGATTCCCATTGACGAACTACACTCTAGTTTAGCTTGTTAATATATAAAATTAGGTATTAAATAATAATAATAAACTAAATAACAATCGAGTGAGAAAATAATAGTAGGTCTTGGTTAATTATATAGCACAGCTCAATTTTATTTCACAATACTCAATTTAGAACTAAAAGAAAAATATGACTTAATATATCTTAATAACTTAATAAATAAACATAATAACAACTTACAAATATTACTCAATCCATGTATTCTTAGATAAATATCACGAACCGAAGTGATTATTGTGGAGTGGGTCCAAAATGTGTATATAAGCTTATCTTATAAGGTAACATATACTTTCTTAAATATATAAATGCAGACAGATTTTGAGTAAGATATAAAAATAGAAATATTAAAACATCAGATTAGTATGACTTTTGAAAAATGGAATATCGGGACATAAATTATATTTTAGCTATTTTTGAACTAGACCCATTTTTTCATTATACCGATCCACTCACAATTACTTCTTGAGTCGATTTTGCAATGTCCGTTTGTCCATCCATTCGTTTGTTTGTCTGTCTGTCCGTCCGACCGTCGCACAGTGGCGCCATTTGAGTTTTTTCGTTGCAAAAATCATATCTTTTGAACCGAATAACATAATTGAACAGTTTAAACAGCATATGATAGATAACTGTTCAGCATATGAAATGAGCGTTTGGAAAGGGTGCTACGCTTTGTAGAGGCCTACTTATGGGTTACCAAAGTTAAAATTTGTAGAAAAATCAATTTTATGGTAACTAAAAAAAATTATTTTAACATTTTTAAATTGTTTTTATTTTTTTTCTTTAGGGTTTTATGTTTTAAATTATTACCCAACAAATTAAAAAAAATTACTTCTTTTTTAAATTTATTTCTTAAATTTTCTGTAAAATATTCATCACAATTCGTAAGAGAAGGTATATCTAAAAGACTAATCATTTCTAAACTATAATTATTTTCTAACTCTATTCGTGACTTCACATGCCGCAGGGAAGAAATAAGTGGATCGGAAGATGCTGCCAACATGTTGAAGAGGTCCTCATTTTGGCTTACCCTTGATGCTTTGCATGTGTTCTGCAATCTATATTTTTTATAAAATTTGTTAAGAGACTCCTGTGCTTCGTCAGAAAGCTCTCCAATTGGCAAAGACTGGTACTCAATTATATCTTTGCCATGCGCCAATATTTTATGAACGGTCGGGGTCAACTTCTTCTGTGGATACATTTCTGCTAAAAGAGGTGCAGTTTTCGATGCATATTCTCCATATTTTGTAGAATTGACATTTTCTTTGCAGTTTAAAACATTCAAGATCGTTCCCAATCTTTTCGCGATTTGATTGTCAATTCCAGTGATTCTAGTTATTGCCTCATCATTTTCAAAAAATCTCCTAGAAGTGTTTCCATCACTTGAGTTACCGTATCCGTGCTTGGGACAGTCTACTTTTATTCCAACTTGCTTAAAAAAAGCATCCTGTATTTGCTTCTTTCTGATCTTTTCCTTATCCTTTATTGATGTTTTTTCATCAAAGTTTTCCTCCTCTTGTGGTAGGGTATACGCCAGTTTTAGCAAGAACTCAATACACCTTATCCTTGCGTATAATGGTTACATTCCATATTCGTAATTCTCGTTTTTAGAATCGTTTAAATTACCAAAGTTCTTCTGACTCTTTTTTCAAATCGGGCATGACAATGTTGAGGTTGTTCCTGTCAGTTCGTTTACGACTTTTCCATCAACCATGGTCAGGTGGAACTCGTAATTGCATTCAATATATTTTCCTTCTCCAATTTGCAGCTTTGTAGCCTTAATCTTGCTTATTTGTTCTTCAATGTCCTTCAGCGTGGTCCTTATGAGTTCTACCGATTCCCTTGCAAACTGAAACATTATTGGTCGGCAATAATGCACTGATGACGGACGTGGATTTTTCCAGTGTAGGGAAACATCAGATTTTAGCCGCAAAGGAACAACATATGCCATAAACATATTTCCGTCCGATATTGTAGCGTCATCGGAAGATATCCTTTGCTTATAAACGCTTTGTCCGGATGATCCATCGCAGCCCCATTTGCTGATCAATGTCAGTTTCTCAGGAAGAATTTTCTCCTTATTTTCAGGAAGACTCTCCAACAACCGTTTTGCTGTATGGCCCATGAGATCCTGCAGATTGGCTTTCATAGAGACTTCCGTAAACTCCATATGCAGTGGTCGTGAATTTATTTTGGCTTGCGTAATATGCTTGTATCCTGGTAGAATGTCAGCCCCGTGTCGCATCAAGGATGCCCGTAGTATCGCATATTTTTCTTGGGAAAGTTGTAAGTCCATAAACAAGGCCAAGGCTTCTTCGGAACCATACTTTTTAATGTGTGCGTTTGTGGGCGTGGGAATGCTTTCCTTAATCCTTTTTAGTCGCAGTGGGCTTGCATCAGCAACAGATTTTGTAATCTGCGACCTAACTCTTTCACTATCCTTTGTATACGTAATAGACAGCGCGTCCGATAAATGCTTCGTAGTCAAGTCATTGGTGACATCGGCAAATTTCCTCTTTCTTGTGAAAATTGAACACTCCTCAATACTTTTGTTTGGCCTTCCTTTTGCTCCTCTGGTTGATGTGGTGGGTTTATCTACGGCCAATATATCCAGGATGGTGTCTTCATTGAGCCAGTCCTCGTATTTGGAGTTGAAGTTCTGAATGGTTCGATTAGATTTCACCCATTTTGCCTTAATATTTGCATATATCAGATAAAAATTATTTTTATAATTTCGCTTCTCTCAATATTTCCGTATAAGCTATCAAGTTCTTCTAAAGCAGCTTCCGTGAAAAACTTTGGTGTGGTTGACCTTCGAAACAGTTCAAATAATTTTAAATTGTTTAACGCCATGGTTTCAGTACTTGTTGCACCAACTTTCAGTTGTAGACTAATCCAGGCACTATGCTTATTTTGCAATATATAGGCTTATGCTATCATGCCTAAAAATTTACCTGTTCCCTGTATACATATGGATTTAGGCTGAATTATGCAATTTTGATATTATGCTCGTTTCTAAATAAGATTTGTGCCTACCATAAGGGACCATAAGTCAATATTATTCTTGACCATTTGTACTCCAAAGTAATTTTTAAGTGAGGTGCGAATTTCAATGAGTAGTTTTTTTGTGCATCCTGTGTCTGTGACAGAATATTGGGAATAGACTTTGGCAGAGGCTCACAGGTAGACAACCGACTTAAAATGCAAGTTTCAAACTATTAGATCACACTACTGTCAGTCAAAACATGTAAGGGATGCACGCCATACAATTTCTGCAACCATGTCTTTTTAAACTTTTTTACCTCTAGAAGCCAAACGGGCACGTACGGGCAGATAAAACCTTTTGAATTATGTAAAGAAGTAATCAAAGAACCTGTTTTGCAAATATGGCAAATATAGAAAAATATAGATTTTTTTTATTTTCCGTCAGGAGAAACACAAAGCAAACAGTTAATTTATTTTTATCATTATACATTTAATAAATACATCAATCAATACAAATAAAAAATAAGGCGATTCGTTACCTATTTTTCGTGATATTACACCTGAAATCGTAACAAATTGACTAAAAAGTGTGTGTTTTTTTGAAAACCGAAAGTCGGTCAAATTTGAACGGTTATATCTTCTAAACTAAAAATGTGATATTATTAAGAGCAGCATATTTGAAATCGTTGAAAAGTTTCCTATAACATGGGTTTATTCAAAACTTCGTCGGCGCACATGAAAATTTTGATTTTTGCAACCTCGTTTGCTCTACGGGCGCCACTGTGCGTCGGAGTGTCCATGTCAACCTAATAAGGTATAGGGTATCGTAAAGTAGGTGTAGACCAGCTATAATTTTCTTACTTGTTCTTTTTTATTGAACTGGAGTTATTGAAGGCTTTGCGATAGAATTACAGGGTAAATGGTTCCCTATGTATTCTACTGTAGACTACTGTTGCATAGTTAGATTGTAATTGCTAGTTAGAGCACAATTTTTCACATTCCCATACAACTTTATCAATATAATTTATTTTTATTGTATTGAAAATTTTCTACTGAAATTGTTCGCTCTACATTTTTCTTGAATATATTATACCAAAGTGTACGTATTTATGGTATAATTTTGGAAAATTTGGAAATAAGGGCCTAAAAGACTTACTTCCGTGCGAGCTCGAGAGTTAAAATGGTATAGAAAATTTTCAGCGATCTATTTCATGGAACAAATGTCAATGTAGAATTTTAGCCTGAGAACTCGTTAGTCACATATTTGAATTTTGATGAACCAAAATTTTCTCGAAAAAAAAAAAAAATTTCAAACCGCGATTTCGCGAAAGTTCTGCCTAAGAGCCCGAAATGGTATATCATATAATTACATCTTACCAAGTACTTTCAATCGGTGGTAGAGATTTGTGTGCCCAAAGCAAAAAATCTCAATTTGTCACACAGTATAATCAAATTACCAGTCACAAATATGAATATATGTTTATTAAACTGATCCTAGAGAATAAATTGTTGGGCTACAATGGAAACACATACATACATTCAAAATCAATATAATCTTTGGAAAATTTAAGTTAACTTAATAGGTGTCATTTTGTTATATTCTAAGTCTGAACATTAGGCCGGGTCGATTTGTGGGGAGGCAAAAAAATCGCCCATTGCTCAGTGAGAAACTTTGCCGAAGGAACCATACCTCTAAAACGAATTCTGATGTCCCAGAATTTGGGTCGAACTTTTGGGTAGGGGCAAATTTTGAAAAATCCCACTTTGACCCATTTAGAGTGCTCCAATCGAGTCCAAATGTATGACCGACCCCCACTAACTTTGGAGGCACGACCCACCCATGCCAGTGGCACACCCCCTGGAACTCCCCTGTGGGGTTCCCCATATAAACGTTTCAAAAAATCGCCAGTTTTGGCACTTTACATGAAAAAATCAGCGAAATGCCTATGTTTTTTTCGTTTTGGAGTTTATTTTTCTCTTTAGAAATTTATTTAGTCAGAACATATATAAATGAAAAAATGAATTTAACTTAGTAATAGAAAAGAAATTAAACAAATTTATTAGAAGTTAGCGTTTTTTACAACCCTTTTAAAACCAAGGCATCACTGTGATGCATTTTCATGTCGTAAACTTAGTTGTGTGGGTTTTTTACTCAACCCTTTTAAAAAATTAAGGTATCACTGTGACACAATTGCAGGTCGTAAAATTGCTTGTGTGGGCTTTTTAAGCCACCACAAGACACATCAGGTAGAATTGAAATTTCCATTTCATTCTTATTACCTCGTCTCATAGACCATATATAACGCAACAGTTTTTGTGAATGCATTAATTCGTTGTAAAGAACTCAAAGTGTGAAGTGCCAATTTCAGATAAAAAAATATATAAAAAAAAATAATAAGTGAAGTTACCATTCCAAATCAAAAAGTTTACAATGAATCCACCAACATCTACACCGCAAGATGAAGCAACAACAACTATCGAAAACCCAATGAGTCATATACACAAGCATGATGTTACTGTTTTTGGTATGTCTACTGATTTGACTGATCTTAATTTACCAACCCATCTGCATATCTTGAGATATTATTTTTACTTAAGCGAACGTGCTAAAACAGAACAAAAAAAGTTTCCTATAAATCATTCACTATTCAAGTACAAGATAAGTTGATTGGAATTTGGGAAAAACTTGGTATGGAAATAATGCTGAAAAAAGTATATGTAATAAATTGAATAGATTGCTTGACAAATATCAAGACCAAATCAAGAGAAGAAACAAAACCCAACAATTTACAGAGTATGTAAAATCTCTGGAAACAATTTTTTACA
Organism: Cordilura impudica; assembly: GCA_963682025.1. Classification (NCBI taxonomy): domain Eukaryota; kingdom Metazoa; phylum Arthropoda; class Insecta; order Diptera; family Scathophagidae; genus Cordilura; species Cordilura impudica. The sequence goes on along the minus strand of OY821518.1, from coordinate 258,631,094 downwards.
TTGGAACATGTAAATGCGATTTGAAGGCAGCTCCGTGTGCATGCGGCTTGTTCAGTGAACATGCAGCGATTTTCGGAACTTCAATACATATAAGCCTAGGGCAACAAAAGCTTTTACAACGAAATTTATAATATTCTATATATGTGTATTAGGGTGGCCCCTAATAAAAAAAGTGTCCAAACTCTTGGTCTCACCCAGTAGAAATATGCGAATAGCGAACCAACTCAGAAATGCAAAGTTTTGAGCCAATCAAAAAAAAATTGGTCGTGCCTCAACGCGCTTGAAAATTACAATTTTATTTATATGGTTAAAATATGATTTTTTTTTTTCAGATTTTACGAAAATTTCGTTCTATAGTTTAATTTTTCCGACAAGTTGTTATATAAAACTTCAAAATCTTATGAAACCTCGCCAAGAAATAGCAAATGCCCCAGACCACTTTTGTGTCAAAAAAAAACTAGGTCATGAAATTTGGTGCCATCTTTTGATTAAAGCCATACTTTTTTTGGTCTCTATACTTGTAAGGACTCAGATATGAAGTATTGTTTAACTACCACGTTGTTAACCTATTGCGCATTGAGACCGAAAATGGGAAATTTTTTTGATAAAGTTTTGAAAACTCTTTTTTCAAGTTTTAAAAAATTTTCTTGAACAAAATTTTATAAAATGTATCTGGCGCTTTAAGGTTTTGTTAAGTACATGTTACAGAATAACTGTTTGAATTTTTAAGTAAATCCCTATGCCAAAATTTTTGCAGATTTCGAAAAAAATGGGATTTTTGTAAAATATTCTGTAAATGTACTCTTTCTAAATACTTTGCATCAAAAATGCATCACTTTTCTACTTTTAAGTGTTACATTTTATCTCAATGGCCTAAGATTTCAGAAAAAAATAATACGACCCCATTTACCCTTTTAGAATTGGGGTCACATATGACCCCAAGCTAATAAAAGACAATTTATTTAAAAAATTCAAACATTTTCGTGCTATTGAATTTTTAGATGCGATGCTTAAAATATAATAATGGAATGTGTGGAACTTCCGTTCCTAAAGTTTGGGATAAGTCCGAGAACGTTAACCCATTACTTGCCAAGGCCAGCTTCGGATTTTAAGATACTTTTAAATAAAAATTACCGAAAACGAGTTTTTCTATTAAACACGATAAAACCACTATTTAGAATTTAAGAAAAACAATTCGGTTAATTTTTATTTATTTAACCCTTCAGTGCTCCTGAGATCAAAATAATCCATTGTGATATACCTTTGCTGCAATTATCTGCTTATTGCTCACGAATATAATTTAAAACAACTTTTAACAAATTTTGTTATAAAATTATTTTATAATTATTTTATAACAAAAAGCCAAAATCGCGAATAACTAAAAGCGCCAAAATTGAAAAACGCCAAAACCAAAAATTGCAAATAACAAATATTTTCAAAACCTAAAACGCGAATAACAAAAATCACAAAAAACAAAAATCGACAAAATCAAAAATTGCTCAAAACGAAAATCAAGAATAACAAAACGCCAAAATCAACAAGTAAGACAATATAGTCGTCGGTCTAGACCGACGATACGATACCATATACTATGGTTTACATCGGTCCAACCAATTGGATATAGAAAATAAGCATAAACCAAATTTAAGGGGAATTGTTTTGATTGTTTTGGCTTCAGATATGAAAAAGTTTATATAGGGTGCTATATTTATATGGGGACTAGTTCGAAAAATAACTCGATCCTGACCATATTTGGTAAAGTCACTCATATTTTGAAAAAATATACACAAACCAAATTTAAGAAAAATCTATGCAATATTTTTGTTTTTTTGATAGATTTAAGTGAAGACCGGGATGCAGCTCTATATGGGGCCTATGACTAAGAATTGTCCTATAGGAATTATTTTTGGACTACTGATTACTGGATAGAATAAACACATACAAACCCAACTTGACTGAGATTTATATGATAATTTGGATCCTATGGCAATTTATGTGGATTTCATATGGGTCATTTGTATGGGGACTAGGTCTGAACATGGACCGAATTTCGCCAATTTCAATAGCGTTCATCCCATGGCCGATGAAAGCTTATATACCATATTTCATTAAAATATATTCATAGTTGCGACCTGTAGTTTGATTATAAAGTTTACATGGACACAGACGGACGGACGAACGGACGGACATCACTAAATCGACTCAGAATGTGATTCTGAGTCGATCGGTATAATAAAAGATGGGTCTAGGTCAAATATTTTTGGTAGTTACAAGCAGCAGCACAAAGTCATTATACACAAACCACATAGTGGTATAGGGTATAAAAATTGTCAAAGTCTAAAATCGTAAAAACAAAAAATCGACATATATAAATAAAATAATTTTCTACAAAATGTATTCCCAGTTTTTTTTTTTCGTTACGATGCAAATTGCAAAAAATAAGTTCATAATCAATAATAGGCTAAATTAAAAATCGCCAAAATCAAAAATCAGCACAATAAAAAATTACCAAACCATGGAGCCCATTCACACTACGAAATTTTCATGAAATTTTTCATGCAATTCTGCCATAAAATTTGCATGCAATTCGTAATCGTAGGCGAACGGAGTAGAGAAGCAAGCGGGGTAGAAAATATTTCACAATTTCTGGTTATCATAATTTTTTTTTTTTTTTATATATTTCTGTTTACATTCATATATTCATGTTACTTTGTTTAACTAGTATTCTGCTTTAAAAGAGATTACATCTTCAGTATTAACCAAATTCGATGTTTCAACAGACAATTCAGTTAAATCAAACAAATCTTCAATTATATTTGGTTCATTAAAGTCTTTCATTTCTATTGTTCAAATTAATTAAATATTGTACAATAACTAAGCAATTTTAAAGTATTTTTTTTGTGTGAATTATTAAAAAAAAATTGCATCAAAAATTGCATATTGTAAGTGGGCAGCCATATGTAGCGTGCTCCAGAATAGGAACGCTGACAAATTTTCCAATTTTTGCATTGAAATAAAAAAATATATAATAAAAAAAATAAAATGTTTTAGTTGCACAACATAAACTTCGTAGGAAAAATTTATTACGAGACATACATGTCAATAAGTCTCGGTATGTCTTTAAAAAATATATTGTTAAAAGAATTAACCCATTTTTATTAAGCTCATATTTAATTAATTTTTTTTTTTTATTTTGGTAAGAAAGATTCACCATCTTCGGGCTTCACTTGCAGAATACTGAAAAATGTTTTTTGGATTTTTTAAAAAATGTTTACACTAAACTTATTGCACTTTGATTTCTGGAAAAATCGCATTTTTTAAATGATTGAATCTAGAACATATTGGAAAATCTTAACCCACAGATATACTTTAAAAAAAAATCGGCTAAATATATGCAGCCTAATTCATAAACTATTTATAACAGCTTAATAAGCTGTCAATAAGATAAAATCGGAAAAATAGTATTCACAAACACAAAATAACTTATCAAACGTAAAATAAATGTTTGCTAAATATGAAATTTTTATACCCTAAATGACATTGTGCTGCAGTTTGTAACTACCAAAAATATTTGATCTAGACCCATCTTATATTATACCGATCGAATCAGAATCACTATCTGATTCGATTTAACGATGTCCGTCCGTCTGTCCGTCCGTCCATCCGTCTATGTGTCCATGTAAACATTGTAATCAAACTGCAGATCGCAAATATGAATATATTTTGATGAAACTTGGTATTTAAGCCTTCATCGGCCATACGATGAACGCTGCTGAAATTGGTGACAATCGGTCCATGTTGAGACCTAGCCCCAATACAAATGACCCCTATGAAATCGACATAAATTGCCATAAGATCCAAATATAGATCTTACCCAAATTGGGTTTGTATGCATTTATTTCATCCATTAATGAGTAGTCCAAAAATGGTCCCTATGGGACAACTCTTAGTCATAGGCCCCATATAGAGCTGCTTCCCGATATTCACTTAAATCTATCAAAAAACAAAAATATTGCACTAATTCTTCTCAAATTTTGTTTGTATATATTTTTGCAAAATACAAGAGACTTTATCAAACATGATCAGGATCGGTCCATTTTTGGAACTAGTCCCCATATAGATATAGCATCCGATATGAACTTTTTCATATCTGCAGCCAAAAAAATTAATAAAAATCCCACTCAAGTTTAGTTTATGCTTATTTTCTATATCCAATTAGTTGGGCCTAAGAGATAGGGTCTCTAAACGCTATAGGGTATCGTATAGTCGGTTTAGACTGACTATAATTTTCTTACTTGTCATTTTAGGCTTTACCCTACTTTAATAAAATGACATTTCTCAATATTTATTTATATTTATTGACTGAATGCGTCTACAAAATATGGATTTAACAAATTTAATTAGAAGAACTACAAAGTGAATGGACTGTGACAAGTAAAGGTGGAAAGTTCTTGATTGCCACTCACTTGGGAGTGGCCAAGTATGATTCCTTTGCTACACAGTCAAAGCAGCTCACTACCTCCGGTTTACACCAGGTATTCCCCGGGCAATGGCTTTGGAACACCCGTTCAAAGGCTAGCTAGAGTGAGAAGGCGGCTAAGTAACCTGAATGGTCGAAAGACGTCTCAGGTCAGTAGGAAGAATTTCTGAAACTTAGTTTCTGTAAAGTATCCTGATGGCTCGTAATGGGCGTCTCAGGAAGTAGAAGAAACGCGGATAATCTCTGCCTTTGAAAAACTTTACAAATTGCCTGCCTGGAGGTTGCTGGCAGCCCCAGCACCAGGATCGGATGCGGAAGCCTAATAAGCTACCACATCTTAAATAACACTTATTAATGAAACCTCAACTATATTAAACCAAAAACGATCTGATTTACTGATGACAACCTTTAGCATGAAAAAACGGACACGATTTGGAACCTGGAATGTTAGGACGCTGTCTGAACCATCGCGTTTAGAACAACTGTGTAATGAATTTGAAAACTACAAACTTCTTTTTTTGGGCCTAAGTGAGGTACGCTGGCCAGAATCTGGTGAATTAACAACCGCCGACGGACACCATCTCCTTTATTCAGGAAAGCCAGCCAATGAGCCAAAATCCTCAGGAGTTGGCATTCTACTTTCGAGAGAAGCGCATAATGCAATCATAGGCTGGAAGCCTTACTCGGACAGAGTAATTTCTGTAAGGTTAAGAACCCGTGCACGTAATGTAACTTGCATACAGTGTTATGCACCTACAGAAGTTTCAGATTATTCCGCCAAAGAAGATTTTTACAGCCTTCTCGATCGTGCAATATCATCATCAAACACCGGTGATATATTGATTGTTATGGGAGACTTTAACGCACAAATAGGTCCCGACAACTCTGGCTTCGAAAATATCATGGGCACGCATGCGCTAGGAAGAAGAACCGAAAATGGAGAAATTTTTGTAAATATGTGTGCTGCAAACAACCTAGTGATAGGTGGATCTCTGTTCCCACATAAAAACGTACACAAGACCACATGGGTATCATCGGACCATATAACAGAAAACCAAATCGACCACATTATTATCAGCCGAAAATGGCGCGGGTCTTTGTTAGATCTCCGTTGCAAAAGAGGGGCGGATGTTGCAAGCGACCACCACCTGCTTGTTGGAAGTATGCGTATAAAACTGGCGGCAATCAGTAAGGCAAATCCATCGCTTCAGAAAAAGTTCAACATACTTAAACTAAGAGATCCCTCAGTGGCTGCAAATTACACTCATGAACTGCAACAAGCCGTTAGAACAACGTCATTTGAACAGCGAAAAGATTGGAATACTATCAAGAAGGTAATAACTGAAGCTGCTAAGAAACACATAGGCTTCAAGGAACAAAGACGCAAACATTGGTTATCTGACGACACTTGGTCCTTGATTATGGAAAGAAAACTAATTAAAGCAGCCATTAGCACCGCCAAAACCAGAAACGAGAAAGGAAATTTACGATCACAACACACTGCTATAGACCGTCTTGTTAAGCGAAATGCCCGCAATGACAAACGTGCTTGGACGAACGGAATAGCGTTAGAAGCTCAAGCTGCAGCGGATACAAATCGGTCTGGAGATCTTTATAAGCTCATCAAAAAACTTACTAATAAAGCCACTGTAACAGGAAAGCCTATACAAAACAATGACGGCATACTTATAACATCGAAAGACGAACAGCTAGATCTTTGGGCCGACCACTACTCCTCAATCCTTACTCCGGGACCTAATGGAGATGAGACCATATGCAATTGCGATAACCATAATTATACTGCAAACATTACCTTCACAACTCCATCTATTTCTGAGCTGATTTCAGCTATAAAGTTGCTTAAAAATAATAAAAGCCCTGGGCCCGACAACATCTCCCCAGAACTTCTCAAAACAGATCCCTCTTCTTGTGCACAGCTTATTTTGCCCTTAGTAGATGACATATGGCATAATGAAAGAGTTCCTGATGAACTTAAGGAAGGCATGATCATCAACATTCCGAAAAAGGGTAATCTAACTTGCCGTAATAACTGGCGGGGCATAACGTTGCTGAGTATGGTCAACAAAGTAATAACCCACATAATTACGTCAAGAATCTCAGACGTACTGACACCTCAACTCAGATGTCAACAAGCTGGCTTTCGTCCAAACAAATCGTGTGTTGACCATGTAAACACTCTCAGAATTATAGTGGAACAATCGGTCGAATGGCGTTCCCCACTATATCTGGTATTTATTGATTTTGAGAAAGCTTTCGATACTCTAAACCAGAACGTTATTTGGAAAGCCTTACAGTGCAAGGGTGTCCCTCCCAAACTAATTGACCTTATAAAGAGCCTATACGCTGATGCCAGTTGCCGCATTGTGCATGAAGGCAAGTTAAGCAGGAGGGTTAAAGTTGGAACGGGAGTTCGCCAAGGTTGCGTAATGTCTCCACTCTTATTCAACATCGTATTGGATATTGTCATGAAACAATGTATGGTAGACAATAGAGGTATCTCTTGGGGACTTAATGGAAGATTAGAGGACTTAGAATATGCTGATGACATTTGCCTTCTCTCTCATCGATTCTCTGATATGCAATCAAAGTTACAACTTCTGTCAGACATGGCCTCAAATGCAGGCCTTAAAATAAACATTAGGAAGACCAAGGTGATGAGGATAAACGCTGAAAACAACAGCAGATTTACAATTGGTAATGATATACTAGAGGATGAAGAATCTTTCTGTTATCTTGGCTCTATATTAACAACAACTGGCGGCTCGGGCGCAGATATCTCTCACCGTATTAAAAAAGCATCCCAAACTTTCGGCCAACTCAATTATGTATGGAAATCATCCACACTCTCTCGTGGTGTCAAAATCAAACTATTTAACTCGAATGTTCGTTCTACTTTGTTGTACGGCTGCGAAACATGGAATGCGGCCCCCCCAGACATTCAGGCAATGCAAGTATTTATAAACCGATGTCTGAGAAAAATACTTCGGGTGTATTGGCCGCAAAGGATAACCAATGAGAGGCTCTGGTTCGAAACGCAGCAATCTCCTATAACCATTGAAGTACGTAGACGAAAGTGGAACTGGATAGGTCATACAATAAGAAAAGCCCATCCAGACATTGCTAAAAGTGCCATAGAGTGGAATCCACAAGGTAGTCGTAGAAGAGGACGTCCAGCCCATACATGGAGGCGACAATTCATAGCTGAAGCAACAACTCTGAACACCAGTTGGAGCGAAGTGAAAAATATTGCGATGGACAGATCAAAATGGAGAGATTTTGTTGGGGCCCTATGCTCCTTATAGGAGTTTCGGGAACATATATATATATATACAAAGTGAGAAATTTTTGCAGATACCATTGCACAAATATAGAATGCAAGACGTCCAAAAAGTTTTAGGGAGAGAGAATTGATCTCTTTTCAATTTCGGATGATCAATTTAAAACAAGGTTTCGCTTTAGTAATCGTACCGCCCGAAAAATTATTGATAAGACAAAACCCGTGCATTAAAAAGAGAAGTATGCTTTTGAGTTAAATTAAAATTTTGTATGATATAGACTCGTATGTTTAATGTGTTGTATTTTTTTTTTTTTTTTTGGCAAAATTAAAATTTCTTAATTAATAATTGTAAAATATTATAGAACATATGAAATTAGAAAAAACAAATTTTTTTACCAATTAAAAATAGCTCTTAACTATAAAACAAAAAGCTAAATATATGGCAACACTGACCCTGAACACAGAGTGGGATATGGCAACAAACCACTTTGCTGTTCCATTGGTATTAAAGGCTCATTTACACGTGGTATTGTAAGATTTTTCCAAATAAAAATTCGAAAAACTCATCGGAGTGTCATAAAGTCGTACCGACATTATTTCTTAGGCCTTTCACACCAGCACACTCAAGTCTTATGAAAATAGCTGTTTAGAATAACAAGCAAATTTATTTTGAAATTTCGATTTTATTTCCAAGTTTTTAGAAATGTTTTAAAACCATCGGACTCCGAAAATAAAATCCTACAGACTGTCCATATCATAACTTAAGCTTTTAACATGATACGACTTTTTCATAATACTCAACTTTTTGACAGGTCGTATTACAAAGTGTGATAGTGTAAACTGACCTTAACAAGTAAGTAGAATAACAATATTTGTAAAAGAGAGACAGTTATTTGTTTCTTTTTGTTGATTATTTTTCAACTTCACTAATTCACTTCACTAAACAACAACAAACAAACTACAAAAAAAAAAAAAAACAAAAAACAGACAAATGCGATGCAAACACGTAGAATTATTATAATAATTTGTCTAACAACAACAAAAGATACAACTAAATAGAAAACAAAATTAACATTTTTACAAAATTTCATACTACCTTAACTTAACATAAATTAGACTTTCATTAAACATAATCACATTGAGATTTACATACTTATGTATACAACATGTTGTAGGAGTACTTATACTCTCGATTACTAAAAATTCGCCCAATTGTTAAAACATGTTATTTCGGTTTAACATTTAGAAAAGTGAGTGTCTCTTAAGTTAACTGTTAAAATACACATTCTGTATTAAATACTGGGTAAAATGATTTGTGTTATACTATGGCATACAAAATGTGTATAACACTTTCATTTTAGAATAATATTGCTTGCTTGATTACTTATATCGCACCTGTACCTCTAAAGTGAGTCAACTCAAAATTTACAAATTTTCAGTAGAGGCAAAAAACAGGTTTTTTTAATATTTACTATAAAATTTAAAAACAGTTGTTTCATTGTAAACAATTGCGAATAATAAGTACACAACAATAGCAGTAGTAGCGATTTTTTCAGTGATCATTTTTCAAAAATAGCAAGCTTTTTGGGTGCAACTCAAAATATGTCTTTTGAGTGGATTCTAAAGAACCTACTCTTATAACACAAAGAGGGTTACAACTGTATTTTTTTTTACGAAAGACTAGAAAAACCGATGTAAGATTTTTACAGTGGATAGATATGACCACTGTGTACCGTTTTCTTGCAAAAAGTGAAAATTGAAAAATTTTGAGTTGACTCACCTTAGAGGTACAGGTGCTATATGTCTAACCTATGATACTCTACGGTAAACGTATTATGATTTTGCCTAAGGCGATCGAAACAAAATTATTATTTGAGTCAAATTAATGATGTCCTTCTATCCATCTGTGAATTTTGCTTCCATGTAAACACACGATGTTTGACAGATACATAAATAAAATTAAGTAAATAAGCATGGATTGGCTTCAGGGCTATAATGTTCAGACCTATCTCCAAATATCTTTTATGGATTCGACATATATCTCTAATATAATTTCTAATATAAGCTCGACCAGAATTGTTTAAACTTTTCGGTTACCGTACATCAAAATTCATGACTAGCTGCTCACATGCCACCTAAAAAATTTGAGAAATATAAAAATAATATATAATTTTTATACCCTCCACTCCAGTGCGCAGAGGGTATATATAAGTTTGTCATTCCGTTTGTAATAATTAGAACACAAAATTTTGGACTCCATAAAATATATATATCTGTGATCCTTATAACAACCGGAGTTGATATAGCGATGTCCGTCTGTCCGTCTGTGGAAATCACGATGACGGCATCAATCGGGCAGCTACGGTACTCGTTGATGCAAAAAAGGATTCACCAACATCCTGAAAAGTTTGCTGTTTAAAATCGTCCAAATCGGTGAATTAGGGCCCGAGAGTTGAATGAAGAACTAAAAAAGTCTTGAAAAAATATAATTTTGTATGTTGTTCTTGTCACGATCACGCCCTCAATAGGATAGCTAGGGTGATCGTTTTTAGTGAAACTGATTCACCAAATTCAAGGGAAGTTTTCTGTTATAAAAATCATTAAAATCTGTGGCACAGCTCCAGGGAAATCTCTGAAAAATTAAAAACATGATGTTTCTATATTGTTCTTGTTTTATTCTAAATATTGTATTGTTGTCATAGCTGGACTTGTTGTTTTTGTGGTCGTTGTGGTAATAGTATAATAAAAACTAACCCTTTGTACATTTTTTTATGAACTCTGGTAGAATAATTTAAAAGTTTCCATTGTTTTGGCATCACTAAAAACATTTGTTAGATTATTTCTGTTATTGCCGCGAGCCTGCCTGTAAAGTTTCAGATCGATTGGGTCACGGGAAAGGGGTTAAAATCGATCCAAAATTTTTTCGACAAGCAGACACTACGAGTTAATATAAAGGGAAAAAAACTGCACCAACATCTAAAGCAAATAATGCTAAAATACTTAGTTGTTAATAAAAAAACAACAATGTAAATTTAGCAAAAAAAAAATTTATGTACTAATTTATTTAAAGAGAAAAACACAAAAATACATATATGTACATATATACATACATACACATATTAAATAATACAAATAATATATGTACATATATTCCATATATGCACATATTCCATATCTGTACATATGTATGTATATCCATAATAACTGCATGTTAGAAATAAATCGGTATATTATTTTATTTACATAAAATTCTGCAATATTTTGTTGTGGGGAAAGTACGTTTCTTTTGCATTAACAGAGCGTCACTTCATTTTGCTCAGCGTGACTATGCCACAGTAGATGGCGCCACAAATTTTGTTCTAATTAGCTTTGCAATAGTTATTTCTATTTTAACATGAATGTCAATATTTTCAACTAGATATCATACAGAACAATGTTGAGAGTGAACACGGGCTGGTTTTTTATTTCATATGTTGTTTCATTATTCTTTTACAAATATGAACATAAGTTTGGCATATTAACTTCTTGTTGTTTTTATAAAATACAGTTACCGAGTTCATCAATGAGTTTTTTGCTTTCAAAACAGTTCTACATAGTTATATAGAACTATTATTCTGCTTTACCTACAAAATATCTGATTAAATGTAATTTTTAAAAATTGCTTATAATTACTAAAGCATTATTATTCACATAAATACAAAATTGCACTTTTTAAATTTTCTATTCAAATTTTAGAAAATATCAATTCTAAAAACTGGAACTAAAATTTCCAATTATATATTAGAAAATATTAATTGAATTTCAGAAAATCAGATCAAAACGTCGGAAAAAATAATTTTAAATTTAGAAGGCATCAATTGCATCTTTAATATATAAATTTTATTCGTTACACACAAATTGAAATTCCAAAAAAAAAAACACCAAAAATGTTCACATTTAAAAAATTTTTACGTTTAAAAAAAATATTTCCATTCAGGAGAAATTAATAGCTTTTCAGTACAGCGATTGTGTTAACTTCTTTTAACGATAGTCGTATCGTTAAAAAATAGCAAAATTATCAGTAAAATTTTTAAATGATATTCGCTATTGTTAAAGTCAGCTGTTGTAGTTATCTAAACGACAACCATTTTTGTGTTGTTTATTCAATTGATAAAAACTTAAATTGTTAGGTTGAAATGTCGTCCTACATAAATAAATTCATAAAATAGTGAAAATATTTTGCTCTTATTAAAAAATCTTTTTTATATAAATAAAAAAATTAAATAGCATATTCAATTCATTATTTCATTTTCAAATAAATAATCAGAAGTATTAGTAAGAAAAATAAAGATATTAAACATAAACATAAAATCATCCTGTCAAACACGAAGTAATTTGTTTTTTTTCTATTCTTTGTGTCTTTCACTTATTTTGACAGAGATGCCACTCGTTTACAATTTAAATAAATATAAAAATAGACTTGTCGACTGTTATTAAGATGTATGTACTTAGTGAATCACTTAATCTTTAGTGCAAACAGCAATAGCTGTCGATATATTTTGCGATTGTCGGATCGTTGAAATTTACAGAATCACACTACAGAAAACGTTAATTTAAATTCAATGAATTTTAGAAAACGTCAAATGATATTTAAGAATTGCGAACATAAAAATTATTATTTATAAAGGGTCCGCCATCTAACGTTTTCTTTTTTTTTCAACTAGTGCTTATTTCGTGAATGGTAACACTTAGCTCATGTCTGATTTGACAGATAATTAGTTTTATCCTTCCGCTGAACGAATATGGTTATGTATACGCTTGAGCAACGCTGGGAAGTATTGCGACATTATTTTGAAAATCATGGTAATGTTGCAGAATGTGTGCGAAAATTGCGTACGGATTTTGGAAGAAGAGAAGCACCGTCAGCTCCGTATGTTCGTTATCTTGTGAAAAAGGTGAAAGAAACTGGCATCCTCATCGGTAAACCAAAGCATGAAAAGCCAAAAACAGTGCGTACACCTGAGAATACTGCTGCTGTGGCAGAAAGTGTGCGTGAAGCGCCAGCAACATCAATTCACCGTCGTTCTCAAGAATTGAACATTTCGGAGGCATCATTGAGACGAATTTTGCATAAAGATCTTGGTATGATGCCATACAAAGTCCAGTTGGTTCAGGAGTTGAAGCCAACTGACCATCAATGCGATTTCGCTTCGCTAAGTGGGCCTGCGATCGACTTACAGACGATGCCGATTTTTTCAAATAAAATCATCTTTTCAGATGAAGCTCATTTTGATCTTGGCGGGTATGTAAACAAGCAAAATTGTCGCACTTGGGGCACAGAAAACCCGCACGCATACATTGAAAAGCTGAGACACCCAAAACGAGTCACTTTTTGGTGCGGATTTTGGTCCAGAGGCATAATTGGGCCATTTTTCTATGAAAATGAGCAAGGAGTGGCCGTTACAGTCAATGGCGATCGTTATCGGGCCATGTTGAATGAATTTTTGTTCACAAGAATTGAAGAGTAGGATATTGGCAACATTTGGTTTCAAAAGGACGGCGCTACGTGCCACACAGGGGAAGCTACACTCGATGTTTTGCGCCCCGTTTTTGAAGATCGCATTATCAGCCGCAGAGCTGATGTCGTTTGGCCACCTCGGAGCTGCAATTTGACGCCGTTGGACTATTATTTGTGAGGTGCCCTCAAAGATAAGTGTTACGCCAACAAGGCAGATACAATTGACGCTTTAAATGACAATATTCGTGAAGCCATTGCTGAAATACAGCTGCACACAATCGATAATGTGCTTAAAAATTGGACCGATCGTGTAGGCTACTGCATGGCCAGCCAGCATTTTCAAAAAAAAAAAAAAAGTTACTTGGCGGACCCTTTATATTCTTTTTCAAAATTTTTTGGATGAAGTTTTTCAGAAAATAAAGATAACAAATTATTTTATTTAAAATGTTTGGGATATTTGGTTTTTTGCGTTCTGCACCCCTAATTTGATTATTTATTATTACAAATTTATTCTCTATGTTTTCAAAATATTGCAATATTTTAATAAAAAAAAGTTGAGAGAGCTTTTTTTTGGTTATTATTTTGTTACTCTATCCGACCTATATGGCCGCAATGAAGAAATCTTTGGCCAGTTAAAAGAAACTATACAGTCATCTCCAATTAGCACGATTTAATGCATGTTGCCACCCTACACAACCATTACCTTTGCAATGGAGGTTAGGGCGAGCTATTTAATTAGCAAAAACTAAATTTAACGAGAAGTTATGTCATATAACCGAAAACGCATGCATATAGGTATATAACCTAAATGCGTGCCGATCAGCTACCACGATGACCAAAAAGCAAACACCGAAATAAATCCGATATAATAAAAAAGACGAAAACCTATCCAAAGAATTTCCTGAAATAATTTGGTATTAAGTTTAACAAATTGTTTACTTTTTCCAATATTTTGTTTACATTTATTATCAATACTCAAACCGAGGTGGAGGGTATCAAAGATTCGGCACATCCAAATTTAACACTCTTACTTGTTCAATAAAACACTAATGCCGTTTTATTTTCTGACAAAAAATTTCGCATTGTCAGTGCATTTTTTTTTTTTTTATATTCTGAATTAAGAGCAACCTTATACATACATCAATCGAAAAGAGTCAAAGCGCAGTATTCATAAATGATTTTTTAAACTCTTTAAACTCAACCTCTCTGTCTGTCTGTCTGTCTGCATGGGTGGATCCCATTCCCTATTATCCAATTGATCTGAAACTTGGCCTGTAGTCCTATCGTGACTACACATTAGTGTTGAGGTAGTCGTGCACAGTCACGCGTGGTCACGCACAGTCATGGAGTGATCTAAATGTACTTTCCCCTCATCCGATCGATCTCAAACTTTGTCCATACACTTGCTGTGAAAAAAGTTTAACTTTGACTTAGTCACGCACAGTCACGCATGGTCACGCATGGTCACGCGCAGTCACGGAGTGATCTAAATGTCATTTACCCTCATCCGACCGATCGGAAACCTGGTCAATACACTTGCTGTAAAGAAAGAACAACTTCGACATAACCACGCGCATTCACGGAGTGATTTAAAACCCATTTTGCCTTATCCGATCGATCTAAAACTTAATCGATAGACTTGCTGTTAGAAATGATTAACTTTGACATAGTCACGCGCAGTCACGCATAGTCACGCACAGTCACGGAGAGATTAAAACCCCACTTCCCCTCATTCGATGAAGCTGTCGATAGACTTGCTGTGGAAAAAGATTAACTTTTTCTTAGTAACGCGCAGTCACGCATGGTCACGCAGTGATCTAAATGTCATTTACCCTCATCCGACCGATCTGAAACTTGGTCAATATTCTTGCTGTAAAGAAAGATCAACTTTTACTTAGTAACGCGCAGTCACGAGTGGTCACGCACAGTCATGGAGTGATTTAAAACCCATTTTTCCTTATACGATCGATCTAAAACTTAATCGATAGACTTGCTATGAGAAAAGATTAACTTTGACATAGTCAAACGCAGTCACGCATAGTCACGCACAGTCACGGAGAGATTAAAACCCCACTTCCCCTCATCCGATGGAGCTGTCCATAGACTTGTTATGGCCAAAGGTTAATTTTAAGATAGTCACATACAGTTACGCACAGTCACGGATATATTCAAAGGAATAAGGAAAGAAAACGTTTTAATAAAAACCATGTTTTTATGGGTTAGATTATAATCATATTTGAAGTAGTAGGGTGAAAATGTTTTAAAAAAAAGTGGAATAATGGGGAATATGGTCAAACTATGACCTGAAAAAAGTCATTGCTGCAAATTTTTTGTCATTTACGAGGGCTCCACGTTAAGACCTTTCGATTAGTGTATAAGGTAAGGATACTCTTAATTCAGAATATACAAAAAAAAAATACACTTTTCGGAAAAATGTGCAAAAAAAATGCGAAATTTTTTGTCAGAAAAGAAAACGGCATAAGAAAATTAATTAAGGCGTCACAAATAAAAAATAGAACAATAATAATAATTAGAAGATCTTGGCGACTTCATTTGTCCTTTATTCTAATTAAAAAGTTAATGAAAAATTCAACGTAACAAAATAAGTTTTCTAAATTCGCATTGCATTTTCAATATCACAAATTTATTTCTTGCTCAATTGTTGGTAGTTTTATTCTCTTAGTTTTTTTCAAATTTAGCGACATTTGATATTAATTTTTAATTATAGACTGTGATCAACATCACATAATTAACAAATATATAACTGACTCATGACAAATGGATTCGTCTTTTGTCAAAAATTAAAAAAAACACTTAATCGTGTTTTGAAACAGATATACATATGTGCCTTAGATCTCAGCTAATGATTTCCTATATTTTGGCGATAATTTCGAATGTTGTTGATCCAGAAATAAATTTTTTATCAATAAATAACTATCCTACTTTTTTTTGGGTAGCTATTAAAATTTTACAATTGAGAATTTGGTTTCATTTTCAGATATTAGACATTGTTCCAATTTTAAAATTATTAAAAAGTGTAATTACCAAGACCATTTATAATCATATTTTAATTTATTTATTTATTTATTTATTTATTTATTTATTTATTTATTTATTTATTGTGCTTTCCTGTACAACATGAAAATTATTCACATAATTACAGTAAAAAAAAATGATACTAGAAATTGGTGTCGGCCAATATAAGGAAATTGTCAATTCTGAAGTAAATATTGTTTCGCTTAACGAATCTTTTTCAAATATCCCTGACATTCCCTTAAAAGATGGATATTATACCCGCAATACTGACATTAGTTCAAATTTATCGGAAAATGCTTTGTTTTCAATGCGTAAACCAACTGGAAATACTCATGAAAAGCTGTAAAATTTAATGCTGTTGGTTCTGATAGCATACATCCTAGATTTTTTAAGCAAATTATCTCTCAACTGCTACCTCAAATTAACCATATTTTTAGCACTATTATCACGAAAATTGTGTATCCTCAAAGTTGAGAAAATGCTAAAACTTTACCTATTCCTAAATCAAATAAAAAATATCGTCCCATTGCAATCCTACCATACTTGTCTAAAGTGCTTGCAAGGTTATTGCATCAGCAAATTAGAAAACATGTCAAGAATAAGGGCCTACTCTCAGACAGACAATCAGGCTTTCGTCCTAAACAAAGCTGCATAACTGCAGTCATTGATGTGTCTAAAGATATTCGTAGGAATATTCATAGTGGTAATATTGTATTTCTAGTGCTCTTAGATCATTCAAAGCTAAGAACTTTTTTGGTTTCTCTCTTTCCGCAACTCGTCTTATATAGTCTTATTTAGAAAATCGCCAACAATAAGTTAACGCAAATAATAAAATATCAAATGTGCGTCCAGTAAAAAAGGGCGTCCCGCAAGGTTCGATTCTAGGGCCAATTCTTTTAAACTCTTTCTTTTAACTCGTACTCTATGTCTGACTGTTTGTCTGTCTGTATGTCTGTCGTGGGTCAACCAAATTCCCCCTTACCCAATTGATCTGAAACTTGGCCAATAGTCTTGGTGTGACTATGGATTAATTTTAGGGTAGTCACGCACAGTCACGCGTGGTCACGCGCAGTCACGGAGTGATCTAAATGTCATTTCCCCCTCATCCGATCGATCTGAAACTTGGCACATACACTTGCTGTGAAAAAAAGATTAAATTTGACTTAGTCGTGCACAGTCACGCATGGTCACGCACAGTCACGGAGTGATCTAAATGTCATTTCCCATCATCCGATCGATCTGAAACTTGGTCCATACACTTGCTGTGAAAAAAGATTTACTTAGACATAGTCACGCACAGTCACCCATAGTCACGCACAGTCACGGAGTGAACTAAATGTCTAAACTTGGTCGATAGACTTGTTGTGAAAACAGATTACTCTCTGTCTGACTGTCTATCTGTCTGTCGTGGGTCAACCAAATTCCCCCTTACCCAATTGATCTGAAACTTGGCCAATAGTCTTGTTGTGACTACGGATTAATTTTAGGGTAGCCACGCACAGTCACACATAGTCACGCACAGTCACGGAGTGATTTAATTCCATTTCCCCTCATCCGATCGATCCGAAACGTTTTCCATTTTCCACAAACTTATTGTGACCAAAGATTAATTTTAAAATAGTCACGCACAGTCACGGAGAGATTCAAAACTCATATGCATAAGGCAAGGAAGAGTTTTAATAAAAACTTTGCTTTTATGGGTTAGGTTATTTTTTATAAAAATTTAAACTATGTTATATTTTCGTTAAATACTGTATCACATTATACCTGTACAGGTAATTTTATTATTACTGATAAATGGATGTAATAAAAATACATAATCCCAATTTGAGAGCGATTTATATTATAATTTGGACATTAGGGCAATTTAATTCGATCTCATAGGGGTAATTTTTATGTGGACTAGGTCCGAATATGATCCGATTTTCACCAGTGACAGTAGTGTTCATCATATACATTCATATGTGCGAACTGCACTTTGATTACAAGGTTTACATGGACATACAGGCCGACGGACGGAAATTGATAAATCGACTCAGAAAGTGACTCTGAGTCGATCGGTATAATAAAGGTGGTAGTTAAAAACATCAGTGTAAAGTAATTATAACCTGACATAGAGTATAAAAATAAAAACTTATTGAGTTAAAAAAAAAGTTTAAAGAAACTATATATTGAAAATATTAATGCCGTTTTCTTTTCTGACAAAAAATGTCGCCCTTTTTTTTGCCCTTTTTTCGAAAAGTGAATTTTTTTATATATTCTGAATTAAGAGCAAGCTTATCTTATACATCAGTCGATAGGTCTCAAAGTCGAGCCCTCGTAAATCAGAAAAAATTCCAGCCATTGACTTCTTTCAGTTCATAGTGTGAGAATATTTCCCCATTGTTCCCCTTTTTTGAATATTTTCACCCTATGACTTTCAAGAGGATAATAACACAATTTTTTTTGCATTTATGAACACAGCGCTTTGAGACCTTTCGATTGATATATAATATAAGGTTGCTCTTAATTCAGAATATATAAAAAATTACACTTTTCTAAAAAAGGGCAGAAAAAGGGCGAAATTTTTTGTCAGAAAAGAAAACGGCATAAGTTAAAATTGATAAAAAAAAAAGTACAATAATATTGGTTCTATAAGAAATGTAATTACCAGTATTTCACAATATCTGGATCCCAAGCATAGAATCTATTACATAAGGGTAAGCACTGTTGGTTGCTGAGCAATAAGAAAACAAGAATAGAAATAATTAAAACACTTTCAGAGAAATTGTTAATGAGAATTAGGGGCATTACCAGTAGCCATATCCTAGTTACAAAAGGGCATTTAAGGAAGTTACTGAAAAGTTGGTTCATCGATCAATTGTATTTAGCCCAGCCAAAAAAGATCTGCATAAAGTAAAATGTTGAATCATCACTGATGTATAAGTATTTTTATGAAACCTCTGAAGTACATTTTTTTCTCTATATTTTCTTTTGGCAAATCACATCTTGTGAATGGATATTTTTAAGAAAAAGTATATCGTGGTATTTTGAACAATTTAATTTTGGTTATCGATTTACATTTTGCTCTACTTTTCTCAATATAAAGTGTTATTAACTCAGTATCCCGTCTTATCATTATCATTAATTCATTTTCTATAACCAGGTTTCTATTTTTTAAATAATTTTCTTAATTATTTTTGAATTCTTGTTATGGATCAGTTATTGGATAGCTTCCAATTTTATTAGATTTTATAAAGATTTGAAAGCGTATGATTTTCATAAAATATTTTTATTGATATCTTTGAAAGTATGTATTTAATTAGTATGTGAAGAATTAAATTATATATAATGTAAGCCTTATTAGATAAAACTAGTTTCAGCATAGGAACCAACTATTACATATATAGCAAAAGATAGTAACATGAAACTTTTTTAATATTCACTCAAGAAAAATCTTTTAAATTAATTCGAGGAAAAAAATACAAAATATAACAAAAACTCATCTGTTTTATTTGACTTGAGTTAATAATATTAAAATAGCAAAAAGAAAAGCAAATAAATTGTTTGAAAAACAATAGCAATATATGTATGTATGTATGTACATGAAATGCTATTAAAACAATTGAATGGAATGTTTATACATTTTTACTTTTGCACAAAAACTTATCGAAAAAAAAAAAGAAACAACACAAAACAATAACAAAAGTGCACCCACCACTTCTTTTGTAGAAAAAAGAATCGCAATATAAGAGACATTTTCTCAAAATAAAAATAAAGGCTAACAAAAAAAAAAAATAAGTTGAAAATGTACAATGCAACGGAAAAAATTAATTCAATTGAAACAAATATAAAAATACTTTTTGTTTATTTAACATACATATGTATATACATATGAAGAGACTTTGGTTATAGTTACGATGTTTTTTACTTCACACGATACAAAAACAAAAAAAGAAAAAAAATACTCAACAAAAAATTTACAAAACTTTTTACAAATGGAACCAGATACCACCGTTTTTATAAGAAAAAAAAAGGACAAGAATAGAGAAACAGTGATTGGACATAAAAATCGGGAAAAATTTTTAAATTTTAATAATTTGTGCTAACAAAATATATATCATTAATTACGTAAATTCTGGAATGAGATAAGGTTTTTTTAATGCGAAATATTAATATTGTTTTTCAATGTGCAAGATAGGGTAGAAAAAAACCTTATATATCTAAAATTCAAAACTACTCTGTATTCCTAATCAGAACGGTGTCTAGTGGATGGCCCACAGTGGGATGGCTTCATATGTTTTTGTGCAAAAACTAAATCATTGGCATTATTTTGACTAAATTTAGAAAACAGTAAGTAAGAAAATTAAAGTCGGTCAAGTCATATCTTATACCAAACGTTTAGAAATTGGTTTTAGTTTAACTAATTGGATATAGAAAATAAGCATAAACCAATTTGAGTGCATATGAAAAAGTTCATATTATATATCGGGACTAGGTCGATAAATGAACCGATCCAAATGATTTTTGGTAACGTCACTTTTTTTTGCAAAAACATATAAAAACCATATTTTAGAAAAATCTGTGCACCGTTTTTGTTATATGATAGACTTAAGTTAAGATCTAGTAGCAGCTTTATATGGGGGCTATGGCTAAGAATTGTCCTACAAGGTTTATTCTTGGACCACTGATTAATGGATACATCAAACACACACAACCCAAATTTGACCGAGATCAATATGATAATTTGGATCTTATGGCAGTTCAAGTCGATCTCATAGTGGTCATTTGCATAGATACTAAGTCTAACAATGCAACGATTTTCATAAATTTCGACAGCATTCCTCCCATAGTCGATAACAGTTTACATACCAAATTTCGTCAAAATATATTCATATTTTGCACCTGCAATTTGATTACAATGACAGACGGAGAGACGTACTGACGGATTGAAATAGCTAAATCGATTTATAAAATAATTCTGAGTCGATCGGCATAATAGAAGACGGGTGTAGGTCAAATATTTTTGGCCCCCACAATCCAAATCGATCTTTTCTCATAAAATTTTTCCTAGCCAAGCAATAGTTTTCCAATTTGGTACATATGTACACTTTCTAGCAAAAAATAGGTACAAAATTTATAGTCGGTAAAGACCGACTAACGATACCGTATACCATTGTTTAGAGACCATATCTCTTAGGTCCAACTAACTGGATATAGAAAATAAGCATAAACCAAATTTGAGTGACATTGTTATTAATTTTGTTGCCTTCAGATATAAAAAACTTCATATCAGATGCTATATCTATGTGGGAACTAGGTCGAAAAATGGACCGATTCTGACCAAATTTGCTAAGGTAGTATATTTTTTGCAAAACATATACAAACAAAATTTAAGAAAAATTTGTGCAATATTTTTGTTTTTTAATAGATTTAAGTGAAGATCGGGAATCAGCTTCATATGGGGGCTGTAACTAAGAATTTTTCTATAGGGTTTATTTGTGGACTACTGATAAATGGATGTAATATACGTACACAAACCCAATTTGACCGAGATCTATATGATAATGTGGATATTATGGCAATTTAGGTCGATCTCATTGTATGGGGACTAGGTCTGAATATGAACCGATTTTCTCCAATTTGAATAGCGTTCATCCTAGAGCCAATGGAAGCTTATATAAGTAGTTGCTTAAAGCAACCTTTTGACACAATTTTAAACGTCGCGTTCATTTTCCGTTTTTCTTTGACGTCTCTGCTCAATTATGATCACTTATTGAATAAAGTAATTCAATTTTTAAAAGTTCTGATTCCTTTAATTTGCAAACGATTCAGTTATATTTGATGTTTGCAAAATAAATAAAATTAAAAAAAAAAAAACATTGAGGCGGTTTGGCAGCTTATTTTTGAAGTATTTTTGCTGTAGCGTCTTATAAAAAAAGTTCTAAATTAAAAAAGCACAAAATTTTAAATTGAAATAAAACATGAATTTGTTCCCCCAAAAAACGTAATATAGGGAATTTTTTCACCATGAACAAATTCCCCAATACCATACAAATTTTTTAAGAGTAAATTAATTTCTTTGAGGAATGGTTCATCGGGGACTAAGTACTCAGCGCCTGGTAAGCATAGTGAAACATTTTTCACGTCAAAGGCCTTTGGATCCCTGGCAAGACCTGGTAAAAATAGCTGGTATATGATATTAAAAATTTACTTTGTATTGGAGGTGCCAGGAAGATCAGATGAGTAGTTATGGAGATTACTTCCTACAAGCAAACAAACAAACAAATAAACAAACACACATTACCTCTTTATTATATTAAGTATAGATTAGTATAGATTAATATAGACTAGTATATATTAATTTATCCTACGAAGTTCGTATTATAAAATTAAAATATTTTTATTTTATTTATTTATGTCTTTTTTATTTCAATGCTTGCTTATATGCAATATTTTTGTTTTTTCATTGCCTATCAGAAACACATTGAATCCGGCAATATTTAACGGTTGGCCTTGAATTTAGAATATCATTTACCGTTTTTTTTTAAACCATTTTTGATTTTGCCAATTTTTGATTCTGCCGACTTTTGATTTTTGAAGATTTTTGTTTTGGCTATTTTTGAATTTGGCTAATCCGCCCATATTTTCCATGACTACTCACATTGATAATTAATGCATTTTTCAAAACTTTCAAGATTATCGCTATCACGGTACTTCTTATTTTTTGTATTGGAGGTGCCCACGCCCACTGATTCCATACCGCCCATATTATATCTGACTACTCTCATTATTATCTGATGGACATGTATAAATTGTCATGGCTTTTACTTTTACAGTACTTCAGTTATATGATATTATATATTTACTTTGTATTGGCGCTGCCACGCCCACGGCTCAGATCACGTCCATTTTTTGTTAGACTAATCATATGAATAACATATGGGCTGACGAACAGTCCCAAGGCTCTCACTATTACAGTACTCCGGATATATGACATTTTATATTTACTTTGTATGGGACGTGCCGCGCCCGTTGGTCAGATCCTGCTCATTTTTTGTCCGACTACTTACATTAGTAACAGATGACCTCAGACAAATCTACAAAGCTGTTTCTGTGATAATACCCGATATATATAATATTGAATATTACTTTGAACGGGAGGTGCCACGCCCACTTATCTGATCTCGCATAGGCGCTAACATTAGTAACAGGTGACCACACACAAATTTGCTAAGCTCTCCCTATCATAGTACTCGATATATATCATATTAAAAATTTGCTTTGTAATAAAAATATTTTAAAAATTGTAGCCTATAGCACTTCCCATATCCGCAGTAAGACTCTATGTAAATTTCAGGAAGATCAGATGAATAGTTATGGAGATTAACTCTACAAACAAACATTATTATATTGGTATAGATAAAAGAAGATTCTAAGACACTAGTGATAAGAATTTGAATATATTTTCTCATATAATATGTCCTCGTAAAATGGAACGGGGAACAAATTTTTTTATTTACATCATACCTATAATAAACTATTAAATGCTGTTTAATTTATTATTTAATTATACCGCCCATAACATTTAGAAGGCAGTCATTTGTCTATACCTTCCGATATTTGTTTACAAAATAGACAAAAACAAACATTTTTCCATTTGTTTTTTTTTTAAATCACGCGATTTTAATTCATTTCTATATTGAAGAAGTTAAATAAAAAATAATTAAATTTGGAAGAGTTAAGTTCAAAAGAGAAATGCACGATATAGTAAATATAAATTATAGGCCAATCAAAATACATTTAGTACTCTATCAACTGATGTAAGTAATTAATAATTCTATCATAAAAAATTTATTAAATAATTATGACTTGAAGTAATAATTGTATCAAATGTATTAAAGAAAACTTGTTTCTTTTTCCTTTCTAGAAGACTATCCTGTCATGGCTCAATTACGATATGCTTTAATAAAAATTTATTTTCATATTTGAAACAATAATTTGTTACAATATCTGTAAACATATTTTCGGTTTAGAATATTTTTTTAATAGAACTAATTATTGTAATCACCAACGTATTCTATTGAAAGCATGTTGTAGAGCATTTCATTGGGTTGCGTGAATTGAATCAGTTAAATAATTTTTATAAAGACTGATTGGGAAACGTAACTTACTTCACAGTTTTTGATACCATCATTCAATAAGAATTGCGTTTACGCAACACAATTTCTTATTATCTTAGTAAATTTTTCTACATTCAGAAGACGGATTTGTTGTGCCAATCGAACTTGTGGCCATCTGAATTTTGGTAGTCCTATGTAAGTACTAGTACATTACTCTACTGCGATTACTGGATTCTACGGTCTAGTTTAGTAGCGGTAGCCAAAAATACTTCCTGTAGAGTTATCAACGTGAAACTTTGGTGGCGGCATTATAAAAATGTGAGTATTATTTAGTGGTAAAATGGGCAAGGCTGATACCTCCCAGCCACTACCACCGACTTCCACCATGTATGCCAAAAGTTGAGAAACAAAAATTGTACGCTATTTACTAAACATGGTGATGATCTCGTCCCCATATAAAGCTATTCTTTGAGAAATATAACCGCGATAGGTCCATTTTTGATCTAGTCCCCATATAAAAATAAATATGAGATACAAGTTTAAAATCTAGATGCCACAAATTTTTACAATAGCACTAAAATTTGATTTATGATTAATACATATATCCTGTTTACTGCCTCAGCAAAGTTGGATCAAAGACCCAAAACGTGCGGTATATAATTTTTAAAATTTACATACTTTTTTTACAGACCAATTAGTCCGTTAACAACATTTTCTAAATTATTTGAAAGAATATTTTTACGTAGATTGTTACCAGTGCTGGAAAAAAAAACATAATTCCAGACTACCAATTTGGTTTTCGGCAACATCATGGCACTCCTGAGCAATGTCATCGGATAGTCAACATTATAAGGGATGCATTAGGACGAAAACAATATTGTTCGGCTGTATTTTTAGACATCCAACAAGCCTTCGATATAGTTTGGCACCAGGGACCTCTATTCAAATTAAAAAAATTACTTCCATCACCATATTATTCTTTCATCAAGTCATATTTAAACAATGATTCTTCTACGTAAAAGTAAGTGCTGAAATCTCCGATATATGTCCAATTAAAGCGGGAATTCCACAAGGTAGTGTTTTAGGCCCTGTCCTCTACACCATAATCACATCGGACATGCCTATCCGAGAAAATGTAACAGTTGCAACATATGCTGATGATACAGCTTTAATAGCAACAAGTGATAAAGTAGATATTGCTTCAGCAACGATCCAAACTCAACTTAATGACATTGAGTTATGGCTACAGAAATGGAATATAAAAGTTAAAACACAAAAATCTACCATGTAACGTTTACTTTAAGAAAAGGGGATTGTTCAGTGCTTACATTAAATGGAACTCAAATCCCAAACAAACTAAATTAAATATCTTGGTCTCCACCTGGATCGCAGACTTACTTGGAAAGATCACATAAAGCAAAAACGCAACAATTAAATATAAAAACAAGTAAGAAAACTATCTCGGTCTAGACCGACTATACGATACCTTATACCATGCGTTTAGAGACCCTATCTCTTAGGCCCAACTAATTGGATATAGAAAATAAGCATAAACCAATTTTGAGTGGCATTTTTATTAATTTTTTTTGGCTGCAGATATGAAAAAGTTCATATCGGATGCTATATCTATATGGGGACTCGGTCCAAAAATGGACCGATCCTGACCATGTTTGGTAAGGTCTCTTGGATTTTGCAAAAATATATACAAACAAAATTGAGAAGAATCAGTGCAATATTTATACCCTATACCACTATGTGGTTTGGGTATAATGACTTTGTGCTGCTGTTGTAACAACCAAAAATATTTGACCTAGACCCATCTTTAATTATACCGATCGAATCAGAATCACTTTCTGAGTTGATTTAACAATGTCCGTCCGTCCGTCCGTCCGTCCGTCCGTCTGTGTGTCCATGTAAAGCTTGTAATCAAACTGCAGGTCGCAAATATGAATATATTTTGATGAAATTTGGTACATAAGCTTCTATAGGCCATGGGATGAACGCTATTGAAATTGGTGAGAATCGGTCTGTGTTCAGACTAGCCCCCATACAAATTACCCATATGAAATCGACATAAATTGCCATAAGATCCAAATTGTCATACAGATCTTACTCAAATTGGGTTTGTATGCGTTCATTACATCCACTAATGAGTAGTCCAAAAATGATCCCTTTGACCCCATATAGAGCTGCTTCCCGATCTTCACTTAAATCTATTAAAAAACAAAAATATTGCACTGATTCTTCTCAAATTTTGTTTGTACATATTTTTGCAAAATACAAGAGACTTTATTAAACATGATCAGGATCGGTCCATTTTTGGACCTAGTCCCTTTATAGATATAGCATCCGATATGAACTTTTTTATATCTGCAGCCAAAAAAATTAATAAAAATCCCGCTCAAATTTGGTTTTTGCTTATTTTCAATGTCCAGTTAGTTGGGCCTAAGAGATAGGGTTTCCCAACGCATGGTATAGGGTATCGTATATTCGGTCTAGACCGACTATAATTTTCTTACTTGTTTTGTTTTTTGATAGATTTAAGTGAAGATCGGGAAGCAGCTCTATGTGGGGCCTATGACTAACAGTTGTCCCAGGGATCATTTTTAGACTACTCATTAATGGATGTAATAAACGCATACAACCCCAATTTGAGTAAGATCTATATGACAATTTGGATCTTATGGCAATTTATGTCGATTTCATAGGGGCAATTTGTATGGGGGCTAGGTCTGAACATGGACCGATTCTCACCAATTTCAATAGCGTTCATCCCATAGCCGATAAAAGATCAAATATCAAATTTCATCAGAATATATTCATATTTGCGACCTGCAGTTTGATTACAAACTTTACATGGACACACAGACGGACGGACGGACGGACGGACGGACGGACATCGTTTAATCGAATCAGATAGTGATTCTGATTCGATCGGTATAATTAAAGATGGGTGTAGGTCAAATATTATTGGTTGTTACAAACAGCAGCACAAAGTCATTGTACCCAAACCACATAGTGGTATAGGGTATAACAAGAAAAATGTATTGTCTTCTAAATCCAAAATCAGAGCTTACTATTAACAATAAACTTCTTATTTCCAAAACAATACTGAAACCAGTTTGGAGTTATGGCATACAGCTTTGGAGGATAGCTAGTAATTCTAATATTGAAATCTTGCAAAGATACCAATCAAAAACTCTACGGTTGATAACAAATGCACCATGGTTCGTAACTAATAACAATATTTACAAAGATTTACAGATTACTACAGTTCAAGACGAGATTAATAGACATAGTTCAAGATACATTGACAAACTTAGTAACCACAGCAACCTATTAGCCATATGCTTATTAGATGAAAGTGAGGAAATAAGTAGACTGAAAAGGCCCCATATATTAGATTTACCTTATAGAAAATGATACCCTATTTTACAAATTTGTAAATAATTTAACTGGATTAGTGTCCAGATTATGTTAAGTTTATTTAAGTTTAACAAATTTGCTTATTGTTGTATAAAAACAGATTGTAATTAAAAGAATTATAAAAAAAAAAAAATATTTTTTTAAACTCTTTCTTTTAACTCATACCATCTGTCTGTCTGTCCGTCTGGCGTGGGGCAACCCCATTCACCTTTATCCAATTATCTGATACTTGGCCCATAGTCTTGTTGTGACTACAGATTAATTTTGGCGTAGTCACGCACAGTCACGCATAGTCACTCATGGTCACGGAGTGATCTAAATATAATTTTCCCTCATACGATCGATCTGAAACTTAATCCATTACACTTGCTGTGAAAAAAGATTAATTTTGACTTAGTCACGCACACTCATGCACAGTCACGCATGGTCACGCATAAGTAATCTGAAACTTGGTCGATATACTTACTGCAAAGAAAGATTAACTTCGGTAGTCACGCACAGTCACGCACATTTACGGAGTGATTTAAAACCCATTTTGCCTTATCCGATTCATCTGAAATTTAGTTGATAGACTTGCTGTGAAAAAATATTAACTTCGACATAGTCACGCAGAGTCACGGAAAGGTTAAAACCTCACTTTCCCACATCCGATCGATCTGAAACTTAGTCCATAGACTTGTTATTGCCAAAGATTAATTTTAAGATAGTCACGCACAATCACGTAGTGATTTAAACCCCATTTCCCCTTATCCGATCGATCTGAAACTTTGTCCATAGATTTGTTGTGACCAAAGTTTAATTTTAAAATAGTCACGCAAGCCTGACAATAATGTATCTAACTTGCTGTCAACTGAAGGCATATACTAGCAATTAGTCCAACAAAAAGCAGAAAGCTCATAATACAAGGATTGGTAGGAAGTAGAAGTGAAATATCTATATGTTATGAGTCGTGAGATTTCAGTTCTGTTCAAGCTGTATCTAATAAGCAAAATAAAAGATCGTGGTTAGATACAAATGATATCTGATCAAACAACAATAACAATTCAGGATCAGAAAGTGTAAAAAAGTCAAACCATTCTCTCAAAGTCGCTGTTGTTAGTTTAGATTTGCCTTTGTATTGGGGGTTTTTATGTTTCAAGCTACGAAAGGCAGTAAACTGATTTTCAGAGTTGAAATCTATTCAATGCTATTGATTCTATATGAAATGAATTGATTCTCCAGCAATCCATCGATAGAAAATGCTCCCACGACCTTAACTGATCCACCACCAAAATTTCTTCTAGCCTATCCAAGTAACATTTTATTTTTTTTTTTATTATCACTGCATTTTTAAATAAAATGGTATAGATGTTTTCGCGAGCAACTTGAAATCTTCTCGTTATATGGAAGCTTAATAATGCTGGAATTGGACTTCAGATTATAAGAGGAGTGACTCGTCAAACGCGTAATGTAAGCCACATCTCATTCTGAAAGGTTTTCACGTCATTTATATCTTTGCTATAGTTAACCTGATTATTAAAAAAAAAATTAATTACACAGGGACTTCTTTCTGCTCTTCCACTAAACTGTAACCTTTAGGCATATCAAAATAGAAGATAATGCTTTCTTGTAAGACCAATTTGTCGTATATTCCTAAAATGACCTTAAAAATATGAAACAGTAAATAACGTAACATTTCAAAAACCACAAAAATTAAAACTTACAACATGTTCCATTTTACAGTAGTGAAGAGCAAATGCAAAGATAA